>JADRCH010000010.1:3167932-3296508 GCA_019843965.1 Rhynchomys soricoides
TCCTCCTCCTCCTCCTCTTCCTCCTCCTCCTTCTCCTCTTCTTCTTCCCACTTTCTCTTCCTCCTCCTCCCCTCCTCTTCCTCCTCTTTACCCCACAACCCTGACAATCAATTTTCAGATTGACTGCTGCTCTTTAAATCAATCTTTAAATAGATTCAACCCTAAATAAAGATAAAACCTTCTTTCTGGTCCTGGACTATTTTAAAGTTATGATCTTCAAAACTTAGATATAATTTATTGGCAACTGTGGAGCATTCACTATTGCAAATCTGAGGTCAGAATTCCTTTACCTGTAATTTTTCAAATATCTCTTTCCTCCATTCGGTCTAAATTGTGGGCATCTTCCTTATTTCAGTTTGTTGTTGAATGAGGCCTCACACTGAGTCATTCACACGTGTTTCCCTGCAGACCCCCTCTTTTTTCATGGATACCTTCGAACCTCATGTCTTCCTGTATCTGTTCAATCATTGTCTTATCATAAGCTGCCCCCAGATTAAGCCACTCTTGCAACTATCTCTACTGCATCTCTTGCCCAGTGTCCTTGTCATAGAACCAATCATAAATTTATTGCTTGTCTGATTAAGAACTGGTTTTGTTGTCTGTCCCAGCTCCTACAGGATTAAGCAAGTTGCAGCAACCCTATCTCTGCTTCTTGGCTTTCTTACCCAGCTCTTTCTACATATGGCCCCTGCCTTGTGTGACTCAGTACAAGTTAAAAGACAAGGTCAGTAAGAGCAGTGATTGCTTCACTTTCTCTGCCCATGATGCCCATATTAGCCTATCAGTAAACACAGGCTTAGTGAATAAATAAATGAATAAGAGAACTTTGTAAATGGGAAGCCTTTCACCTTACTGCAAATAAATCACTATTGGCTGAATGGAGTGTCCTGTCACAGGCAAGATACAGAAGGTGGCTAACACCCAAATGAGCTCTATCCACACAGCATCACCTTTCCCTCTGAGCAAAGTTCACAGAAAATAATTTAATTGTAGCTATTAATATTACTCTTCTCTTTTTACTGACTGTCACAGTCACTGTTCAATACTGTGAAGATCTATCACGACCAAAGAAGCTCTTATAAGAGAAAGGATTTAATTGGGAGGCTGCTTACAGTTTCAGAGATTTAATCCATTACATCCATCATGGCAGGAAGCATGGCTGCATGCAAGCAGGTATAGTGCTGAGAGGTAGGTAACAGCTGCATCCTGATCTGCAGACACAGAGAGATAGAAAGACAGACAGAGACAGATGGACAGATGGACAGATGGACAGACAGACAGACGGACAGGTGGACAGGCTGGGCCTGGCACGGACTTTTGAAACCTCAAAGCCCACCCCAGTGACACATCCTCCAACAAGGTCACACCTACTACAACGAGGTCATGTCTCCTAATCCTTCTCAAACAGTGCTACTCCCTGCCTGGTGACTAAGTATTAAATATATGAGCCTATTGGGGGAGGGGTTAATGTTATTCAAACCACCACCCTGGCATAACCAAAGATGGGCAATATCCACAACAAATGCATAATCTATCACTATGACAGTATTAATCATCATCTTGACTGAATCCAGACTCACCTCAAAGATGGGCCTCTAAGGGGGGATTTTCTTGATAACATTCACTGAGGTGGAACAATCTACCCACTGTTAGTGTTACCATTCCCTAGGCAGAGAGTTCTAGCACACATAAGAGCGAGAAAGCAGGCTGAGTACTAGCATGCATGCATTCATTTCTGCCTCCTGTTGCTATGACTCCCTCTCTGTGAAGGACCACACCCTCAAACTGTGAGCTGAATAAACTCTTTTGTAAGTTGCCTTTCTTAGGGTTTTGTTTGCTTGTTATGTTTTTAACATAACAACAAGAAAACAATGATGCACATTAACTCAGACTAATGGAAAACAAGGCTAAAATGAATGACTAGAAAGCCCACACCTTAAAGTCTTTTTAATGGAATATATTTTCATTACTTTCTTCTGGTTGTGTACTTATTTATTAATATTTGTATTTCTTCAATTTTTAATTTTCAAAATGAGCGAGCAAGGCATTAGAGACCATTCTGCCTTTTTTTTTTTTTTTTTTAAACAAACTATGTTCTAGTGGAGCCTTATCTTTATTACTTTCAAATTCAGGGACACTCTCTCTATTCAGCACCCAAACTCAAAAATTACAGTTCAATCTAACTCAATTTAACAGTCAAGAAAAGCCACAAACTGAGAAGCACTCAAAGAAATGAATGGAAAGAGGAAAAAATCGCCAAAAGGCAGGAAATTTGCTGAAATTAGTTATTCTGTTAAACAAAACACTATGCTCCCCTTACTGATCATCAGAGTCAGGAGGGAGGGAGACATACTGATCTCAGATGAACAATAATAACAATAATGCATATCTACTGAGCTCTGGCTTTTTTTGATTGCTTTCCATGTCTGGCTTATAAAATCTGCATGGCAAACCATAACAGGTTATGAAGGACTGAGAACACAGTGATACAGGTATGGGGCAGGGGACTGTCACCACAGCAGCTTAAGTGACAACTAAGACAGAAACTCACTGTCAGCCCAAGAAAATGGTAGTGGAGAATGGTGACCAACAGGAAAGAGAAGTCAGATGTGCTGGCCACAGAGGCTCAGTGCAGGGCCTTCAGCATGGGGACCCCTCAGTAATTCTGACAGTGCCACTGTTCTGTAACTGGGAGCATGTCTAAGTCAGCTCTACCCCATAAAACTTCACAACAAAGCCGGAGGATATTCCATTTGTTTGAATTTTCATTAAACAGTCATCCAGAATAACAGTTTCCTAACTCTTCTGGTCTAGATGAGCAGATAACTTCAGTTATTCCCTGAGCTCCTGTACATTTGCAGGTTATCACTGGCATGTTTATTTTATGCAAGACATGCCTTTCAAATGTCTTGGATGTTATTCACCCTACATAGTTTTAAAAAAGCTTTCCACAGCTTTGTGTCCCAACCCCATTGACCTGCATCCTCCACCACCACCTTTTTCAATGGGGAATGGATTTCAAGACATTTCTCTATGATCACTGCTTATGAATGCAGAAGACTTGCAGCATTTGTGTGTACGTGTATGAGTGTGTGCGTGCGTGTGTGTGTGTGTGTGTGTGTTCTTCAAAGCAGAACAGCCTTTAGTCCTTGCTGTAGCAGAAACATCATCTGCAAAGCAGTAAACACACACCTAAAAGCAATTCGCTCTATCCCAGAGCAGATTGAGAGCAGACTTAGGTCGGCAATATGAAGGCTAATGGGCATACAAAGACCTTTCCCGACAGCCCTGAAGCCCTCCAGCTCTCAGCTTAGGATGGAGAAAGACAAGTGAACCCTTCCAGGTCACCATGATTCTTTCCAAGCTGTTCAAGGGAGGGCTTGCACAGACTGTAACTGCTGGAAAAAATGTTCTAAACGACACCACCCCTCAAAAAAAAACACATCCCTAATATTTGGGTCTGGTCTGTGGTGTGCTGAACATTCTTGCCTGATATCGCCTTCGACTTCTTTGGGGTAGGTTTCATAGAGTAACTTGTAAGGCAGCTCTCCATAATTGCTTCCATTCACAAACGTCTCTATTGTTCCTCTAATTGACAGTACGGCCCCAGAACACCCACAGAAGCTGAGCCTGTCACTCACACATGCCACATTTCTCAGCAGGACTTCAACACCACCACCCCCAGGCTACATCTATTTTACTGTGAAGGCCATATTTCCCTGGAAAGAGCTTATCTTTAGACCCTGCCTGAACCCAGCTAGGCCTGGCTGCTTTACAGGATGCTGCAGAAAGTTGCCTTTCTCCGGACTTCCAGTTCTAGGCCTGCAAACTGTGTCCAGAGTAGAGCTAAATCCAGTCATGGATATGTAATCTCAATTGCTTCCAGAATCCCAGACACCTAAATGTAGAAACTTCTGTTTTCCAGAACTTCCTGTCCTCTTCTGAAATCTCTGCTTCCTTTAAGGAACAAGTGTCATTGCCCCTCCGTATGGCAAATGGCCTTTGTCATCAAACATGCTTCTCCCTTGCAGGGTGCCTAGCAGAGATAGAAGACAATCTGGCTTCCAGAGGTGAATGCCACTGTGAACCTAAATCATTCTGAGCTCCGAACAACAGAGCTGAATGAAGGCTTGTGTTTTGTTTCACAGAGTTTACTCATTTTACTTCTAGCCGACACCTGCATAGGATGCAGGTCATACCAGGTTAATAATCATATTTTTACTGCTATGTCGGGGTGAGCTCCTTCTTTTCCATTTACTTTTCTGGGAATACAACATTTTCTCATAAATGCCTGCTCATCGGAGAGAAAATATTTAATAAAAGTAACACATAGGTTTCAGGCTCCAAAGCAACAGATTCTTTATGTGTTTTAAATTAAAATATTTTTTAATAATTTATTCCAAGTTTACCTTATTTAAACTGCAGTATCTATACCTAGCCAAGTGGTGCCTCTATCTGAATAGACAGGCCTTTTTCTATGTCTTTGTACTCAGATTATCTGTTAGAGAAATAACAGATTATTATCTATTAGAAATAATAAATTATTATATATTAGACAAAAGGGGGGTGAGACTATCTTTTGCCTTGACTGGCTGTCAGTCAAAGGCAGAGCGGAAACAAACAGAACCAAGTGCCTTTGGGAGGGAAATGTATACACACACACACACACACACACAAACACACACACACATATATATTCTGACTTCCCTTACCCTGATAGGGGCACAGAGACCAGACACAGTAGCTCTAGTTTTGCAGGAGTGAACCCCAGCTTCTGGGAGTTAAAGCCTAGTGGGTTTCCCAGTTATGAGAACTGACAGTTTCATGATCTGTCCTTTAAGACTGATCCCTTGGGCTGTAATCATCTGGTAAATTTCCCAAACTCCCATTAAGCTCTCATGGGTGACTTCCACCAGTACAACAAGAGAGGAATTGAAAACACCCTTCATAGTTCTGTCGCTCACCTTCCAAAAAGACCCCCTGCGCCCATCCAGTAATAGATAAGAGCTTGCTTGCATCTTTGTAGCCTTTAACTGGAAAGGGGACTTCTCAGGCGCTTTGAAGGAAGAGCCTTCAATCATTTGAGGTAAAAGATGGATCCACCCCACTCCTCTAAAACCATATTGACCTGCATGTCCAGAAAATGATCTCCTCCCTCATTGCTATAGCCATGATCACTCTGCTATTCAATAACTCAATCACCACCCAGCATCCTGTGGTTCTAAAAGGTGCTGCCCAATGGAACTGTGAGGTTGCTTGGAATGAGCTCCACCCTTAAGAACCTAGGATTTTAAGGCGTTGTGACTGAGGTGTCAGGTAAAGCCAGTGTGGTGTGAGTTCATCCACTACTACTGGTTATGAGGTCCTGAAGTCTTAAGCACTCTTAATACTAATAATTTATATTATATGTAAGCACTTAATGAATATTAAATATGGTAATTGCTGCATTTGTGGCTGACACCCAGACGGTAAGTAGGATGGAGTCTATCAACCACCTTTTATTCATGAAGAAACTGAGGCATGGCAAGGTGGGCCCATTAGTCGCTAGCCAGGCAAGCCCCGCCCACCTGTATGTGGAGGGCGGAGTCGTCCGTCGGCCCCGCCCATATCCAGGGACAGAGACAAGTCCTTCAGCCACACCCTGGGCCTTGGGGCGACCCAGCCTTGGACCTAGGCGCTCCTGGCGCTGCAGCCTCTGCCCAGCCTCAGCGGAGCACGTTCGATAATCTTCCCAGGACTGCCCAGACGCTTTCCGTGCCAAACCACAGGGAGGAACCGGGCCCAGCACCGAGGGCGCTGAGAACTGTTTGTTGTTGCTTTTTCTGAATTATAAAGAAATCGGAGAATAGAGCAGGAACCAGAGCAAAGTTCGGGGGAGAATCTGGCGAGTCACCTTGGCAAACCCCTGGGCGGCCGCCAATGCTCTCTCTTGGAAAGGGTAAGGCTGCCGAGTGTGCGATGAGTGCCTGGTGAGGATTCATTGTGGATGATGGATGACTGGCTTGGAACCCGTCCACACCACAAATTTGTTCCTCCGTACACCCAGGCAACCAGGAAGCCAAAAACAATGAGGACGGGGGAAGGGGGGTCAGAGGAGGGACTAGGGCTTCAACTGGGGTTGCACTGGACTGCTGGCACCAGCACCTCCGCATCTTTCAGCCCTTCCCCGCCCTATTGGCTCTGATTTCCATCCTTTTGGCTGCACTGGTCCCCAGAAGCAGAGCTCCCTCGAGGTACTGTTTTCCTGACGTGCGCATTAGCAAACCTCGGGCCAAACGCAGTCTCTCCAGGCAGGGATTACTAACTGCAAAGAGTTTTTTGGCTGGAACTAGTGAGGGCAGTTTTCCTGCCTTCCCGCCTTCAGCATCTTCCCCTCTGCCGCGCCCCTGACCCAGCCATCTACCGGCACAGCTGCCAGAATCGCGTTTCCGTTCCATGGTTTTGATCATGTAGCATCCCCTCCTTGGAAGACCAAAGTGAGTCCCAGTGGTCTCATATGTCAAATCTCAATTTCTAACCACGAGCATTAAGGTTCCTCCCATGGCCCCCCATCTTGCCTGAGGGATCAGTGGTCTTCTCCCAATGCAAAAGATCAGCAGAGGTGATACAAAACTTTATAGCGCCCCCACCCCCTTAGTCATTCCACAAGTGTTTACTGAGACTGCAATGTGCCAGGCATTGAACTATGGGCTGCAAATACAATCACAGGCAAAACCATCCTGCCCTTACTGACTTCAAACTCCAGTGTGGAAGATGGGTACATAGGAATGGAGTTTCCTCGCTCTTATTTGCCAGTTAAACAACATAGTTCTCATTTAAACCGAAACACGCCCTTGCAGCATCAACTAACAAATATGCCCAGATGAAAGACCAAACCCAGAATGTTCCAAGAAAAATAATCCCAAGGCCGCTGAGTAACAGACATAGGGTTACTTCCTCATTTATAATTTAAAGTAAAAATTCTGACCGGGTATCAATTTCCGAGACAAAAAGCAAATATCTACAATACTTTCTTTTTCTTTCTTTCTTTCTTTCTTTTCTGGTTAGCAAAAAGCAATACTATTTCTTCTAAGAAAAATTTCAAACCTTCAGAATGCATTAGTAAGAAAAATATCTAGAAACCCAATATTACTTTACTACAATGCCAACAGTATGTTATATTACCGTCAACTACTATAATTTGGGCTTGCATTTTAGACTTTTGTAGATCATTGTGAATAGTTTTCCATGACATTCAAATGGCCTACAACATTATTTTTCACACCTTCCTAAGATTTCACAGGAATTAAATCACCACGAGTTTAGCCAATGTTTATATATAAATTGTCATGCATGTTCTGAAGGGAAGACAATTATGAGAGCTAAGAATGGACTGTGGGGGGCTGGAGAGATGGCTCAGCAGTTAAGAGCACTGACTGCTCTTCCAGAGGTCCTGAGTTCAATTCCCACCAACCACATGGTGACTCACAACCATCTGTAATGGGATCTGATGCCCTCTTCTGGTGTGTCTGAAGACAGCGACAGTGTACTCATACACATTTAAAAAAAAAAAAAAAAAGTGGACTGTGGGACCACCTGGATTTAAATATTGTTCTCCACAGCTTCAGGCAAATACGAATTTTTTTTTTTTTTTTTTTTTTTTTTAGGTCTTATGGATAGAGAATAATGATATAATCCTGACAGGGTTATCCTGAGACTGGAATAAAATGACATAAATTGGTTTTGTCATGCCTGACTCACAGACCTCAATCCACTGTGAATATTGGCCTTGATTATTTTCTGAGCATACCTATCTTTGAGGCAAAAAGTTCGTCTTTTTGAAAGGTGGTGTTGTTGTTGATGTTGAGCACCCTGCCAAGCCATACTGCTAAATGTGTGTGTGTGTGTGTGTGTGTGTGTGTGTGTGTGTGGCACAGGCTGTAACAGACTCATTCTGGAAAACAGGGTGAGAAGACACCAGCTTCTTTGTGGCATGGCTGTTCATGGCAAGCAATACATGACTATGATTTGCCTTTGCCTTTGCCTTCTGGCTATGATACCCAGCCTGTTAGCCCTTGCATCCCCCACCTCTACCCCCCACCAACTGCAACCAGCTCCAGGGCTTCCTCTCCTAAGAGTTTTCTCCTGGGTGGAGGCTTCCCACGTGGGTGCTCTGCACCTCCTTTAGGGAACCCCCTGTGAAGAGGTTCTGAACACTTGAGGAGGACCTTCACTTTGCGTTTCCTGACAGGTTCTCTTTCAGACTCACACCCTCTGATGTCCAAAGGCCAAGGCTGAGTAATGAAAGTGAAACGTGTTCATGTGAGTATGTGTGTGTTGATGTGTGTGTGTGTATGTGTGCATGTGTGTGTTCTGATGTGTATGTATATGTGCATTATGTATGTGTGCATTTGTGTGTGTATTGTGTTGATGTGTATATGTGTTCATGTGTATGTGTATGTATCTGTGTATGTGTGTGTATGTATGTGTGCATGTGTGTGTATTGGTGTGGTATGCGTATGTATGTGTGCATATGTTCCTGTGTGTATGTGTATTTGTGCGCATATGTGCTCATGTGTCTATGTGTATATGTGTATGTGCATGTGTGTGTGCATGTGTGTATACATATGTGTATGTGTGTGTTCATGTGGCATGTTTATTTATGTGTGCATGTGTCCCTGTACGTATGTGTTTGTGTGTGTGTGTTCATGTGTATGTATGTGTGTATGTGGGTGTGCTCATGCATGTGCATGTGTGTGTGTATAGTACATGTGGATGCATGGGGGGTGTATGTGGTGCTCTCACCCACAGTGCATGTGTAAAGTACAGAGATGGATGCTGGCTGTCTTTCTCTATTGCTCTCCATCTTACTTTTCGAGACAGGGTCTCCCACTGAAACTGGAAGCTGTCCATTTTGAACCTAGCTGGCCAACCTGGGTATCCCCCTGTTTCTGCCTCTGCCAGAGCTGGAGTTCCAGACAAGTGCCCATTCAGCTTCCATGAGAGACCCAGACCCAGGTCTGCATGCTTACGACAGAAACACATTACCACCCCACCCAAGCCACTTCCCTCACTCTCCTTGGCTCATTTTCATTACATTGTTGGGAAATAGACTATGTTGAACCCGAGTCCAGGAGAATCTGAAACATGAAACACTGAGCATGCTTAGAGATGCCACTCACCAGCAAGAGCGCCCAGACTTCAGAAACCTTGTCCCTTCTGAAGATCCCGTATCAAGCATGCACCCACCACCACCACACCCCCCACACACACACACACACTGTCTCTCCACGTTTCTCCTGTCTTATCAGGTCTCCTCCCAACCCTGAATGTTTTATTGTCCTATCTAAGCCCTGTGTTATCCACCGCACTATCTCAGCTTGAAAAATCTTGCCCTTGACTCTTGCTTTTGTGCAGTCTGCTGCCCTCCTATCAGTCCAGATCATTTCTGCGTTCGGACCCCACACTCCCATCCCACACTTCCGTGAACTGGGGGAGTCTGTGCCCACCCCAGCATTCCTCCCCATCCTGGACATGAAAGCGGTTGTGAAACCTGCAGATCCTCCCCGATTTATTTCTCCTTACCTTCCGTCCCTTCCACTTTGATGTCAGTAGAATATTTGAGAGAAAAGAATCTAACCTGACCTACTACCCCATCGTGCCAAGAAAAACAATTACCAGGGTGATGGAGCACAGTGAGCAGATGCCGATGTGGGTGAGCCCGGTTTGCTTTCTGAACTCTTGTCCCTCCCCAGGGTTGACCAGAAGGTCCCGCTTGTAGAAGCTGTTCAGAGCTCCCACTTACTGAATTAATCAGGGTCCCATGACCCCTTCCTAAGAGGCAGGAGATCTTTCCCTCCTACCCCTTCCTTCAGGCTCTCAGGAGAGTTCAGAACGAGCCCTAGACCCCTTCCAACTACATGAATTCATATAAAACAAAATAAAAGGCTGGGTGGCAGAGTGGGCAGAAGTGAATGGACTCTGGAAGTACAACCTGCCTTCTTCCCAGGCTGGCCAGCCAGTGATGGTCTTGTCTCTTCCTCCTCCTCTTCTTGACCACCGGGAAGTAATTCCTCTTACCTGCTCCTTGCTGCTCATGCTAAGCTCTTTCCTGCCTCAGCAAGGAAGGAGAGGTAGAACAGGGGTTCAGAAAACAGCCTGAAGTACCTAGTTACCTTGTTCATTCTGCCAGCTGGATTCAGCACTCCAAGTGGCCATCAATCAACCTACAGAAGGTGTGGTGGGCTCATGATCTGCGCCACCTGCAAACATGCTTCACAGCCATGTACACGCGCATGCGCGCGCGCGCGCGCGCGCGCGCACACACACACGTACATTGAATGGCCCTGTCACATCCTACATGCCTTAGCACTACTGACCTCTTCCTGTCGTTCACGCCTCTAGTGAATGGACTCCTTAAGAGATGTCTAAAATATCACCTGTAGCCCACAGCCTTCTCTCCTCCCCTACCTTGCATTATCCCCATCATTCACTCTATCTAGAGTAGAATTCTTTTTCTGTAGATTGCCTTCCTTTTCTCTTCTTCCCCAGAATGTCTAGGAAAGCAGTTGTTTTATTGCCTGATCCCAAAGCCCGTGCACAGCATGGCTCACTAGGAGGTGAATATATTATGTGGGTGTAATTAGTCATCAGCAGAGCTCCAGAGCATGTTTTCCTAGTTACATAAAATAAGTGTGTGTGCATGTGTTTGTGCATGTGTGTGTGTGCACTCACACAAGTGCACCACAGTGTGCAAGTGAACGTCAAAAGACAATCCATGGGTTTCACATCTCTCCTTCTACCATGTAGGTCTTATGGCTTGAAATCAGGTCATCAGGCTTAGAAGCAAGGGCCTTCACCTGCTGAACCTTCTCCTTGGCTGAATGCATTTTGATTCATAAAGAAGCACTTGGTGTAAGCTGAAGAGGTCCACTGGCAAAACCTTTCCCCTCAATGCACTGAGCTGTTTGACTTATTATAGTGGGTAACAGTTTCCAGGGCTTGCCATCTAATTAGCTTCTGCAGAGTTGGGGCACCTCCAAAAGCCAGGGATCCCCCAGTGAGAATAATGAAGATACTTCAGAAGGAGGTTGGTTGACAGACAAACTCTCTGCAAAGGACACCACAGAGACCCAGAAGGTAAACGTACACCCCCAAGTCACAAGCATGTCCTGAAAGAGCAATATATATTCTGTAAGTCATACCTCAAATTCCACTGTTTACGGAGGAAGTACTATTGCTGACAAGCATAAGCCACTTAGAAATATGACAGGCGTCATGAGCCCTGACAGAGGAGCAATTCTCGGCCTGGAAGGCTTGACGTGGAATCTCACTGTGTCTGCTCAGATATTTTTAACCCATAGAAAATGTTTCTTTTTCAGTATTTGCCTAGAAAGGCAAATGATTCTGAAGGGAGAATAGACTCTACAATAGAAAAGTGTCTCTTGGTAGTTGTACAGCTCAGGAAGTGAAACCCGGGCTCTGGCTTTACTATGTCAGTCTCCCTTGTTGCCACTTCAAAAATTGGTTTTCATGTGTGTTCTTCCTCTACGCATACATCTCTTGGAGTTACATATACCCTACAGAAATGTCCGTGGGATAATGGGGGTCTTGGTGAGGGGCATGTTTTAGAGCTGGTATGTGATTGTCTCCTGTCTCCCGCCCATGTTAACCTGGAGGCTGATGTTGAGGTGGAGGTAGAGACGGTAGAGTGATTCTCAGAATGCCCCATCAGTAGACTCCTACCCTCCTATGTTCTAACCCATCCTTGCTGATGTCCTGTGGGGCTTGCATTGTGCACTGAGATTATGGGGCTTGCGTGTTACAGCAGCAAATCTAGCCTAGCCTGACTGTACCACCCAGCTACTTTCTTTTATTAACACATCCTTGTGATCACCACTGCACCCTTGGGAGCCTCATCATGCAGATGAAATGAGACCTGGGTTCACAACTCAGATGCAAATTCCAAAAAAACAGATTCCAAAGCTAGCTTGCCTAATTTCAAATTAGATCCGCTTTCCCACCCTAATGTGTTATCTTCCACTCTGGAAGACAGTTAACTCTTCTATTTTTCCAAGTCCTGCAGAGCCCACAGCTAGCCCTTGTTCTGGAGTTCGATCTGTTGTGGTCTACAGTGTCGTGGGCAAGATGATTTCATGAAAAGTGTGTAGAGATGAACACTTTATTTTCTCCCAGGGAAGAAGAGTGAAGAATGAGCCTGCTATACACTGTGAAGCTGTGGAAGAACTGAGCATGTGTGACAGTGAGGTCAGGAGTGCCCAGGGAGCTTGGACTGGCAGAACAGCCTTACCTGGCCAGGCCTAGTGTCATCAAGCGTATATTGAACCAGACCTTATAAAACTTGGGTTCCACTCTGGCCGGACCAACCTTGATGAGTTGCCTCTCCAGGCCTACCTCCCAGATGCAGAGGCAACATCTGTAGGATTGAATGTTGCCTTGTCATTAGCCTCACCTTGGGAGCTTTAAAAAGACCATGACCTGCCCACCCCCATGGGGTTCTGATTCAGTGGGACACTGGTGGGCACTCGGCCTTTGAAAAGAACTGATACCGAGATAGATTTGGGTGCCATATACTCTGTCCTTGCAGGATATGCTTCTCTTTGAAATACACTGTCATGGTGGGTCTGCTCCTTCCTGGAGTCTAAGTCAGTCCTAAGGAGAAACATGTCTGAAGCCTCTGACAGGACTGTGTGGCTTCTCAAGTCAGAGGCTCTGAAACAATAGGATTCTGAGGGCCATCCTCTTCCTCCCCTTTAGGGATGCTATGGGAGCTAGACACCCTTCCCTGAGTATGAGGAGCTGGAGGGATTGGAAAGCTGTTGTGTGAGGCCTCTCAAGGCATCATGGCAGATAGCACTTCCGGACTGGGGTGGGCTGGGGTTTCATCACCCAGGGAGTCCTCATACTTTTGTCTTGGACACTGTTCTTACTCTCCATGATATCTACTGGACAACATTCTCCTGGCTCCCACACACCTGTCCAACCCACCTTCAACGCTTCTCCTGACTGTATCTCTGCAGATCTTTACTCCACAGTCTCTTGGATCTATCCCCTGCCATCAGTGAGTAGCATTATTCACAGGCTTGATGGGAAGAGACACTGCAGCCATGCCAAAGAACCAGTAGAAAAACCTCTATCTTTCCCAGCAGCCTCTTGGCATAAACCAAAGCATCCTCTGGGCTGGTGTGCTGTGGCCAGACTGCTGGGTCCTTGCCCAGCCCTCATGCCAGACTCCATACCAGAGGGAGGGCATGTGACTGCTTCAGTTGATGTGCACATTCCAGTTCCTAGGAGTCTATTAGAAACATTCAGCAAATTAGCCACCCAATTAAGGCAATCAGAAGGCAAGCCCAATTTGCTTATGAACACAGGGTGGCTTCACAGGGGAATGAAAAAGCCTCACCTGGTTACCATGAGATTCTCAGCCACACAGGGACATCCAGGGAGGTGGTAAGCAGGTGATCATACTCTGCAAGGCCTAAGGGTACTTAGTGTGTTCAGTGGCCACCACTGCACAGTATGACCATTCCTCGTTGCCTCCACTCCGTCCAGTCTGTACAATGCCAGGTGTTATGATCCAAATTAAGATGTTCTCCATAGGCTGATGTGTTTGAACACTTGACTCTCAGCTGGTTGGACTGTTTAAGAAGGCCATGGAACCTCTGGGTGTAGTGAGAACTCTGGAATTTTGGTTTCTTAAAAACAAACAAACAAACAACACCACAGAAATATTATAAGAATAAATTTTTTGTTTTAATCCCAGGTGTGGGGATATGGAACTGTTTCACAGCAGCTGCCTATGATTTGCCTCATGCTCTAGCAAAAGCGTGATTTTGCCAGCCTCAGATAGCTTCTGCAGTCTTGCAACGTTTGGAATTCTGGGAACTTTTCAGAGAGTGTATAAGGGCGATTATAGGCAGGGTGGGTGATTGTTGGTCATTTAGGGTCCAGGCTGTAGTTTGTTAGTAGTCATGCTCAAAGAGTAAACAAAAGGAGAGAAAACAGATTGAGAGATCTCCCCCCCCTCCTCTATCCTTCTTTCTCTCCTATCTAGTGACAGGGGTTGAAACAGGGAGGCAGGACAAAGAGTGGGGAAAAAGAACAACCAACAAAGTAGCAAAACAGCGCCTTCAGGGGAAAGTGAGCTTCTTGGGGTGTGGAGCTGGGCATTTTGTTGTTGGGTCACACTTCCTGTACACACCCTGTTTCCTGAGTGTGGGTGCAAAGTGGCCAGCCAGCCTCCGATCTCTATTGTCTTGATGGACTGAATCACTTAGGAACTGTGAGCCAGGATAAAAACTTTCTCCCTTAATTTGCTTGTCTCACGGAGTTTTACCACAACAATAGAAAAATAACTAACCCACCAAGAATGTTCAGTCTCGAGGGGCCCCACACCATCACAGTCTCCCATGATCACCTCCCAAGAACTGTGGCCTTTTCTCTGTTCTTTTCACTCTTTGTTTATAGGGCAGACCCCAAGCATTATTCATCAACATATTGCATTTATATTCATACAATAAGTATGTATCTCTGCTCCAGATACTTAAAGACCTCAGATTGGAGCATACATGTTTTCCAATTTTTATTTGATAACTAATTCACTCAGTTTACCAGCATATATCTTTTGGACACTTACCCTGCATCAGACACAAAGGATAAAATGGTTAACAAAGCAGATGCCCTAGAATTTGATATCTCAAAAATAATCCTCATCCTCATGGGCAAGGCAGCCATGAAAGGGGGTATTTACAGAAACAAGTTGCCTGTCGACCTTTTGGTCAACAATGGGGGAGTGGGAGGTCCCATAGACTATAGGAATGGAAAAGTTCCCACTGCCCACATCATAGCCAGGCAATATTGAAACACAATGCATTTCTCACACATTTATGAATGTGCTGGTATGAGCAAGCCTACTGCATAGCACTGCATATGCACCCTCATGACAAGATAGATAGATAGATAGATAGATATAGAGATATAGTGTGTGTGTGTATACACTACACTATAGTTATTTGCTAGTGTTTACTGTGCACTCCTTGTACTTATAAAAGGTTCTTGCCTAGAAGTTTACATGTTAAGCTGACAACCTTGTGTGCCTTGTGTTTCCTGTGTGTCTAGATGGCAGCATTTTCTCTTGTACCTGATTTAACCTACAGTTCTTTTGTCTATCTCTTCCTAGGAGCAATAAGCTAAATGACAGTTCTTACAGCAGTAAGACTGTATAGTCTGTATGTGCAGGGGATTGTACAGCCAGGTTTGTGTAGCTGTTTTGTATAATTGTTCACAGAACTACACAGTTGCCTAAGAGCATATCTATCAGTGTATACTCTTTAACTGTGTGCCATATGTGTGGTGATCAGAAGTGATAGGTGTTTGAAAACAATGTCAGAAATAATATACGAATTTGTACTGTTCTGTTCATCTTTGTCAAGATGCATAGACTACAGTCTCCTGGGGTTGGGGGTGGGGGGTGAGGTAGGGGTGGGAGAGACTTATTTGAGTAATTATCTTTGTCAGCTTAGTATGTGGACATGACTGTAAGTTGTCCTGATTGAAGTGGTGTAGGAAGGTGTACCCAGCCAACTGTAGGTAACACTTTCTCTCAACGGGTGATCCTGGGCTGTGGAAGAATGGTAACTAACATGCACAAACATGCAGATAAGACACTCTGACACATAAAGTAAACAAATATTGTTTTAAATTTTCAAAAGAAGATAATCGAGCAAAAATTCCCTTGAGCACCAGCCTAGACTCCACTATCCTCACAGAAATAGCGACTACTAACACTACCCATCCTTCATATATTTTCTTATGCACTTATAGGTATATATGCAAATGTCTTTGCAGGTATATTTTGCAGAAATAAAGTCATAGCTCATGCTTTCATTAACATATGACTCAGCACAGAATCTCAGAGTAATATCTGTTTTGTATACACAGTAAATGCTTAGTAACTGTTGAGCCTCTGGGCCTTTCCACAAGGCCCACCTCATGCTGACCCTCCGGACCTGGGCCAAGTTCTCTGGCTCCCTCTGTTAATGCCAGGCTGCTTCAAGGACTCTGAGTATGGAAAAAAGATACAAACAAGGCCCTGTTTGCCAGCTCTGGGCCATTATGAGTGTCACCTTCCCTAGGTCACTGGGTATCTAAATGTGTAGAAGATGATCATTACCCCCAGCTCCCACAATCTGTCACTTCGTTCTTCCTGGAGAGGCATGAAGCTCCCTACTATCAAGAACATGTATTCGAGCTTTGTTCAAGATTTGAGACAGTCCCAGGCTCCATTCCTTAACTTTCATCTAAAAGGTAGTTTTAGCCCCTCTGGGGACATCTACGGAATAGACTCACAGACAGAAAGCCACATCCCAGACAAGTACAGCTCCAGACTACCTCCAAGACTGGAGTAAATTGGCAGTTGAAGCCCGGGAGTCTGGCTTCCTCCCACCACCTGCCCTGGATACACTGGGAAGGCAGGCAGAGGTAGCGGGCTCGTGATATCAATCCACAGCTGCTGTGATGGATGCATTTGGGTGAGTGGAGACTTCCCCTCTTCCGCAAGTCCCAGCCCCTTTCCATGCTGCAGGAAATGCTGTTTCCACCTTTGCCCTCCATTCTTGCTTCTGCCATATACCGAAGGTCCCTCTGCCTACAAAATCCCACCCTCTCCTTACGTGCAAACGAAGCCCCTCCATATGGTCCCTGTTATCTCAGCCACTGTAAGACCAAAGACAAAAGCTTCGAGAAACCACGGAGTAGACAGGGACACCCAAAAAGCTTGTTATCTGTCTCCAGGGAGCCCATGTCTCAGGCCTGCACAATAGCTGGGTGTTTTCCAGCTTTTAAATCTGTTTGAGGAAATTGGAAGGTGACAGGCCTCCTTGAGGGTTTTTTTTTTTTTCAGACAAAATTAACTTCCTAGCTGTGTCACCTGACTTACTCCTAAACCACATTGTCTCCTTCTATTGACCATGTGCCCCCAAATAATAGATGGGGCCAGCTCGTCATTATTGTAAAGATTTTTTACTTTTCTTCCAGCTCATTCCTCACACAAAAATTATTAAGATTAGACAATGCAATTTTGAAAAGAGGAATACAAGTCACTTTAAAAAAACACACATCTGACATATTTTGTAGAATTTTTATTTTTACCCATTTGCAGCTTTTTCCTCCTTTTTTCCCCTGTATGTACTGCCATGCTCTACGGTCCAACCGATGGGCTCCTGAGTCGGTGTGGCTGTTTCTAATTATTGAGCCTCTAGATGCCGTTCCAGACAGCTGCTTAGTGTTGTGTTCCCACCACCAAAACCTGAGAGACAGAATTCTTGGTTACAAAATGCTAAAAGTTAAGGGGTTGAGAGACAACTTCCATTATAAACCTCCTGGTTTCACTCACTTATAATTGCCCAAAAAATTGTCCTTTTGCTCCAAATCACTCCATGCTCTGTTTCCACCCCAAGGATGAAATTGCTTGGAACGTCTGAACAAAAGTGGCTGAGCCAGTTTGGAATCAGGCAGCTTGGGGGAGAATATCCTTCTTCAGCTGAAAAGCAAATAACGTGTATCTGCCTATGGACACCCCAACACAGACACCCCTTATGGTGTCAAAACCCCTTCCCCCTCCCCTTTCCCTTCCCCCTCCCCTCCCCGTGTGGGTGGTCAGCTTCATCCAGAGGAGGAAGAATTTATTCTATGAATGGAGTGGAAATAGTGGGTTCAAGAAGTAAACTAGAGGCAATGATAGTATCCAACAGTCCTAGGATGTCAGGGAAGCCAGGGGCACTCACATGGACTACGTATGGAATAAAGTTCCTTTCCTGAACTAGCTATCCTATCTGTAATGGAGTGCTATGGTTAAAAGTATGTGAAGTAACGAGAGATAACTCTGAGTTTGACTGTGGGGTTTGCCCATAACTAGCTACGGGACTCTGGATTAAATTAAATAGCTAATTGAGTTAAATACACTTTCTTCAGTGTTGATGTCCTCACCACTGAAATGGGAATGGCAGCAGCCCCCAGCTCCCAGAAGAGTTTTGGTGATAAAAGGAGGAGATGCACACAGAACGTTGGTCTTGTAGGTAAGAGGTATAGTGGCATGTGCCCACATGGTTGTAGTGCCATTTATCAACTGGGTCAATCAACATCTTGGCTCCTCGTCTTCCAGAGCACTCTCTTCTGTTTCCCTTCAGGAAACCAGTCTTTCTCCATCTCAGTCATAGGATTAAATGTTCTATCCCCACAGGTGTATCTTGGATCTAATTCCAAACAATTTGAGCTGTGATCACTGCCAACGGGTTTCTGACAGAACTTGGGCACCAAGGGCCTCTCTCTCCTCTCTCCCAATGCAGGTCTGTGTGTGCTGCCACAGTCTCTGTGAGTTCATATATGCGTCAGCCCTGCTGTGTCTGGAAGATGATGTTTTCTTGGAGTCATCATCAACTCTGGCTGCTACAATCTTTTTTGCTTCCTCTTCTGCATGGTTTCCCGAGCCTTGAATGGTAGGGGTGGACATTTGACAAAGATATCCCATTTAGGGCTGAGTGTGGCAAAGTCTTAAAGTGCCACAGAGTAGACGACCGAGAGAAGGACAGCAGTTTCATTCCCATGGCATGGTGGTTTGCGTGAGAATGGCCCCATAGGATCATATTATTTGCATCCTTAGTTCCCAGATGGTGAACTGTTGGAGAGGAGGTGTGGCCATATTAGAAGAGCTGTGTCACTGGAAGAAGGCTTCAAAAACCCGTGCCAAGCGCTCTCTCTCTCTCTCCCTCTCTCTCTCTCCCTGTTATCTATGGATCAGGATGTAAAGCTCTC
Organism: Rhynchomys soricoides; assembly: GCA_019843965.1. NCBI lineage: Eukaryota > Metazoa > Chordata > Mammalia > Rodentia > Muridae > Rhynchomys > Rhynchomys soricoides. The sequence goes on from JADRCH010000010.1 coordinate 3,186,743, forward strand.
AGAAAAGCTCTCAGATACTGCTCCAGAGTCATGCCTATCTGCTTCCCACCATGAAGATAATGAACTAACCCTCTAAACCTGTAAGCAAGCTCCCAATTAAATGCTTTCATTTATAAGACTTGCCTTGGCCATGGTATCCCTTCACAGCAACAGAACAGTGACTAAGACAAGTGGCCTTGGAGACTAGGAAGATCATGAGCAAAGCTTTGACAGGCCCTGTGTCTGGTGAAGGCTACTTCCTGCCCCTAGGTCCCAGCTCACTGGGTTCTCACATGACTTTAGGTCAGGGAAGTCTAAGGAGTCTCATTCATAAGGACATAAATCCCACTCATGAAAGCAGAGCTTTCCTAAGGACCCCAGGCAACCCCCAAAACCCCTTATGTGAAACCATCACTGTAGGGGTCAGAAAATCAACACAGAGATCATTAAGGGTGGCCAGTAAGGATATTTAGTGATTCACATATGTGTTTTGTAAGATAAGAAAATAGTGACTGGATAGCTCAATCATTAGAGCTTAGGTTTTGCCAGTGGAAGGACCTGAGTTCAAACTCTAAGTCCCAGTAAAAAGAAGGCAGGCATGGTGGAACAGACTTGTAATCCCAGATGTAGAGAGTAGGAGGCAGCTAGGTTTCTGGGACTTGTTAGTCAGTCAGTCCAGCCTACATTTAAGAAATCCTGTCTCAAATATATATATGGGGATACCAGCAAGAGTGTCTACAAAGGCACTGCAGGCCACCTGTGTGTCTGTAGGAACACTATGCAATGAAAGAGCACATCAGCTAGTGCTAACCCAGCATACTGATGAAACTCAAAGCACAGGACCAAGTAACACAAAACTTGAAGGAAAATAGATGACAAACCATACATACACCTTAAAACATGGACAGATAAAGAACATTTTCAAGGACTGATAGGAAAAAAATAGAAGAAGTGAATACCTTAGGGAATTTAAATATGAAACGGCAGACGAGGAAGAGGGAGAAGAGGTGGCTTAAGTGTTCTGTGCCATCAACTAGAGCAGTGGCTCTCAACCTTCCTAACACTGCGGCTCTTTAATACAGTTCCTCACATAATGGTGACCCCCCCAGCCATAAAGCTAGTTTGTTGCTAATTCATAACTGCGATCTTGCTATTGTTATGAATCTGAATGTAAACAGCTGATGTGCAGGATATCTGATATTCCAACCCCAATGGGGTCAGGAGCCACAGGTTGAGAACTGATGAACTAGGACGAATTTGGATCTATTGTCCTGGGGTTAGCCAGTACTCTCATGCCTATGGAGGCCTGAAGACAACCACAGAGGCATCCAGTTTCTTTTTTTTTAAGACAGGATATTCATTCTTTCTCTCTCTCTCTCTCTCTCTCTCTCTCTCTCTCTCTCTCTCTCTCTGGTCTAGAACTCATCAAAGAGGCTAGACCAACTGGTTAGTAAGTCACCAGGATCTGCCTCAACTTGCTCAGTACTGGAATTATGAACTCAGACCACCACCACACCCTGATTTTATTTTTGCATGGGTTCTAGGGATCAAACTCAGGTCCTAGTGCTTGCAAAGTAAACACTGTTTTACTGATTGGGCTATCTCCCTAATTCTAGGTGTCACCTTTATAACTGTGCCATTTAACAGCACCAAACCCATAACATGTGTTAAATAATCTTATTTAATTTGTGTGTTTTATCCTTCAGATTCTGAGCTAAGGAATCTTTCTGCTTCCTCTAGAACCAGTATCCAAGGCTGGGTGTGGTCCCTTGCTTCCACGTGAGGTCTTGGAACACAAACTCAGTTGATCTCTTACAGACATTATTGATTCACTAAAGTAAAGATATTTTAGGGGAGATTCAATCAGACTCTTCAATCATACAGCACGGGACTCTGAAGCCTTGTGAGGTCCAAGATCTGCTCCCAGTGCCATAGTGGGCCGCCGCATTGCCATCAGAGGACCCTCTGCCCTTCCTTCTGGTCTCTGTTCTTCCCACCAGTTCCACACCCCCTCCCCCGACCTTTGCTAACTGTGAGGGGTGCTATAAGCGATTCTATCTTCCTTGGAATCTGCATCTGGCTCCTCAGATGTGGGAAGTGCTGATCCCAGCCAGAATTTTATACTCTCATGGCGTTGGTTAAAGGCATATGGGGCAAAAGAAAACCTGATTCCCATTGAAACTTTGGCCACTCCCAAGTTCCAGGTTCTATTTATGGGAACATCTCTGTCTGTCAGTGACAATGAGAAACATTTCTGTCAGAGTGGGATCCAGTCCTAAGTCTGAAGCACGGCACTGGTGGTGACTGGGAAGGTCCAGTCTGTCCTCTTCAGCTGCCGAGGAAGGGCTTACTGTCTCCCATCCTGCACTGATATTCCTATGCCTCCCCTGTGGGTGTCTTCATGCTTTCGCCTTTACTCTTCCTTGGGTCCCATTTCCTGAGTCTGAAACAAACATTCCACTGAATGACACAAGTTTCAGGAGCTTCTGGCCAGAGTTGGAGGCTTTCCCAGGCTCTGGAAGATGCTTTCCCAGACAGGCGCGACTAATACCGTGAGCTAACAGCAGATGGCGCCCGTGCCTAACTGTCTCCACGCCGCAGCATTCAGCTAAGGATGGACCGGTTACTAGCTGCGCCACAGCTGCACAGCCCAAGGAGTTTTCCCCGTGGGGACTCTGGGCCCAGGGCCAGTTCCTCTGTGGTCTGTGGTCAGAGATGGCTGTGTGCTCCAAAACTGTCACGGGAGACATTTTCCTGGAGTTTTCCAGGAGGGTGAGAATAGCTCTCTTTTGGCTGGAAAAAAAATTTTTTTTCCTTTGTGTGTGTGTGGGGGGGGGGGGGGGTGCATCTCTTCATAAGCTGGCAGAGACTCTTTTCCCTGATCCGCTTTCCCTGGGCACCATAGGAAAAAGGGAAGAGTTTAAGTTTCCTTGCACTATCCACCTAGCCCCTACTAGTCCCAGCGATGACCTATATTTAATCCTATAAGGGTCTTGGGTTTGTTCTCCAAGTGGGAAGAGCTTACAGCCTAAAGCCATAGTTCAGTTTGAAGAAGGACCCTACAGAAGCCAGCTGTTACAAGTACATGGTAGGGGCAGTGATCACTCAGATTTGATGTCTGGGGACAGTCAAGTCCCGTTCCATCCTAAATGTATTAAATAATGTAGGAAAGAAAGCTAGGGTCCTTCTTCAAAGAGCCAGCATGGTGCTAGTGCAGGTTGGGTGGATGCGGATGCTGTGAGCCAGAATGGTGCTAGTGCAGGTTGGGTGGATGCGGATGCTGTGAGAATCTGCGTCACGTGGGGTTTGTGGTTATTTAACGAGTTTTTAGTGTAGAATTGTGAGACCACCTTCTTTAGATGGCCTCTAAACCAGTTTTAAAGACAAAGGTCTAAAAGAGAACTAGCCAAAGAAAATCCATGAGCTGAACATTTGGAATATGTTAGCCAGCAGCTGGTTTGTCCAAGTTCCACATTTACTTAAGAAGAGCCCTTCCTTTGTGTGCTTTATGTGCTCCTTGCATCTACCAGCACCTCAGTCTGCAGATCCTTCTCAGGCACAGCATAGGAGAGTGGAGGTCTTGAAGACCAGCATCTGTAGTGGGAGTAACCATGCCCCTTACCCTGAGGTCCGTGTGTCCCCTGGGACCAATACTGACCTCAGGAATCTTTGTTTCTTCATATTTAGACTGAATAGATGCCACATACTTACACATGCATATATATGTATGTATATGTGTATATCATTCATATATATATTCTTTCTTTTAGGGGTTGAAGAATGTGTGTGTGTGTGTGTGTGTGTGTGTGTGTGCACACTTGCTCAAGTATGGTGTGTAAAAGCCAGCGATATCTTTCTTTATCTGTTTTTAATCTTCTCTTTGTAATCTCTCCTGTCTGTCTCTGTCTCTCTGTCTCTGTCTGTCTGTCTCTCTCTCTCTCTGTCTCTCTCTCTCTCTCTCTCTCCCTCTCCCTCCCTCAAAAAGGGTCTCTTACTTAACCTGGAGCTACAATGGCTAGCCTGTGAGCCTCTGGGATCCACTGCCACATTCTGCACTGCTTCAGAGATTTACCTTACTAGGGCTATAGCAGAATGAAGAAAGGACAGACACACAGACAGAAAAGCTGGGATCTGGTGGGCTGTGCTCTCTCTGATAAAGAAACAGCAGCAACAGCAACCCAGAAATTCATCCTGTTTATTTTATGCATCTGAATCAAGGAGCTAGGTCTCTTGTATACAGCTGAGTAGGAAGGTGGGCTCATGGTATACAGATGAACTAGGGGGCAGGCTTAGCTAATCTTGGCAGGAAGTCTCTGTAGGGGAGCAGAATCGGAATGCCTGAATCCTGGAGAGGAAGCTATGGTTGACCGTTCTCCACACACTGTCAACATTTGCACTGGGCCCAAGGAAGGCTTGGCCAGCTCCTCAAGCCTGATCTGGAGAAGGTTTAGCCAGTTCCCATGGGTCTGAGGTATTGGGGTCCTTGACTCAGCTGGGTTCATGTCAACAATTTATATTCAGTCAAGATTTCATCTATTTCCCACAGTCCACCTGTATACTTCTCACCATGCTGGGGTCCGAAAGCATACTGCCATACCAGGCTTCTCTGAGGGTGCTGGGTAACTAAAGTCAGGTCTTTACGCCTGTGCGACAAGTCCTTCACCCACCAAGCTATGTCTATCATTTCAATCCTAGATATGTAATTTCTATTAACTTTGATCTTACTGTTTTCTGTCTGTCTCAATATATCAATTCCCTTAAGGCAATGAGCATGACTGAACATGCCCACCATACCCCTGAAAAGTAATTTGACTGCTCACAGTCTGGTTCTCCACCTCCTAGACTGGCGATGGGATTGCTCTATTTGCAGTGGAATGGCTGTTCTTAAGAATGGAACCAGTGGTACAAACTGTGGAAAAATGGCAGCTTTGAACTGGGTGCTTGGCTCTAAGCTATTGTGGAAACAGTTCTTTTAGACATGATCTCTGTTCAAGGAGCTTACAAGTTAATGTAATATGTAAGTGAATAATAGAATATATAACACACTGTGTGAGCGGTGTTCAAAAAGGACTCAAACTAATATGAAGAACCAGAGAGGTAGGGAGATCAGGAAGGGTTGCATAGAGATGTGGTGACAGGCTGGTCTGAGAGGACAAACTGAGCTGGAATAGGGGTCTCTAAAAGTGTCCTTCCAGATAGAGAAGAAAGTCAAAGCAAACACATGGGCAGCAGCTGATTGGTGGAAGGGCCAGCCTGGTTAGAATGAACGTGCTGAGATACACAAAGAAAAAGGAAACTAACAAATAGTTGGGCAATAGTGGCGCACGCCTTGAATCCCAGCTCTCTGGAGGCAGACGCAGGAGGATTTCTGAGTTCAAGCCTAGCCTGGTCTACAGAACTAGGTCCAGGACAGACAAGATTACATAGAGAAACCCTGTCTTGAAAAAACAGAACAAGGAGGAGGAGAGGGGAGGAGGAGGAGAAAGAGAAGGAGGAAGGGGGGGGGGGGGGGGGAGAGGGAAAGAAGAGGAGACAACTAAGGCTTGTTTTTTCAGGACCTAGCTATGGACCTAGCTATGGTTGCCTTTGTCTTTATCTTTTAGCTGATGTTTTGCACAGAAGACCTCAGAAAGGCCATACGGGCTCCCTCATGGGAATGGCGTTATTGAGGTTGAGGGTGTGGAGACCCTAAAAAGGCTAAGTCAAGGGGGTAGCTGCCTGAGGCCTTGGCTTTTACTAGAGCGACTTGTACTGTGAGGCATTCGAAGCAAGTAGACTGTGGGGTGCCCTGCAAATGTTCCTGCTGGCAGGGATATGATAAGCACATGGTGAAGAATGAAGCTCGGGTTGGTGCCGCTTTAGCACAGGCTGGCTCAAAAACTTCCAGAGTCTGGCCAAGAGGTTTATTTTCCTTACACATTTAAACACAATAAAACATTTTTAGGCGACAATGGTCACAACAAAGCTTTAGACTTGGCTACATAGAAACTCCCTTGCACCTGTGTGAGGCCCCCTTGCATGGGTGAAGCACCTGTGACCTTTACCATAAGAATGGATTCTTATTCACAGAGAAACAGTGCTCAGAGTAAGGGCCTAAGGAGTAAGGATTTGTAATCAGCATAAGGAAAGGTTCTATCAATAGAGAATGCAAAGTACTTGGGACCCCTATCCGAAGGAAGGGTTCTATTCACTGAGAGACAAAGCTCAGGTTTAGGGCATAAACAATGCTCAGGATGTTGGGGATTTCAGGTGAATACTAGATCCCTAGACCAGGAAGGGATCATGAGGTTGTTAAGACAACATCCATGCCAGCCTTCCAGGTGAATCGATGTCAGTCATTTTCTTCCCTCGAATTAAAAAGCCTGCCGTGTTTAATAGTTCTGGGTTTTCTAATGCTTTCTGTAAGCAGTGCCTCTTATACATACACTACGAAGTAGAAAAGGCTCTATTTTTCTTCCGACTTCAGCTTAACTAACCAGCTCTGTTATGTCCCTTCTCCCTACCCATTGGCAATACCTAAGGATATGCTCAAAACAGCTCATTTCTGTCACTAAAATATCCAGTCTCATCCCGAGCTTGTGGTCCATTCTGTTGATCTCACACTTTCATTACCATTGTTTCTCATTTGGGTCTTCCTTTTCTCTGCTCACTGGAGAACTGACTATTTGAGAAAGTGAGCTATATTCATTTCCTGCAGTTGAGATAAAATGCTCTGGCTAGACCAACTCTAAGGAGAAGGGTTTGATTGGCTACAATTGAGGTAGTAACCAATCATTGTGGAGTAGTCAAGACAGGAACCTGAAGCAGCCAGACACACGGCAGACAAGACAGAGAGAATAAATGTATGCAGGTCTACTATTCAGCTCAGGACCCAGGGAATGGTGCTGCCCACAGTCGGCTAGGTCTTTCCACACAATTAACATAATCAAGACAATCTCCCCAACAGACAGACCCACAGGCCTGATCTAGACAATCCCTACTGAGACTCTCTTCCCTGGTGATTTTGATGAGACAGGCTGACTCCATGACAGGCTTCGAATTGGCAGTTCAGGAGATTAGACCTAAAAACCCAGGCTTCAGGCAGCTAGTCAGAAAGTGCCCTGCCATCAGAAACTGCCCCATCACCTGGCCTGAAGCAAGGACAGTGGGTCAGCAGTTTCCAGCAAGCCCCCACTCCCCGTAATAGAATGTCCTTAGAGACAGAGTAAGACAAAGTCCACCTATCCTGGAATTCCTCTATTGTGCTTTAAATCAGGCCTGCGAGCTCACTTTGTTGTCTCTCCATCTTGGTAATGGGAGACCCCATCATGCTGGACTTTTGCAGAATAAAACACTCTTTGAGTCTGGGGTATCATTCTTCAGCAAATCATGAATCCTTACAATTCTAGATAGTTTCAAGTTGGCACCACCCATCACAGAAGGATGACTGGAAACTTTTTAAAGTGCATGGGCAGGTGATGACTTGTTCAGGAAGTCCCCCGCCTTCCCAAAGATCTTGGCATTGCACAGAGAGTGGGCAATACTTGCTCAGCATAGACTAGTGACATGTGCAATACTGCCCTCTTTCTAACCCCAAGGACAAATCCAAGATGGAGCCCTGTCTTTAGAGGCCTCTCTGTACCAGTCTCTATGTTCATAGTAGTCCAACTCATTAAGCATGTCTTGCTGTCTTGGGTGCATGGGGGTCTGTGTTCCTGCTGTTTACTGAGTAGCTAACCAGGAAGGTCACACCCCAGCCTCCACTTCTAGGCAGGCATCTATTTAGAGAGTCTTTATGTTCTCTCATTTGGCTTGGGCTAGGCCCACTCCACCCCCAATAGGGACAGAAATAAAAGCCTTGCACTATTCCCCCAGTTGTCTCCATTCTCTGGACATTTCCATTTCCATCTCTATACAGGCTTGAGAAGAAGAACCAAAGTGGTAGACTCTGGAAGATGCTTGAGATGTCTCCAACCCAGCTCAGCCTCTGGCCCCAGCCCTAGACCACAAGGTCCAGTGCTAGCTTATACCCGAGCCCCTGTTCTCCACATCCCAGGGAACTTCCCAGCGTCACAATAACATACCACACACTCCAAGCAGTGCCAATATCATATTTATTATTTTCTTTTCCATTTGTTTGCTTTCCATGGCAAGTGAAAAAATAATTTAAACCAATTATATGTACAGAGGCTTGGCTTCTCTTCCCAAGAACTGCCAGAAAGACCTCAGCCCCTTAAATAGCAAAGAAGGGTCACCTTTAACAGCCATACAAAACTCCACCTAGAAAAGTCTCACGTGTAGAAAGGTTGTCTTTATTACAAGCATCACATTTTGGGGACAGGAAGGGAGGTCAGAGTAGGAGATGGGGACAGTGTGCAGGGTAGGGCTCCACACACATCAGCCCAGGGGTCATCCTGGGTGGGGAAGCTGCAGCTGAGGAGGTTCAGGTGATCTGCAGTGGGGTCTCCAACATCTCCATGAGGAAGGTGTCAATGGGGGTGTCCCCAATGAGCTTGAAGAAGAAGAGGTGTTCTAGACATTTCAAGCCAATGGAGCGCAGAGCTGGGAGGCGCAGCAGAAGCTTGGCGAACCTGTAGGAGAGCCAAGGGACATTGTGACCAGGGAAGGGCATCAAGCGATAACTGCTGTCCGTGGTGGAGACTGTCTGGTGGGTCTCTACCAAGTTTCAACAGAAAAGCCTGGAAACAGAGATGGGGGAGTTGGAAGATTGCAACCCAGGGAGCTTCTAGGAACTACAGAAACCAGCTAGAGGGCTGGCTCGTGTTAAAAGAAGACCCCACAGAATGTTGGCAGTCTTGGATTTTATGACATGTTCCAGAATTGCCCTCAGCACCCCCACCAATCATGGAACTGTATAGACGACATTGTCTGTCTTGCCAGCCCTTTCCCTGCATTCCTCGGGGTCTGCCAAGATTAGTAATGGGGGCCTTGGAACAGGGTGTGACACATTAGGTGTGCTGTTCTCAGGACAGCTATCAGCACTAGATGAATAAAATGGGGACCTGCCATGATCTGAGACACTGATTTTCCTCTCAGCCTAGCTGATCTCTTTAGACTGTGTGACCTCAGTCCACTTCTAAAACCAAGTTCTTGATTTCAATAAACCAGTCACTAAGAATTTCTGTGACCAGCTTCGGCCTCTGAACTTCTCGTCAGGTTGGGATGAGAGAGGGAGCGAGATCAGTAGTCGGCTTCTGAGAAGCCTGTCTATTTGGGGAGAAAATACACATACACTCATACACACTGATCACACGTCATCTCATACCCGAGACGAACATAGGAGCTGCTCCCTTTACTCTCACGCATGAGCATAGTCTCTCCTCCATTCTCACCTCCTTATTGCAGTTTGAGCATGGGGTATCCCCACAGGCGCATGGAGGCTCAGTATGCTTATGTATTTACGCTGGTCCCCAGCTGGTGGCGCTGTGGGGTAAAGTTGCGGAAATTGGGGCGCTGGGGCCTCAGTGAAATGGGTCGCTAGGGACAGAACTTGGGGTTTTACAGCCTGCCCCTCCCCCATTCATTTGCTCCCTGCTTCCTGACTGTAGTATGATGTCTCCACCTGCTTCCTGCTCCTGCTCCCAGGCTTCTCTGCCATGATAGACAGTAACCCTCAGGAACTGTAAGCCAAGATAAATCCTTTCTCCCCTAAATTGCTTTTGTCAAAGTATTTTACCAAAGCAACAAGGAAGATAGCCCCAACATGGGCTCCCACCTACAAATGCATATTTATAAACATACATGTGCATGCATACATTTTTTTCCATATGCGCATTCACACCCAGGCTGTCATACAAACACAATCTCTCGTGTGTGTGTGTGTGTGTGTGTGTGTGTGTGTGTGTGCGCGCGCGCGCGCACGTCTTACTCTCACATGTATATACTCTTAACGTTTGTCCGTACTTTCTATAATGGGGGTGTTCACTGTGAGTCCAGAGAAGGGAGAAATAGGCATAGGAAGAGTTTGTGTGTCATTTGTACAGCCCATTAGGTCCTTTGATTTAAAACATGCTTTGATTTGCCTATGTGACTTCAATTTTTCATTTTTAGAATGTTTTGAACTAGAATGTCAATATTCTTTGGAAATGTGGATATTTCTATATTCATATCACATGATGTTTAAAAATACAGCACCAGGGCTGAGGAAATACCTCCATCAGGAAGCTATTCACCATATAACCAGAGGAAAAGACAGGAGTGCCTCTGGGGCTACCTGGGCAGCTGGCCCTACACAATTTGTGAGTTCCAGACCAGTGAAACTCCCCTCTCTCTTTCTCTCTCTCTCTCTCTCTCTCTCTCTCTCTCTCACACACACACACACACACACACACACACACTCACTCACATAGCCAGCACTTGTGAAATGACATCTGAGACTGACTTCTGGCCTCTAAATGCACATGTATGCACACCCAGACACACAAATATACCTACACCAGCATACAGCATACACCCAAATAAGACAAAAATTATATATATATATATATATATATATATATATATATATATATATATATATCACAAATTGGCACTTGACAAAGAGCTTTCCCTTTAAAGCCTGGCATCCTGTAAAGCTATCAATGTTTTCCAATCACTACCTATATATTCTGTTGGCACTGGGTTTGAGAACTAAGACCGAGGCTAATGGAATGAACCTGTGCATCAGTAGACTCTGTCACTGCATTCCTGGCTGGTATGTCAGGATCAAGATGGCCTTTATAGGGGCTTACTCTGTGTACAAGATGTGTGTGGGATCTGTACCCTGCTTTGGTTTCTGCTTCTAACTTTCTCAAAGAGCTTGGGCACTACAAGGTGTACTGCTGCGTCCTAACCACAAAGTGGCAGCATTCCACCACTGTGAAAAATGCCCTGGTTGGGCAGTGCCAGCTTGCAAGACAGACCTAGGCCAAGTTAGTTACCTGCCTAAGCCAAGTGATTCCCCTCACGCACCTGCCAAGCCTCCTGTGAGCTCAGACAGAGAAATCACCCCTTGTCCAAGGTATGCTGGGGACAGAAGACACCACCTCTGCTACCTCCCTAAATTCACAGATGAGCGCTGGCTTTTCTACCCAGCATCTAGAGCGGTTGCCAGTCCAGATCCCTTGGAGGGAGGGGGGGTGTCGCATATCAGATATTTACATTACGATTCATAACAGTAACAAAAAGTTACAGTTATAAAGTAGCAACAAAATAACTTTATGATTGGGGTCACTACAACATTTGAAGGTCTATTAAAAGGTATTAAAAGGTCTCAGCATTAGGAAGGTTGAGAGCCACTGGTTTAGAGTTAGCCACGCCCTTGGCAGTCTCTTCCAGGAAAATCATCAGTTCTACAGTTTTGAAAGTGATATTTAGAGGGGCTGGAGAGAGGGCTCAGAAGTTAAGCACTGAACGTTCTTCCAGAGAACATGGGTTCAATTCCTAGCACACACATGGCGGGTCACAACTGTCTGTTACTCCAGGATCAGACACCCTTGGACACACAGGCAGGCAAAACACCAGTGCACATAAAATAAAAATAAATTATTTTAAAAGGAGATATTTAGAAACAACCTAGATGCCAGCCACAGGGCAATGGCCAAGCACCTGAAAATACAGGCACATTGCAAAAATGTGACAAAACCATGGAAATGGCTTTTTTTTTTTTTTTTGCTTTCATAAAATCTCTAGAACAGACTATACCAAAAATATTTACAATGAAATTTTATTACTTGATTTTAACAAATATTTCTTCTAATAAAGCAGTCACTGCTGTTGTAATTTGGAAAAAGAGAGTTAGGTTATTCTGGGGTGTGCTTTTATCTTAATGATTAATAACAATACCCAGTGTTGGCTCCAGAATGAAGACAGCATAGAGCACAGGAGAGGCAGGTCCAATAGTACCCGAGGGCTGGAAGCTCTGGTAGGGAATGCCCTGCTCAGAACTTCCTGTTAATGTGGTTTGACCAGGGCTTAGAATTGCCCAAGAAAGCCAGGTCACTTCCAATCGCCAGCGCAGGGCCCCTTTGATCTCTCCAGTGGCTGGTAACGAACAGGCCACCAAGCAGCCAGCGTTCCACTGGGTTTTTCTTCTTTGACATTCCACAGCTGGCTAGATCACAGGACTAAGTTTTGTTCAATAAAAGTAAGAGAATAGAAGACCTCTCGGGATCCATTTCTCATCCACACAGGCCCTCTCTCCTCCCTGCTCCTCTTCTTCCCCTCTCCCATCACCTAGGTGGCTCTGGGGCATAATGGAGTCACAGGGGGGAAGGAGCCTGGGTCTTTGAGTGCTGGTAGGGAAGAGAGCTACTTCTGTGTGCTGAGTGCCCACCTAGATTGAAGACTGAGAAAGGAAACTTTCACCGGGTTAAGTTACTGGCGTAGTTACTTGTTAACTGGGTCTGTTATCACTACTTAACTTCTAATAACACAGTAATTGATTATTAATTGACCCACCCACTTGATTTCTTCACAACCTCTGACAAAATACAGTCACTGCGGAACATTTGGTAGTTGTCAGTGTGCAATCCTAGATAAACGGAAATTTGACTTCACAGAGGAATAAGTCACTAGTGTGTGTCAGGAGAGGGTCTGTATGCAATCAATCTTAAGGACAAAATTAATGTCTCCGAAAGTCTTCTACTTCACTTGTTTTCTATGGGGTGTAAGGATTACAGTTTCTCATTTTAGTCAGTTTATAGAAAGGGCAAATCTTTCACTTACCACGCTTTGCAGGAAACTTTAAAGATTTGTTTTGACCAAACAGTAATGCTATAGATAGTACAACAAGGACACCCAGATGAATGCCTGGGGATGAGCAGCTCTCAGCTCTCAGAGCCAGTCCTTTGTGCTCCATGAGAGTCACCATAGGCAGGAGACTGTGAGAGACTTGCTGTCACTTCATAGAGATGTGTGTTCACGTTTTGTCTCCACCAGCCACCAGCATTGTGATCTCGATTAAGTGACTTGTCCTTTCTGAATCTCTGTAACTTGCTGGAATGGAGATCACACTCCCATGCCAATCCTTTCATTTCCCTGTTCATCCAGCATTTAAGGATCTGTATCCTGGTCTCCCTCCCCATCTGCAAGAAAATCTGACCCAGTTCCCTGTGTGCTTTCCTGAAAAATACGACCAAACCTGTACATAAATAGATACAGAAAACGTACATACGTGTGCATAAACACATATAGACCAATGAAAAATTAAATTTGTAAGTTAGACACACAATTAAGAGTCAAACAATGGAAACAAACACAGTCATCATATCAGCACACAGTAATAAAAACTACTGAAAGGTCATTGATTCACTTCTGGAATTTCCCATTTAATGTTGGTTTTTTAAACTACATTTGACTTCTGGTAACCTAACAGCAAAAAAGCAAACCCACAGGCAGATTGGGCAAGATGCTATTCTACCTGCAGCCATTGCTTTAAGCACTAATGCTAGCAGGGGATGAATGTTGACCTAGACAGACACGACCTTGACTTTGCTGAGGCTTTAACCTTATGGTGCTGATGTCAGCCCAGTAAGGAGGTGCTCAGTCAATGGGGCTGGGGAGTTGTGCTGCTGTTAACATTGATGTTCTCTCATCTCTCTCACCTGCCTGGCTGTTCCGGATACTTCTGCTTAGTATAGGCCTCGAGGGTGGCATACACCTTCTCCCGAAGAGTCTCCACCTCAGAGGGGTTGGACAAACCCTTGGCATCTGCAGAGAACAATGGATTTAATTTCTGGTTAATACCTCAGCAGGGCACCCTCCTCCAGACAGTGTCATATTGGTCACCTCCCTTAGAGTTAGGAGAGACACATGGAACTCATGCATGGGGACAACTGGGAAGTAAGCAGATCACCTGCGTCAGATAGCTGTCCTTTCTGTGCATAGTTTTCCTAACAAACTCTCAATCTGAAGGATTTTAAACTAATAGTGAAAGAAACCCTCTACTGACTAAGGAGAGGTTTATTTTATCCAGGCCTGTCTCGAAAAGTAATATTTACACCTTCACCGGATGCTTTCTACACATTGAGTGTAAAGGAAAGCCTACATATGGCCTGCATCAGGGCTGTACCAATCTTGGACCTAAAGGGTATATGTATGTCATGTCAAACTATAGAAAAATAGACATACACAGCAGCATTTGATGAAGCTAGTTACTTCCTCCTCTTAAAGTATTTTGCCCCTGGACCTCCAAGATGCAGCTCCCTTCCCATTGACCACATACTAGGCTCCTTTGAGGGCTCTTCTTTCTCCCACCAGCTTGAGAGATTCTCAGTTCCCAGCTCTTTTTGCTGTCTTTGATCCCAAGAGATGTCCCATCAGGTTCACAGCTGCCTCCCAATTTAGGCAGAGGAAGGCAGCTCTTATCTATGTCTCTTTGGTTCTGGCTTCTCTTGGATGTCTACTGTCCATCCCCAAGTTCAATGCCCAAAGATAACATCCTGGATAGAACCCACTCATCCTTAGAACATGCTGCCCCTGGAGTTTTACCAATGCCCGGTGAGTGGGAATTCCATGTCTGCAATAGTTCAGGGAAATGAACCAATCCTGAGACATATATGACACCCGTCATTCTTCCACACCCTACGTTCAGTTCACTAGAAGATCTCCTCTCCCTCAGCTGCCCCCATCCAATGAAACTCCATAGCCAGTTAAAATACTTTCAGAATGGCTCTGGAGAGGAGAGGTAATGGAGAGAAGACTCTATACTCTGATGGATTCTGGGTTCAGACTGCTCTATCTCCACTGAGCTTGGAGGTAGAGGAGGCAGCGGAGCAAATCAGAGCCCCAGAGGTCAACCTTGAGAGAGGGCTGACCCCCACATAGCTGGAGTTAAACAAAAGTCACCTGGATTAAACAGCACAATGGCCCGTAGGCACCCCAGCTCTGATTTATCCATCTGCATGTCTTTCATCTTGGACACCAACTCTGTGAGGACTCTGTTCACAGGAAGCAAGGGTAGGGAAGGAGAAAAGGGTTGAGTTCAGGATCATGACCAATAGAATAAATTCCACCAGTACTTGTGATGACCCTATTCTGGTTTTAGATGCTAGCATAGGTATTGGGATGCAGGGATGAAGAAGATGAAGTCCCTCATCCTACGGATTACAGTGTAGAGGAAGAAATGCTGTGGAAATGACCGGCTACAGGGCTAAGTTCTGTGAATAACTGCCTCTGGGACTCATCAGGGAGGAAGCTATGATCTCCCAGCAGGGAGCAGAAAGGTGTCTTGAATGAGTTGGAAATGAGAAGTGCAGCAGGGAAAGCCAGCCCAGGCACTGAACATGCAGAAGAACCCAGGGAAGGCAGCACAGGTAAGAGGGCAAACATCTCCAGGAACCATGAAGGTGCTTGAGCACGTCATGGAAAGGGGCAAGGAAGAAGTCAACCCATCTAAACTGAGCATGTATAGCCCTCAAAAAAAGACTACTTATGGTGGAGCCCTGGGTCCTGGAACTCGTTAGAGAGACTTTCTTATTATCAACAGTCCATTCCTTTAGCCTCAAGTCACTACTTATTACTTTAATTATTTTTATATATTATATCACATATCATATTATATGTATGCTTTATATAACTATTCACTTTTAAACATGCTTTTTAATATATATTTATATATACTTTAAATTATATTTAGATTTTTATTTATTTTTTAAATGTACTTCAGTATATTTAAGAGAGTAAATTTCTGTCATGGTGTTATTTCCTGACTGAGCTTGCTCCTGCTATAGCATAGAGAACTGGGGTTCAGAGAGAGAGTCCAAAACATTGTTAGCCCAAAATACTGAGCCTCTTGAAGATGAATCTTAGACCCTTTCTCCATCACTGGCCCCTATGATACACTCCCCCCACCCCTCGGCAGCTTTACTAGCTGATGCCAAAGGTCCACCCAACTAGAAAGCAGGAGGGTAGCAGGCCCTTCCATCTGCCAGGCAATGATGCTGGCCTCTGACTGGCTCTGTTTTACTACCGTCACCTTTGCCAAACTCCCTCTCTCAACCTCCAGATTTATATTTTCATGTGCTTAATCGTCTCTGGAAACTGGGCTCACACCTATAATCCCAGCACTCAGGAGGCTGAAGCAGGAGGATTATCATAAGCTAGAACCTAGCCGGAACTGTAGAATGAGACACTTGTCTAAGTACAAAATACCAATGATTTCTATATAGTCATGTGCACCTGTTTGGACTGCCTACTATATATCAGAATTATACAGAGGGGGAGGGAGAGGAGGGAGGAGAAGAGAAGAGAGAAATGTGTGTATACACACGTGTGCACATACACAACAGGTGTAAATCCTGGAAACAGAAGGGAATCACAACCTGTCAAAGATGGAGCCGACACCAGCACTGTGAGCACTGCTCCTGTGGACGTGGAGGCCTGTGGCCAGCAGGATGCCATCCTGGACAGAAACCGAGCGGTGGGAGAAGGAGGCAATCAGCAATTCATTCCACCCTGTGAGTACAGAGAGGAGACCTTGTAGGGAGAATAACCACATTCCTACCTGGATAGTCGTGCAATGCATGGCTTATCAACCCAAGTAATGAACGAAGAAATGAAAATCCCGGGAGCTTACAGCCCAGCCCAGGGTGACACATGTAATTAGTAACAAAAGAAAGGATACGGCTCTAGTTTCCTGACTCCGTGGCTCTGAACGTGCCTCTGCAGTTTCTTACATGCAGCCTAGCAGGACAGCTTGAGAGCCAGCAAATACAAACCAAAGCTTTACTGACAATAGTCACCGCTAGCAGGAGGATGGACACAGTGACTGTAGCTTATAGTCTCCGCCCCAGGACCTGACAACCTAGTTGTATTTTTCTGGTGTGACCTATAACAACGGCACAGTATGTAGCTTTCAGTGGACACCCAGTGATCACTCATCATCCAACAGGGATGAGTGGAGTGGACCGCTTCCCAGTGCTCAGCCAGTCCTCTTAAAATCTCCCTGATGGCTCTCTGTCAAAGAGGCGCCATGGCACATGTTAACAGACTGCAGTGTCCCTGATATAAGACACTAGACTGTAGCACAAAGAATCTTAAAATGGAGGAAGCCTTGAACTCCAGCAAACATATGCCTAAGCAGAAATTTCTAGCTTTCCGTGTGTGTGTGTGTATGTGTGTGTGTGTGTGTGTGTGTGTGTGTGGCCGGCAGAGGACAGTTAGTATTCTTATTCTCTCTTATTCTCAGGACTGAGCGTCCCTCACTGCACCTAAACCTTGCTGTTTCTCTACTAGGCTAGCTGGACAGAAAACCCTCAAAACCCTTCCCTCTCCACGCCACTCCTAACCCCAAGAGCTTGGATGACCGGCGCACACAACCCCATCCAACTCTTCTGTTCACACGCGTTAGGGATCCTCTCTGTCCCTTACACTTCTACAACAAACACTTTTTACCCACCCTGCCATCTCCCCAGCCCCCAAACCTTGGAAGTAGAAACATCTCCATTTGTCTTATCATAGTTGTAAGACGCTGATTCAAATTATCCCCCAATAAAGTGATTTATGTGCCTTTACAATTAAATGTAAATTATAAAACTACAGAAACATTTGCATTTGGGTTGGGGGGAAGCCCTACTTCCTCCATGAATGGGGTTTCATTTGGGCATGAAAGTCCTGGGGGAAGGACCATTTAAATTTACAAGTCAGTAAAGGACTTATAATGAAGGCCAGGCACAGTGGTGCACACCTTTAATCTCAATGCTTGGGAGGCAGAAGCAGGTGCATTTCTGTGAATTTGAGTCCAGCCTGGTCTACTCAAAGAAAGCATAGCAATTGCAAGTTGGGCCTTTTAAGTCCCACAGGTCATTTCAAAATAGCAGTCTAGGGGCTTGTCTCAGGTCAAGAGGAATCCCGATGTCTTACCTGCCCGGAGCAGAATGACCTGGTCCTCCAAGGTGAGGTCTGAGAAGTGGGGAATGCGCTTGGCCCACTCAACAAGAGTAAAGAGCTGCTTGTCTGCAGCATGGCATATATTGGTAACAGGGTCATTTGTCTGGAAAAAGGAACAACTTTCTATGAGGTCCTGGGACTCTAAATTCCCCTCTGTCACCTCCAATCCCACCCAAGAAACCGATGCTGGAAGGAAATCTAAGGCAAGGCAGCATACTGAGTTCTCCATGTTCATGTCACCGTAGGATTCTGTCTTTGGTTCCACCGCAAGTTCAGCTTCTAGAATCCTCTCCACCGGCATGTCTTCGTGGCCACTACTGGCACATTCTGCCTCGCTCTCTGCTCGCTCCCGGCTCCTCTGCCTTTCTTCTTGCACAGCTGGCATGGGGCGAGACCCACAGCTGTTACAAAGTGTCAAGGACCAGTGGGGGGGCTGTTACCTACCCAAGCCTCGAGTTTCTCCTATATAAAATGAGACTCAGCATGGTATTGAACCAGGGACACTATAGTGCTGACAGACAGACAGAATGAAGACAGTGGAGCTGTTTCCTTGTTGATGCAGAGATGGGGTCTTTAATTATATCGTTTCCAATGTGTTACCAGGCCCTCTTAATCTTGCTATGTCAGTTTCATGAAGCTCTAATCCCGCCTTTCTTTGAAGGAGCTACCATCTCCTTGCTATCCCCTGTGTCTGTCATCCTTCCTACTGATGCCTCGGATAGGCTGTGAGCATGCAACGATGAAGGAGCAAGCCCATTACTGTAAAAACTCCCCCTGTCAGATCTCATGCATCTGCCCTGGCATTCACGTCCCATTAGGTAGGCCCCCTGTGCACCAGCTTGAACACAACATCACCTGATCCGACTTGTCAGGAAAAATCTTCTGGGAGCCAGCTGTGGGGATTTAGTAAGTGAAGGGGTGGAGGGATGTCACCTAGAAGACATTTCAGAATGTGCACTGATTTCATGGGTGGGGGAGGGCACACAGGCAAAGATGTAGGCTGGAGTTCCTACAGCCTTCCCCAAACCTGGGATTTTCATCAAAGTTGGCTCTATGTCTCAGAACCCTTGGGTCTACGCATCAAGATGCGACACAGACCTTGTACCCCAACACTGCCCTCGAGAGGAGTTTTGGCTGGGTTCCCTTTTATCTGTCTAGAAAGCTGCTATTTCCAATTTAGTCCCAGCATCATTGAGCAGAATTCAACACTGGAAAACAGTTTGCATCCCCCGAAGAGCAGATCCTGCTTAACTTGGTAAAGCCCCTTCACAAGTAGCTTCTCCTCCAGGACTCTCCTTCCCTGCTCCCAGCCCACAGGCTGAGGAGCCCTTATCCTCTGAGGGGATTGCCAGCCACAAAGGCTGTCTGAAAGGCTGGAGCTGGGTGCTGCACGCTGAGTCTCTCTTGTGAATAATGAGACTGACCTCTCTAGGCCAAGCAGAGGAGAGGCCTCAAAACTGCCACTAATTCTCCATACCAAGTAGAGATGGTATGTGGCCCAGAGAGACAGAAAGGGTCTAGAGAGGGAGGAGAAAGGGGAAAGGGAAGAGAGACAAGAAAACAAGGGGGTGAGAGGAAGAAACAGAGAAAACGGAGAAAAGGTGGGAAGGGGAAGCAACGCTCTTCAGATCCAGAGAGACCTTTTCTGAATGTAACTGCCTCATGCCTGCAGACGCCTGAGGATCTATCAGCAGCTTTGGTTTCCTTGTCCACGGGGCTGAAATGGCATTAACTGACTGAGATGGGTTTGCGGGAATGACCACAACAACTTTAAAAGTTTCACTACAAGATTCTGTTTCCCTTTCTCTGTGTCTTCCTGCCCTGTAGGTTGTCAGGTTGTCTCTCCTCTAGCTCTCTCTCTCTCTCTCTCTCTCTCTCTCTCTCTCTCTCTGTCCTCTCTCCTCTCTCTCCCCTCTCTCTGTTTCTTTTTCTTTCTCATTCCGTCAGTCTCTGTTCAGTGACAACCTGTGCAAACCATATGGTGCATATTTTTCTCTCAGTTGGATTTTTCTGCCTGAGGTTCAATGTTCTTTCACCTTTCTTTAAAGAAATCAATGTTCTCTATTTGTCCTGATTTAAAACAAAAACAATAACAAAGCAGAAGAAGCAAACTGAGTCACGTTCCTCTCAGTCAACTCGCCTAATGGACTTGTAACACTCGGAGAAAATATCCTTTAAGCGTCAAAGGGAAGCCTTGGCTTCGGGCTGTCAGGTTCCAATCCCTGTTTTGGCATTGACTGAGTTAAGAACTGGCTACTCTCTCTTCCCGTTCATACTACAAACCTCACTGATTTAATAAACAATGTATGGTTGTTGGTGGATATTCTACATGGCAGATATCCTCAGTGACTGTTACAACATACAATATATCGAGGACACAAATAGCTCCAAACTTCAGCTTTTCGGGCCTCATCCATCCACTCAGTAACTAGTTACGGTGGATTTTCAGGTTGTCCAGCAGCCAACATTAACGGAGCACTTTCTGAATCCGAAGGTGTATTTTACACTCAATACTCTACATAGATTATTGTATCTCATTTAACCCCTTCCGACAACTCTCTGGGGGGTTACTATGAACCACAGAGAAACTAGATAACCTCTCTGAAGTCAAAAGCTAAGAAGCGCTGGTCAGCATAGGGACCCAGGCTGGCTGTCTCCAGAGCCCACTAAGGACCTTCCACATGGCCTCCAGGGCACTAGGACAGGCTGAACTTGCAGCACAAAGGAGCACCTATATCTATACAACCTGGAAACTACAGCACAGATTTCTTTCCTTTTAGTGAGATCTGAATGCTGTGGTGGGGGAATGGCTTTACACGCCATCTTGTTCACATGGTGTTTTCCCAAGGAATGCCACAGAGAGGCAAGGGTGAGGCAGGGAGGCAGCATGGGATGCCCTCAGAAAGGGTGCTGAGTGAACTCGCTCAGTGAGCCGTCCCAACCTGCAAGGGAGGACATCCTGCACAGCAACCAAGATTTCCCACTCACACCAGGCACCTTGACAATCCCTCTGCTTAATGAGGTGCCCACTTCAATTTATTTGTGTTACTTAGCAGGATGACTTTCGATCTTTTAAAGCAAGAACAAGGAGAAAGCACTTTCAGATTTGTTACTGACACAAGGATAGTCCACTAACTCACACTATAAATAAAAAGATGAAGCCCAGTGACACTCAGGGACTGAGAGGGCCCGTCTATCAGAGCTGTAGATGCCAATAATCCACAAAGACTGAGGAATATGCCAACATGGGAGGATTTATAACAGGCCAGGGCTCTAAATCCCAGAGAGCAACAACAAACCTGAATCTTTCCCTCCGGAGAGACCTAAGGTTAGAGCAAGAAGCCAGCTCCACCTTGAAGGTCAGTCTGATGCTCCCTAGGTGCAGCATAGCACAAGACCACTGAAACCTCCAAGACCCGCTGCCCATTTACTAAAAGAAAAAATGAAGAGGTCTTTATGTGGATGCCTGACCTTGGGCTCCCAGAGAGAAGAAATAATGGAGGAAGAGATGTCTCTTGCTCTCTGAACTCTAGAGGTTAGCCTTGAGAAGTTGTGGTACCTCATCTTAACTTTTTTTTTTTTTCTTGAGACAGGGTTTCTCTGTATAGCCCTGGCTGTCCTGGAACTCCCTCTGTAGACCAGGCTGGCCTCGAACTCAGAAATCTGCCTGCCTCTGCTTCCCGAGTGCATATGCCACCACTGCCCGGCTCATCTTAACTTCTACATCAACCTTCTCCCTCCCACAGAGTCGAGTGCAGCCTAGCTCTTCCTTGTGTGTCGGAGCTCTTTGCATGCAGCCTGCTCGCCTTGGTTAGAGGGGAGCATCGGGGCACCTCACCTTCCCTCTTCATGCCCATGACCAGGCACTTCTGGTAACGACAGTACTGGCAGCGATTGCGCTGGCGCTTGTCGATGAGGCAGTCTTTGTTATCCCGACATGTGTAGATGAGGTCTTTCCTGATGGTTCTTTTGAAGAAGCCCTTGCAGCCTTCACAGCTGTATACACCGTAGTGCTTTCCTGGTCACAAGAACAACCCATAGACTGTTCTTGCATTTATTCAGATCTTTTCACCTTGAAGAATCCCATGACCACCCCCTAAGGAAACAGCCATGTCCCCTAAGAACAAATAAGGACTCCCAAAGAAGCTGGATCACAGAATCCAAAGTAAGAGAAAATGACTTTTCTTCATGTCTTCCTCCGGTATCCCCAACTCTAGACAGCATCATTAGAAAATTCCTGGCCTCGGATTTTATTGACATTTATTTTATCAAAGCGACTCTTAGATTTTGATAAGGAAATATCTCACTTCAGGTAAATATTTTAGTGCACGTAATAAATAAAAAGATGTTTAATTGCCATATATTATCCGGCAGGAAAAGAACCTTGGTTTAACTGACATTTCTCAAAATTGAAGCCCAAGATCTTGAAATCTACTAAAACTTGTCATCTTGTACCAGAAACTATGAACAGAATCCTGAGCTACTGACAGTTGATGAAAAAAAATCCGTAAAATCTTTATTAGCATTAACATTATCCTCACTCTTGGGTAGGGAACACATTCTGATAGACAGTGAATTTGCTTCATCTAGAATAACTGGTTGTGTTTCACTGTCTCTAGGGCCTATAGTTGTCTGGCAAGAACGGCTAAGTTTGTGTCAAGAGAGCTGCCTGCCACACCTGTCTCCACACAAACACGGTGAGTCAGTTACAGCGCTTGCTCTAAGGAAGTCTTCTGTATGCTATGGTCACATGACTGAAGTCACAGAACTTGAAAATGTATTGAAGAGGATCATTCAAAACGCATTTAGGTCAGATTCTAGAATAGATGGTTCCGTGTAGCCACAGGCCCAATTTTTATTCCTGTTTTATTTCTGTTGGTGCTAAAAATCCATTTGAAATCCCCAAGAACCTACAAATGTAGTGTCCTGCACCCCAGAGCTTTCCTGTCAGACGAGGCCACTCTAAGATCAAGTGGTGACTAAAGACAGCCTACCTCATGAATTAACCTGCCAGTGCCCAACTAGTTGGCTATGCTAATTTTCTGAATTCACAACAATGATAAATATGGGCCCTCACCTTGGCCCCAGACAACCGAATACTTTTGGCTCTGAAATATTTAACTTTGAGAAGCAGGACCCTAATTTGACCAGAGTATGACAGACATCCCATGTCTTTACTATCCATGGAGGGACCTACCACCTTCAACTAAAATAACTTAAATGAAAGAAATGCTTTATCAGAATGTGGCTGAGATTCTGTCATGGCAACAGCCATTTCTGCATGCTGAGAAAATGAATTGTCAAAGCAAGCAAATGTTGGCCATGAAGCTGAATAAGTTCGGGGCATCTGTAGCTCTCAGTGTTACAGCCTACTGTAGTGGCATCCATGAGAGGCTGGAGAAGCAGTGATTCAGTCTTCGTGCTCTGCGATAGAAAGAATATGTTCTGTCTTCTTAATCTTTTACTTAATTGGGATACAGAGTCTCGCTATGTAACTGAGGCTCACTCGAACTCATGATCCCCCTGCCTCACCAGTGAGTACTGGTACTACAATCAGAGACTCAAATGTGTTAAAAATAAAACTGATGGGGCAAGAAGATGGGGTAGAAACAATGGAGAGAAAGGGAAAACAACTAGGAAAAAAGCAGTTTTGGCAAAATGGAAGAGAAGCCAATGAAAACGTGTGGCCCATAACAGCATGCTAAAAAAATCTATCAGGGAAAACATGTGTGGCCCATAACAGCATGCTAAAAAAATCTATCAGGTTGTGAAAGAATAAAGCTAAATATGCTCAAATATTAAAAAGTTTCGATTTCATGGGGATATTATGGAATTTTTTTTACGTTCTCTTTGTACTTTTATGATTCTTCCAATTTTTAAATTGGTTTTATAATTATTTACTTGGGATACTATGATTATGAGAAGTAACACTTTTAAAAATTAAAAAAAAACCTAACATGGAATATTTCACATTACAGCTTCTCAGTCCCAAATGTGGACGAAATTGTGTTACTCCAGAGAGGTGTCTGGAACATTTCCAGGGAGCCTATTCCTTCAAGATAAAAAAAAAAAGAAATGTATTTTAGAATCATCAAAACTCTGGACCCGGTAACAGAAATCTATACGCTAGGTCTCCAGCAAGACCACTATAAAAGAGTCTTTTCATTTCACTGGGTACAGTGCATGCATAGAGCATAGGAAGGAACCCTTCTCTGGGATTCTATCTCAGGCCCATACCTGAGGATCTGTCCCCACAGATGGCACAGATGTGTTTCACCAGAGATCCAGGGCTGGTGGATGGGTAGTTCATATTTCCAATCCCAGGCAGACCTGGTAAGGGCTTGATGTCCTCGGAGCTGCTGACACTGTTGACCACATTTAGCTGCAAGAGAAGCAAACAAAAGCAAAGAATAAGACATAAATAAGCAGGGTAAGCCCAATCCCTAGGCTGCCTGCAAGGAGCATGCTCATGAGATTAGCTCCGTTTCACGAAGTAACATCCAAGTCCAGAGTTCCCCAAACTGCTCATCTGTGGCATGAATGTAAGGCCATGGGACAAGTTCACAAGACAAAAGAAATCATTTCTAGAAGCTAAAACATAACCTGAGCGTCACAACAGTCTGTTAAGCTATTTAGGTTTCTTCCTTTTATTTGCATGTTTTACTTGAGCTAAGCAGCACCACACATTTAGGACGATGGCAGCTGTGTGGTTTTAAATTTTTTATCAACTACTGACTGAAGCTTCAGCAATGCACCAGGAGGTGCTATGGCCCTCAGACAAGATGAGCAGACTTTAAGAGACAAGCCCCTCCCCCAAAACACACACACAC
The DNA here is from genome assembly GCA_019843965.1 of Rhynchomys soricoides. NCBI lineage: Eukaryota > Metazoa > Chordata > Mammalia > Rodentia > Muridae > Rhynchomys > Rhynchomys soricoides. The sequence continues at coordinate 3,211,420 of JADRCH010000010.1, forward strand.
ACACACAAGCACACACACACACACACACACGAAAATCCATTCATCAGTCAATCCCTGGACATTCCCCAGGGCTCCAAGACACAAAGGCAGATAAAGTGCACATTTACAGTGCATGGCTTGTCTCCATGAGCACACTGAAGACGCTAGCCCCTGTGCTCAAATCACTGAGCAGCAGAAAATGGGCAGAACACTCCAGAGCTTGGTTTTGAACTTTGTGGTGACTAACTGACGATCTTCCCATGAAAATACAAAATCTGTATAGCCAAATACTAGATCCTCTGCGATGCCCAGTAAGCCCTGCTCACCATGGCATGGTGCTGTGCTTATGTTTGTCTGAATTTGCATATCAGCTTAACTTTCCTGGTCCCTATCCCTTGTCAAAAGTAAACATTTCCTCTCCACTTATCCTGGTCCCTTGAGGAAGTGTCTGAAGGTTGAAGCTCAGTGTTTTGTAGTCATCAGAGAAAACAGTCATCCAGTCGGAAACAGGTGCACCCAAGCTCTGTGCCCATGCCTGTGGGTACATAGCAGTGGTCTTGGCTGGGCAAAAAGAGACACAAAACCTAAAAGGTCTGTCTCTTGGTCCCCAAAGATGCTTGGTCTTCTTGAGGAGTCAGAATATTCATGATTAAGAATCCGTACAAGAGGGGCTGGAGAGATGACTCAGTGAGGGAAGTGCTTCCGGCACAAGTTCAAGAACCTGAGTAAAATCACTGGAATCCATTTTTTAAAAAAAGCCAAAATGTGGTGGGGTGTGCTCAGAACCCCAGTGCTTGGGAAGTGAAGTGGATCCCTGGGACTCTCTAAATGGCTAGCCTAGTTAAAGCAGGTTCCAGGCCAGAGAAAAGCCAGCCTCAAAAGAATGGGAAGAAGAGGAGGAGGCAGAGGAAGAGGCGGCAGCGGAGGAGGAGAAGGAGGAGGAGGAGGAAGAGGAGGAGGAGGAAGAGGAGGAGGAGGAGGAGGAGGAGGAGGAGGAGGAGGAGGAAGAGGGAAAGTAAAGACAGACAGATGTAAATGATGCCTGAAGAACAACTAAAGTTGTCTCCTGGTCTCCATAGGCATAGGTACACACACACACACACACACACACACACACACACACACACACCATACAGGCAACTGGAAAGAGAGGGAAGTGATGTGGATCTGCACATGTGTGTCCACTAGAACCACCAGGATAATATCTGAGTGCTAATACAGGGTCCACGGAATCCCTGAGTTCTGAATCATGTTGTCTAACCACGTAACTGTAAGTGCAAACAGAACCAGAGGTAGGATTTCTTCCTTACTCTAGGACATTGGCATAGGAAGAACAATCAGTAAAACATCACCTACAATAGCACCACGCTAGGTTCCTTTCAAAACCACTAGCTTATCGATTCACTAAGCAAATATTTGTTGAGCATGGGAGACAGAGGCTCTGGGTTAAAGGTTGTAAATATAATGGATAAAAAACGTGAGATTCCTCTCCCTCTTTTTAAGTGAGGTTAAGCCAGGCTATCTGGAGCGCACACCCAATATCTTATCCTGCTTCTGTGTGGTATAGAGAGGTCCTATACCTAGGAACTTCAAGAGAAAATGGTGCCATGGCTGGTGCCTGGAGGTTCTCAGAAGGTGGGTCTGAGGAAGGCTCTTACTGTGAGGTTTCTACCATTTCATCAAGAACCATGGCTTCACCATTAATGCCGATATACCTTTGCAGGTAAAGAACCACGGCATGGTGTGAATCGTGACAGTGTGAGTTTTAGGCAACAACTTTCCCTAAGTGCTCCAAGAACATATAAGTGAACACTTGGATCCATAAAATAGAAGCCCTTACATCAGATGAGCCCAAAGAAAAGTGGCTCTCAACCTTCTCAACACTGTGACCCTCTAGTACAGTTTCTCATGCTGTGACCCCCAACCATAACATTACTCTCATTGCTACTTCATAACTATAATTTTGCTACTCTGATGAGTCATAATGTAAATATCTGATATACAGGATATCTGATATGTGACCCCTGTGCAAGGGTCTTTTGATCTCTCCCAAGGGGGTCACAAGCCACAGGTTGAGAACCATGACCAAAGATGACACTTTATCATTGATCATGACCCTGTCCCCAAATCCTCAGTTGACCAAAAAAGATCCTTGAGATGAGTAGGGACCATCATCTCAAGAAGACTCCACCAGCTCCCTGTTTCCCACCTGCCCCCTAGCTCTGCAGCTGCCCCCTGCAGCAACCACAGAAGAATGTGACCATCTATGGGAAGCTCGATCACCACTATCTAATACTGAAGGTCCTCATGACAACCCAAGGAGGTCTTCCTATTTTTATTCTGTGTAAGGATGAATGGCTATACATGTGTGAACTCTTTGGGTGTGCATGCCTGTTCATATGCAGATGCCAGAGAAAGATGTCAAGTATCCTGCTCCATTATTCCACTGTTATTCTCTTGAGACAGGGTCTCTTTGCTCAGTCTGGAGTTTGGCTGGTGGCAAGTACACCCCAGCAATCTTCCTGTCTCCATCCCACACAAGGCTGTACATCCCACAGCTAGCTTTTTATATGGGTCCTGGGGATTTGAACTCGGGTCCTCATGCTTGTACATCCTGTGCTCTTACTCACTGAGCCATCTCCACAGCCCCTTATTTCTTATATGAAGACAAACCATAGCTTTGCCATGGTTTTTCCATTTGTTCATTGAGAAACGCTGTGGAGGCTCTACAAGTAAGAAGACGCAAAAAAAAAAAAAAAAAAAAAAAAAAGGCCGGGCGGTGGTGGCGCACACCTTTAATCCCAGCACTTGGGAGGCAGAGGCAAGTGGATTTCTGAGTTCGAGGCCAGCCTGGTCTACAGAGTGAGTTCCAGGTCAGCCAGGGCTACACAGAGAAAACCTGTCTTGAAAAACCAAGAGGAGGAGGAGGAGGAGGAGGAGGAGGAGGAGGAGGAGGAGGAGGAGGAGGAGGAGATGCAGACACCGTCTCAAAGAGTTGCTGAGTAAAACTGGGTGAGATAGTTTAGTGAGATAGAAGGACCACACCTGTGAGACCAGGGACGACTTCCTGAAGGTGGCAGCACCTGGGATGACACCTGCCCGCAAATAGATGGGTGGGCCGATGACAGGTAAAGGCTTTGAGAGTGAAGACCTGAAGCCCCAAAACCTGTGGAGCAATTGTGTCCACGGGGCAGATGCGCATGGCAGATAGTGTTGAGAGACGGGCGTGGTAGCCTTGAAGACTCAGGGGCCTACCTAGGAGGATGGCAATTAAGGACCACTAGAAATTTTGAGCAAAGGAATTATGGCTTTCAATCTCAGCCTCCGTGAAGCAAGGGGTGCAGTAGACCTAGGAAGAATGGGAAAAGACGTGCTTAGGTACACACTAGGTCTAATTGCCTGGTGCAAGGTGCCCGGGCTCCTGGATCTGAGGCACTCAGCTGGGGCTAACAGGAGACACTGAGCCCTCACCTGCCCTAGCCCCTTCCTACCCCACCCCCTTGAGTAGGAAGCCAGGAAAGAGCAGAGCAGTTCCAGACATTCTCTCCCCGTTCTGAGTCAGCAGCCCCTCTCCCATTTCTCTTCTTCACGAATTCCGATGGTGGTGGGACAAAATGCTCAGGACAAGTGGGTCTTTCCTCCATCCACCCCTCTGGCTGGCTTGGGGCTTACGTGGGCTGAGACTGTGGCGCGGGGGAATCCATGGGAGCGGGCAGTGGAAGGCAGCTGTTGTCAATCCAGGCCTATTAGCTGCCTGGCCCCAGAGTCCCTGAACCTTGGCTGTCTCATTCCATTAGAGGCAGCTCTGCTGAAACAGGCACTTTAGAGCTGAAATTCAGCAGGCGGTCTGACCTGCCACTGCACGCAGGCTGGCTGTGCCATCAGAGTGGGACAGGAGCACACCGGCTCATCTGTTCTGGGCAGAGTCACCCAGTGGTTGATGCTTCTTGAATACCTCTGGAGCCATTTCAGAACATTGGCTCCATTTCTGGGCCATCTTCAGCCTCAATTACTCAACCCAGGCCAGGATGGGAGTAGTGTCAGTCTTCCAGGGTACAGACCCCACCGCTAATCTTGTCTGGCCTACCACCTGGAAGCTGGTCTGGCCTTACTCTTCCACACTATAGATCGTGAGCAGGTCCTTCCTACCACTTAGCAGAGATTGTTTCCTCATCTCTGGACTAGAACAGTGGTTTTCAAATCCTCTCTCTCTCTCTCTCTCTCTCTCTCTCTCTCTCTCTCTGTATGTGTGTGTACTCACAGGTGCACATGTGTACTCCCTAGGTATGAAATAGTTGAGGCTTCTTATATTCTGAACACGCTTCAACCAAATCTGATTTGTTTCTTGAGACAGCATCTCACTCTTTATCCCAGGCTAGCTCTGAAATAATTAATCTTCCTGCCTGCCTCTGTCTCCCAAGCATTGGCATTGCAGGTGAACCCTGTTGTGCTCAGCTAGCCAGTCTTTTTTTAATGGACATGTATATTGGACTTCCAAATACCATTTTGTTTTGAAGATTTTATAGTTTGATTTCTATTTATCATCATATTGGATAATCTTTAGGTCTATTCCAACTATAAATGTTTTCAGTTTCATGAAAATATTTGCCATAAAAATGCAAATATTTGAGAGGGTAAGAACTCGGTTGTCAGTAAATCACTAAGCAAAACAAAAACAACAAAAACAAATCAATAAGGATCCTGGTCAGGCAGTGTGAGTCAGCAGGGGAGAGAGAAGTGGGGGACTCCAAATATTTGTGGGACCTTTTCAGAGTCTGTCTGGCAGAATTATATTAACAAATATACAGCATTTTACGTGTGCACACACACACATGCATATGTGTGAACACATACATACACTGAAATGTGTAGCCTAGATGACTATATAAAGTATTTAGATACTCTCTTGGATATACATCTGGCATCTAGAAATTGCTCTTTCTACTACAATGCTCGCAAAGGGGACTGAATCATATAATCATATATATCATATGTATCATATGTAGGACTCATATATATGATATATATTATATAGATATGATTCAGTCATGATTATATATATATATATAATCTCTAAAACCTAGAAGTCACATGGGTCTGTGACTACTAGTTGAGACAAACTTCTCTGGAACCTTTCAGCAACACACTATACCTGATCAGTTTGGTGTACAACATATATCGTGTAAGAATAATATTAATAGTATTGATAACGTATCATCTAGCTGCCACAGGGCATTAAAAACCTCCAGAAGCATTTTTCAAATCCGCATCTCCTTTGACATTCATTAAAATCCCTTTAGGAAAATCAGGGCAAGCATTTGTGCCCCACAGTAGAGAAAATGAAACTCAAACAGAAATAATCTAAAGTGGTTTGCGAAAGGTCACACGGTCCCTTCCACTCTGTGCCAGCTCAGTTCTCCTTGGTCCTCAAGATCGAAAACCCAGAGTGCACTCATAGCAATTCAAAGAGAAGAAACAGAGCAGAATGGAAGACCCTGTCTGCTGTCCCACATGGAACACTTCCTCCCCGTAACACTCCCGAGTCTGTACTCACGGGTCACAAAAAGAGCATGCTTCAATGGCGAGCTCCCACAGACCCAATGCTGAGCGGAGAAGCAGGATGTAGGAACAATCCCCACCCAAGGTCTCTGAGCCTAAGTCTCCGTGACTAACACCAAAGCCTTCAGCAGCGTGTCATCTGGTGAGTTGGGCTAAGTTCTGTTGCGTGTAGTTCTGGAGCCCAAGCCCAAAGTGCAGCTTGCAGTCTGAGCTGCTTCACCAGCATTTGGCAAGCTTAATATAGCTTCCAGAGCCAAACTTGGCCCAGCCTTTGCACACAGCCCAGTTGGCCAGCACCGAAAAGCTTTCAGCTGACCTTTCAACCCCAATCCCTCTGTACAGGCATACGGTCCAGGAATAGCGGCCCTGACACACACAGATGAATTTATTGGCCAGGTTTGGCTTAGTCAGGAGACTCTGTTGCGATTGCTAAAGGCAGCCTCAGGGAGACAGTGACTGCCTGCTTCCTACCCCCAGAACCTGTCACTCACCCAATTTACCCTGGTTTATATGTCTTCATAGATACAATGATTGTTTAAATTATCTTGTTATTCTTTAGGATTTTATCCGTTTTGAATGCTCAGCCACATTTATACCCCCAAACTGGGGTGGTGTCGAATAGCACTCATGACCTGTAGGCCCTCACAGTTTTTTTTACTTATGTATGCATTTATTCATAAATTTAATAAATATGCACAGGTGTGTGCGTGCGTGTGTGTGTGTGTGTGTGTGTGTGTGTGTGTGTGTGTGTTTCTATATATGGAGACCAGCAGTCAGCCACAGAGAGTATTTATTATTCAGTAGTATTATTGAGTATTATTCACCTCATTTTGTTGAGACAGTTTCTCTCACTGGGGCCTGGAGTTCACTGGTATTGCTAGACTGGTTAGCCAGGAGAACCCAGGATCCACCTCTGCAGTGTTGGAATTACAAGCACAAGCACCACACCCAGCTTTATCTGTGAGTTCAAGGGACTGAATCCAGGCCCTCAATCTTGTACAGCAAGCACTTTACAGACTGTCTTATCTTTCAGCCTGTGTTCTTGGTTTTGTTTGTTTGTTTGTTTTTTGTTTTGAGACAGGTTTTCATTCTGTGGTCCAGGCTGGCCTTGAATTCATTTTATAGCCTTCCAGGCTGGCCTTGAACTTGAAGGGATCTTTCTGCTTCAGACTCCCAGGCATTAGTATTACAGTGAAGAGCCACTAAGACTCATTTATTTAAATGAATGGTAATGCCCTTTGCAAAACCTAACTCTCACCACTATGCTGAGATGTATCTTTCTATCAGGCTTTGTTTGACTTTCCTTCCTTGAATGTGCTTCTAGAAAAGAAGGTGAATAAACAAACCACACTCATTCTGAAAGGCAGGAAATGGCACATACATTCCAACTGCCACCTCTGAGGCCCTAGCACCCATGATCAGGCAATACATGGGTACCTTCTCTGCTCTCCTGGGTTTTGTTCTTGCATATGTAGTTCACACAACATGTGACTTCTTTGCATGATGTAGCCTATACCCACTACCCTGATTTCCTGGGTGTCAGGGTAACAGGCTCTAAGGAATGTTCTCACACAATTTTGAAGACTAACCAGTCCCAGGATCTGCAAATGAACTCCAGAAAAGATCTGAAGACCAGCAAGCTGAAGACAGAGAAAGAGCCAATGTGTCAGCTCAAGATCAAAGGCAGGAAAATATTCCATACACACAGCCTCAGGATTAGAGAGACCATTCAAATGGGCAAAGTGACTGTTGAGCAAGCATGATGTTGGATCCCCAACAGTCATTTAATAGCCATATGTGCTAGAGTTCATCTGAACGCCACCCCCACCCGCCCATGCTAGGAATGAAGATGGACTGACTGACCCTATAGACCACTGGCCAGCCAGCCTAGCTAAAAGACTGTACTCCAGACTCAGACCCTGTCTCAAAAAGTAAGGTTGAGAAATGACTGAGGAAGAAACACCAAGCTGACTTGTGGCCTCCACACTTGCGGCCTCCACACTTGCCCACCCACAGGAATACACACACACACACACACACACACACACACACACACACACACAACTCTTAGGTTGTAGAAATCTGGAAGAAGAGTTCTTTCTTACTCATTTGGATTGCCAGCCTTTTTTTCTAATCTGACCTTCATGTGATCGGATGGTAACTGTCCTTATTAGGGTGTGTACGCTGGCTTATTCATTCTACCTATGAGTAACCTATAAACATTAGCCTAGTCAAAACTGTCATAGAGATATTTATAATAATGCATATACAAACTGAGCATCATAAAGACTACCAATTCTAGCTCCCATCTGCAAGTACACAGAAGGAAGGAGCAGGACGTCCTGGCTGTTTACATGGAGAAAGGAAGGTATAATGTAGAAAATTTTTGCTCCTAAATCTTTACTTCTATTGCTCCGTACAATAAGTGCTGTGTCCTTATTGTAATTCCCTCTGGAATAGGGAGAGCCTCTTTCTCCACTTGCCAATAATAGAATCACCTCTATGGTTTTCTTTGGTCATGCTGTCTATGGGGCAATCATCTTGGCTATGTTAGTTGAGGTGAGAAGACCTGCCCACTGTGGGTGGCATTATCCTTTGGAGAATGGTTACTGGACTGTATAATCATGGAGAAAGCAAGCTGAGCACTAGTATCAAGGTAATGATGCTCTCAGCTTCTCCACTATGACTATGATATGCCTCAACTTTCTCACAATGATGGATAGACTGCGATACGGAACTGTTAGCCGGAACAAACTCTTTCTCCCATACGTTGTTTTTGTCTGGAGATTTTTATCACAGCAACAGGAAAAGAAACTAGGACAGCACTCATTTGAGAGACCATGAAGAGCCATTGACTCATTAGCTGTTGCTCCTTTAGCCTAAGACACAGGGACTAGCATGCTAAGCCCATCTGAAGCACAGGCATCTTTAAGCAAAAGGTAAATATTTGCTCTTGTAAGCTTTGATAACAGAAATTGTTTTTCTTTAGAGAATTTTTATCTCATGGGTATGTGTGCTTTGCCTATGTCTATGGCTGTATTTCACATGTGTGCAGCATCTGAAGGTGCCATAAGATACCCTGGATATGGATACTGGCTACCCTGGAGAGGGAGTAATAGGCAATTTTGAGCCACTATATGGGCACTGGGAACCAAACCCAGGTCCTCTGTGAGAGCAGTAAGTGCCCTTAATCACTGAGCTTTCCAGCCCAGGGATTTTATTTTCATATAACATTATTGTAGCAGTGGCCAACAAGCCTAAAAGAGGAAAACTGCCAATCTGAGAAGAAAGGCAAGGCCCTCTGGCCATCCTCAGGGTGCCACAGAGAACAATGACCTAGGTCTGCTGTGTGATGCACCTTTTCTCCACAGCAGCAGGAGACACTTAGAATTCAGGTCAAGTTTTCACCTTGGTTCCTTTGTCTCAGACACACATGGATGTATGGATACCTAGTTCCAGATATGTCTATGCGCTGTGTCTGCCTTTTTTCCCTCAGTTGAAAACACTTCCCAATGGCTATCTGATCATTTCTGTATTCCCTTTAACAAAAGAATATAGTATCTCATTACCTAGATACTTGTATGTGTCCATAAGCATTCATGTGTGCACATATGTACTGAGGCCAGAGGTTGACATAGGTGGCCACAAAGCCCTCAGAGGTCCTCCTGTCTCCACCTTCCCACCACTAGGACTGCAGGCACATGCTGCCATGCCCCACCCCCTTTTGGTGGAGGCCGGAGATCTGAACATAGTTCCTTATGCTTGTACAGCGCGCACTTTACTAACAGAGCCATTTCTCCAAGCCCCTAGATCACTGGCTCTCAACCTTCCTAATGCTGCAACCCTTTAATACAGTTCCTCATGTTGTTGTGACCCCAACCATAAATTTATTTTCATTGGTACTTCATAGCTGCAATTTTCCTACTGTTATGAATCATAATGTAAAGATCTGTATCTTCTGATGGTCTTAGGCAGCTCCTCCCTATGAAAGAGTTGGTCAACCCTCAAAGAGGTTGTGATCCACAGGTTGAGAACCACTGCCCTAGATACTCATTGAATTTGAAGAATGAAAGGGATCTACAAACACCCCCAGAGAGGTGTTGAAATCACAGTCTTTAAGCTCACCAGGAACGTGCCCTTTTGGCCACAGTCTTTTGGACCACAAGTTGTTGTAAGGTCACAGGATCTCTTAAACTGAAGGCACAGACAGTGAGGTTCTGAAGGCTAGCATGCTACAAAGCCAATGAAATTGCTTCAGCAAGCCCACAGAGAGCACTTGCCTACGGCTCCAGCTCAGGCTGTTAGTCTGGTCTGTGATCTACTCTAGGAGCAGCCTCAGGCCTTGAAGATGGCTAAACTTGGAGCCTTGGAGAAATATAACCTACCTGAGAGCTGGGTGGAGCCACCAAGTTGATTCCAGGAGGAGCTGCCAATGCTCCTGAGGGTGGACCCATGGCAGAAGTGATGACTCTATAGGGAGAGCCAAGAGCATTGAGGGGGGCTCCCACAGCACTCAGCGTCCGTGGGGCACTCACTGGTGTGTCTGTGTAGCTGGGGTGGCTGTCCATTGGCTTCCCTGTGGGCAAGGCTACTGATGGGCTTATGGATGTGGAGCCAGTGTGACCAGGGGAGCCTGTGAAAGGAAAAGCAAACTATGAGACATTAAGGAAGCAATGATAGGGATCCTGTGGACACAGAGGCCTAGCCCACCACAAAGTTTGTTTCCTGGGTCCTTCCCCTCCTTTTGGCCACTTCTACACATGATAGTTGCTCAGAAAAGCAAAGTGCAGGGAAAGGAGAGGGCCTGACCTAGAAGAGGGAAATTCATTGATGTCTTAGTTCTCTGAGTTTACCACTGGATTCACTGTAGCCAGACAAAGATGCACAGCAAGTACAAACCATGACATGGCTCACAAGTCTCAAGCCTCTCAGAGACTGGGCTACTCAGTCAGTCAGGAAGGGCAAATCAAATGCCCATGTGAGGAGCAGAGAGAACAGGTGCCAGAGCATCACCAGGATTCCCTTCCTCAATCCACTTACCCGTATGCCAGTTGGCATGGCTGAAATGGCTTTGTGTGGGCACCAGGGCTTGGGAAGCACAGGAAGACTCATGCACACGTGCTTGCAGACAGTACTTCCACCTCTAGGGACAGGGTGCTACGCCATTAGCACCTGTGGAAGAAGTTCTGGGAACATGGGAGTAGTGACTGAGTGATTATCATAAGCTACCCTTCTTGGCTCAGCTGAACCATGTTCCCTGTAGCCAGTAACTAACACAAGATGAAAGAGGTGGGTGGGTTCTTTCCTGTCATCTTGAGAGTCCACCATGGAAGATTCTTTTCAGAGGAGATAGGAAGCCTAGTCTCTACAAAACAGGAGTCAAGAAAACACAGCAAGAGCAGCCCACCCTGAGCAGCTGATCTGAAAGTTCAGACGTAAAGAAGTGTGCAAAATCGCTACCCTCAGCTCCATCATGCACCTTGTTGTATACAAGGACAGAAAATGAGAAAGTGGAGTGGTCAGGGAGCATGGCCTGTAGGAGAAGCTGACCAGTTCCACACCCCTCCTGTGAAGTACACTTTATGTGAGGTAGGTTGGGTCCTGAGCAATAAGTACTAGGATTAGGAGATAGGGAACAACCTTCCCCCTTAAAGTTCTGGAGTTGAACCAGAGATATCAGAAAGTAACTGTGGAATTGGTTGTAAGCATAAATACCCACTAGGAAAATGCCCAGAGTTTCCCTTGGCCCTTCTGCTTCCTTAGATAAGGTCTACCTAAGCAAAGGACTGGCAAGATGGCACACTTGGGAAAGACACCAATTGCCAGGTCTAGAGACTGGAGTTCAAACCCTGGAATGCACAGAGTGGAAGGAAAAAACTGGTTCCCACAAATTGTCCTCTGACTCCTGTACATGTACTGTGGCATGTGGGATGTGGGTTTATGTATTTACACACAAACACACACACACACACAAATACACATACAGAGGCAGAGACAGAGAATGAATGAATGCAAAAAATTAACGAGGGAAAACTTGTTTTATTCAGAGAACAATCTCAACTCAAGACCTCACACTCATCCGCGCCTGGGCCCAACATCCCACTTTTGTCTAAAATTATTATTCTGAAGGGAATTATTTAAACCTTTTTAGAAGAAAGAAATACAAAGTGTAATAGCTAATCTTCATTGTCAACTTGACTAGACTTAGAAGATGTACCTAGAAGATACACAGCTGGGCGAGTCTGTTTCTAGGGAGATTTAACTGAGGAGGAAAAACTCACCCTAAATGTAGGCATCATAAGCCACGGATGGGGCTCTGAACTAAATAAAAGGGGCAAAAAAGGACAATTCCCAATAGGTGCTGGTGTTCCCCTTCCTCTGCTTTCTGCTCTGTTTAGATATGAGCAAACAGCCCCATACCACAGAGGCTAGTCCTGCTGTATCACCTCCCCTGACATTATGGACTGCATCCTGTGAACTTGGAGCCAAAATAAATCCTTCTTCCCTTAAGTTATTGCTTCTTCCTGGGTACTTTGTCATGGAAATGACCCAAGGAACAATACACCACATGGAGAGTACATTGTATTTGGAAGGAAGGAAGGAACAGGGAAGGACAGGGGAAGGAGGGGAGGAAAAGGGGAGGGAGAGGAAGGGGAGGGGAGGGAGGGGGAGGGGAGAGCACATTGTTACTTGGCTAGTAAAAATGAAAGCAATTGACTGTGAGGAGCTGCAGAGGCAGGAAGGTTGTTGAGATTGAATGAAATAGTGCATGTCCAGTTTTTAGTTGTCTTCGAGAGGTACAGGGCCAGCAAGAAGTCTCACCAGGTAAGGGTACCTGCTGCCAAGCTTAATGATGTGATTACTTGTCCAGGATTCACATAGTAGGAGAGAACCAACTCCTGTAGGTCATCCTCTGATCTCCCACATGTGCCATGTCACATGTGTGCAGCAGATGAACACGAACACACACACACACACACACACACACACACACACACACACTTGCTCTCACACAAGCAAATAAATAAATAAATACAATTTTTATTTTACTTTTCAAAATTTAATTTGGTTCACTTCCGATGTGTCAATGAGCCCAGAAAAGGTAGACAATTTATAACCAGACTTTCAAGAACAATCAAATTCAAAGAGACAAAGGCATCTTGCACAATTGGTTTTGGAAGTCTGATCCTCATAATGACCCAGCAGTCTTGGCAATAGGGGTTTTGTTTTAGTGAAGATATCGAACTCTGCTGTGAGTTGACCGGGTAAGTCCCTCCAAACCACATCTCAGAACTCAAACTCAAGGTTTGAGGACTGAAGAGAAACTCGGGGTGCATCCTCATGGATGGATTAATGGCCTTCTTAAGCTTCAGAACGCTCCAAGGCCTTCCAAATCTCTTCTGCATGTAAGGACACAGCATCTGTCTTTTTTCTAATCCTTCCATCACACAAGGATCAGAATTCACAGAGTGCCACAATGAGAGTGGAAAGCTAGCCCTCCCTAGACACTGAACCTGTGAGGGCTTTGATCTTGGACTTTGAAGCATCAAGAATTATAAGCAAAAAGAAAAAGTCATTATTTATGAACTAGCCGGTCTGAGGTACCTTGTTAGAACAGTAGCGATGAGCTGAAACAGTTGTTTGCTTGGGCTGACTTCATATGAGGATCTAGCCCCTGCACTTTGTCTGCCTTGCTAGCTCCCTGATCCAGCATCTTGATCATCTATCACTTGTAATACAACTGTCCAGAAACCAAGAAAATACCCTTAGACTACTCCACAGAGTTCATTTTCTTTCTTCAACCAGCAGCTTCTTTATAAAATTACTTATCTGATAGAAATTCCTCAGGAGGTTGCCTTCTGTTCTGACAATAGACCAAGGAAAAGTGTTTTCTTTCCTGGGCTTCATTTCTCCCAGCAAGGAGCTAGCGTTTGGTAACCTCTGTGGTTCTTCCTGCTAACTCTGTTCTGTGAGTGATGCCTGGAGCATAAGTTTCAAGCATTAGAGAGAAAGGACAGGCGACCATAGTCCGGAATGGTCTGAGCTTAACCACTGGCTGTGTGGGGCCCTGATATCACCCACTTGACTTTGCTAGGCCTTCAAGCTATCTAGCAAGTATTGTATCATCAGGAGCCAAACTGTGACAAGAATATATAGAATACAGAAAGAACACTATCACTCTCCAAAAGTCTACATTTGTTGTGGCCATGGGTACAATGCTATAGAGGAGACACAAGCTCTGACATGGAAAACTGTCCTAGGTTGACCACCAGGCTCCACTCTTTCAGCCATGTAGACTTTTGCTTTCTTAAACAACGAAAATTACTTCATCAAAGTTAATGGACGCTGACAGTTCAACATCAGGACGCTGGCATGGTGTTAAGTCCATTCTCCTCTGTGTGTCTCTATCTCTTCTTAGAACCTAAGTCCTGTTGGACTTCTCTGAGGAATTGTATGGATTGATACAACCATGCCTGCCTCAGAGAACCAAAGAGAGTGCCTGAAATCCAGAACCCAGAGGCAGCAGCAGGAAGACTTAGTACTCTGTAGGGGTGTGAGAAAGAGGCTGCATGTAAATTGAGAGCCCCCCCCAGACTAGTTTTGTAGAGATCAAAGGGTTGGGAGTGTGGCTCAGTGACAGTATATGTCTGCAGTGCACAAAGCCTTGGCTTCCGTATCTAGCACCGTATCTAGCACCGATAACTGAGTTAGTCCAATGTAAGTGAAAAGTGACAGCTCAGGTAAAGATTTCAGTTAGTAAGCATTGATACGGGGACACTGGGTTTTGATTGTTTGTTTGAGACAGGGTTTCTCTGTGTTGCCCTGGCTGTCTGGACTCACTCTGTAGACCAGGCTGGTGTGGAATTTATAGAGATCTGCCTGCCCCTGCGTCCCAAGTGCTGGGATTAAAGGTGTGTGCCACCACAAGCTGGCCATACTGGGGTTCTTAATATTGAGTTTTGTGAATGACTGGCTCATAAATAGCCTAAGGTGCTCCTCAGTCACCTAAGGTGCTCCTCAGTCACCTAAGGTGCTCTTCAGTCACCCCGGTGTCCTAGTACCTTCCTTATATCCCCTCATATCCTCTCATAATTCAGCCTGACACACAGACCACCTTTGATGACTTCTTTTCAGGATTCCTGGTGACCAGGGGTCAGTCACCTCTTTGCTTGTCCTGCCAGCACAGGCCACATGCATCTTGAACTAGCTGTGAATGTTATCCAACACATCTGTAGACCCCAACATCATGCCATAATGTCAGAAGGTTGGACATCCTTGCTATAGACTACCATTTATAGTTATGTGGTTTATGTGCTCAAAATATGATTTGTTGGCTAATTATTGAACATTGAAACTTCTGTATATATATACATCAATCATATATAACTAACATATATTGTTATGTAAATATGGAATATATATGAATGTAGAATTAATAAATGAAAATTATTTGAATAAGAAATCAGTGTTTCAGACAGTTATCAAACACAAAATCTGTGAGATCTCTGAACAGCAAATGAAGTGTGTTTATGGGAAGAGGGGGGGAGAAACAAGGGAAAGAAATAGAAAACAGAGAGAAAGGAAGAAGAGAAAAAGACAGATACTTATTGAGAAAGAGAAGAGAGAAGTACTGGGACTTACAGAATTTTTACCAAGGTAAGGGGTTGCTTAGCAACCGATCCTTAGCCAATGAAAGTAAAATGTCAAGTCTGTAGTCTTTCTGACTGGCCAGACAAGGGAGCAAATGGCTTGGTGTGGTGTGTCTACCCCTTTGCTGCTGTATCAGGGTGGAGAGTTTATTTTCCCATTGGCAACCCTCTTCAGGAGGGCCTTGTCAAGAGCCATTGATAATGCCCACCCATGGGGAAGGGGGCAGCTTCTCAGGACTGGATTCTCCACAATAAGTTGGGGTGAGGGGGAGAATTCTGGGGCTCTGCCCCACTCTGGTTTCTCCCACGGTGAGGAGGAGCCCACACCCAAGCTTTCCCTCCTTTCATCCAGTAGAAGGATATTGTGCCTAAGCTGACAATCAGAATATGCGATGCCTGACTTGTTCTTTGTTTAAGGAAAACTTACACATCCTTCCCCTACTTGGCTCTGAGCACACAGGCAGGCTGCTGAGTGAGTTCGGCAGGGGACTGCCATATGAAGGGCTTTAATTGACACTTTTGTGTTGTCTCCTCTCCTGAATGACTATAATAGCTAATATTATTGAGGAACTGACATGAGCCAGACAGAGCTCTCAACACTTTCCGTACATTAACTCACCTCATGCCAACAGCACTTGGATGCTTGTACTTAGATTTTTTTTCTTTTTTTATTAGCATATATTCATTGTATGGATCAACGGGCTCTATTACGATGCTCTCGTGCACACACGTGTGTCATACTCTTTGAGGCTGATACTCTTATTGCCTCTGTTTGTGTGGATGTAAAATCTTCGAGACAGTGGATCAAACAAGTTAAAGGGGAGTAAGGTGTTTGAGACCAAGGAGAGCAACAGGGCTTAGGTCTACCCAGTGCCTCTGGTTGTACAACAGTAGCTGCTGGCTGATCCCTAAGATCTATCCTCCTTCTTCCTATTCAGGTCTGGGCCTCTCTCGGGATCCTGACCCTGACTCTTTCTAACAGGACACTCTTAGTCCTGACTCCAGCCCTTCATGGTCCAAACCTCAGCTGTGGTTCCCTTCTGCAGGGCCCCTGCCCTGCATAACCTTCCACAGAAGAACCATCCTGAGTTAGTTAGGATTTGCTCAGATACTTCTTTTACATTTGAATCATTGTTGACCTTCTCCAAAGCACTTTCCCATCAATATCTGGGCTAGATGGAAAAAACATTATACCTACCTGACTAGGGCAGAGCTGGGTATCTAGAGGCATGGAAGATAAGGTATTAGAAATGAGATGCCCTGGCGCTGAGCAGCCCAAACTGAAGCAGCTCAGCTAGAAACCCCTCCTAAGCCAAAGCCTTTCCTGGCTTTTTTAAGAGGGAAGAAACAGGAATTTGTCCAGAGTGGAAAACATGGAGAAGTGAGCCTGCCCACCTCTGGGGTGTTCTGCCCCAGGGTATGGCTGCGGCAGTGGCCACTGAGAGGGGAAGGAAGGCCAAGGCCAAAAAGATGCATTGCTGATGGCCTAATACAGCTGCTTGCTGCCCAGCTAGGACCAGAGGCAGATGCCAACAGCCTTGCCCACTGTGGGCAGTTCTGCCTAAACTCACACAGTTCAGGAAGAGGCTGTGTGGTGGCTTCTTCCACTGCTGGGAGGTAGGGGGAGGGTTCCCCCCCATCTTTTCTTTTTCCTCCACTTCCCCTCCCCACCCCCATTCCTCCCAACTCTCTCCACAACCGCCCTAAAATCTCTAATGATGGAGTGGTGAAAAGCAAGGAAAGATTGATAATCAGCCTCATTATTACCAGCATTAGATATAATTATAGCAAAACCTCACTCATTTGGATCAATTGAGAGGAAAATCAGTTTAAATTCGTGACAAGTTGGCAGATTACTTTTAAATTACAATTTTATTACTTCCAAGTAACACACGTGAATAGTTTGTGTTTCAAATACCGTAAGCTAATGGTTACTAAGTGGGGATTTTATAAAACCTGCTTTAAAAGACTCTTTTGTAATTAACACTCCGTTAATATGCTAATGACACTCCTACTATGCTTTTTAAATTGCTTGAAAACAGATGTATCTTAAATAGGCTCAATGCTTCTCTCACCAGTTTATTTGCTTAACAAACCTTTATTTTATTTTTATTTGTTTGTAAGTCAGCAAGTACAAACTAGTTTATACAATAACCAGTTCTCTTCCATTTATTATTTGTGAATGTGTACAGATTCTGGCGTGTGAATGCAGTCACAAGTGACTGAGCGTGTCAAGGCACATGTGTGTAGAAGTCAGAGGACAACCTCGGTGTCAGTTCTCACCTAATTGGAGACAAGCTCTCTTTGGCGATGGTAGTGGTGGCAGTGGTGGTATTTAGGTTAGTTTTGTGAGGCTGGCTTGCCCAGGAACTCCCTCTCCTGGCTCCAGCTCCCCTTCCTTCTGGCTCCACCTCTCTTTTGGCGCCTCCTCTCATCTCTTTGTAGACACTCTCTGCATCCAGCTTTTAAGTGTCTTCTGGGAATTCTTAATCACATCTTCACACTCATTCAGAAAGCGCCATCTCCCTAGTGCCCTATGACATTAATCACCTTTCTCAATTGATTATGTCATAAAAATAAATAAATATATATATATATATTGCCTTTGATTAGGAACCAGACTTCTTAGACTTCGAGAACCACCTTGATTTATAAAAGAGGGAATGAGCTCAGTGACAACTCTGCTCAAGGCCACATGGTGTAAACCTCTAGGCCTTCTGATTTCTTAAACCAAGCATATTGTACTCACTCAATGATGCCTATAGTCATGACATTCTTCATGGTCTATGCTGCTATTTCCATAGCAACTGCTGGCTTTTTCAAACCCTTTTTAAGTGCTATGTGTCAGGCTCCAAGACAAACCTTTTAGATAGAACCATTCCCTTTGAGGCCACTGTCTGCTTCGTTCCAACTACAGTCTGGTACTGATTGTTTGTAAGGTAAGACTTAGCCCCATTAGGCAGATCAGCAAACCGAGGTTCCTTAATGACAACATAGCTCTTTGAAGAGGGCTTGCTGTGAATTAGTGCAGTCAAGACTGTGAATAGATTAAAACTGGGGTCTTTCCTCACACCTCGTCTGTCCACCTGTCTTTCAAAAGTTTTACCAGCACATTATTTTCCCACCCAGGGCCAATTTAGGCCAGGCTGGTCCAGACGGGTATGACATTGCTCCCTAATAAATGAAATGTACCAGGGGATCTCACTGACAAAAAACTGTCTACCCCACAAGCAAGGCCCACATTCTGCTAGTATGTATACCATGAGCCCTTCTAGCCACATGCCAACAGGAGTTTGAGGCAGGTGCTGAGAGTGCCAGGAAATAACTTTTCACAGCTGATGTCTCTGAACATTAATTCTATACACCACAGCTCTATAACCCATGACCTCCATCTCTCTGGGCTTCTTGCTCAAGGATAGACTTTTTCAAAGACGTCATCATCCTAGTCATCTCATGTTATGGAAAGCTGCGTTCCTATACAATATTACCCCGGCTTCATCTGTTGTTGGGTTCTAAATACCTGAAATTTTCAAATCCAGACACTTAAACTCAGCCTGAGAGAAACTTCCAGAAATAATGGAGCCTCAAATGTTTTCAAGACTTTGGAGACTGTGTATACTCCAGCAGGCCAAAGGTCCTCTGCTCCCACGTTCTACACATGCCAGGTTTTTAGACCCTACGTTGGATGGATGGATGGATGGATGGATGGATGGATGGATGGAAAGGCACTCTCCCATCAGTCCGGGGTACTACTTCCCTGCACTCTGACCTCTGCTTTGCTCCCCTCATTGCTGGGGCTGTGCAAACACGGGTGCTCCAAACCCCGAGCCCTCCACGAGGCTCTTTCCCCCTTCATACTCCTGAGATGTTGAGTTCCAGAAATGAAATTCAAGCAAACAGCCTATAATATTTATTGCGCACTCTCCCTGCTGGTTCTCTAACTTCCTGTAAATGATCCTTTGATTTAAGGATCACAGGTTTTTCTATTTCTAGACTTTAAATATTAATTCTGAGATCCTAACAGGAGTTTGAATTGACCTTTAACCCAGAAATCCTTACTGTGCTCCACCCCTGCCCTGTTTTAGGCGCAGCAGTTGACAATGCAAACAGGGGCTCCAGGCTCTTTAATTCAAAGGTGAGAAAACAGGGGTCAGGACTTAGCAAGGTCCCTGCCCTGCTGACAAGGGTTTTGTAAAACCAGGGGTGGGAAGTCCCTAATTATGGCAGCTTCTTGAGCCCCTGCCCTAGAATGATGTACTAACCTGTAGTCTGGAAGCAGGAGCCAAATCCAGGTCATGCCTACTTCAGCATGTCCCAGTGTACAGTCTGATGCTTTAAGGGCAGACATCCCTATTGTAAGGAAAAATGAAGATACAGAATTCCAGCCAGATTTAATGCCAGCCTCCAAATGTTGAATGGAAAGGAGGAACAAACTTCTATTGCATATTTACAGTTTTCCATGCTCAAAAAAAAAAAAAGGAACCCTTACAACTCTAGGTCAATGCTTACCCACTCAAAGTGGCTAGCAGAGGAGGGAAGGACACTGTGGCTTAGCTCTGCCTGCCCCTGCTCCTCTTTCTCCCCACTCAGGTTGCTCCAAGGGAAAATGAATTTGAAGATGACATACATCCCCATATCCTTGCCAAGCCACATGTGCTTTCTTAAGAATCTCCTACAGTCACTGGATGATCAGGGGACAGATGACGTATGGGATGCTTTGTCTCACTGAGAACTCTGCTTTGTGACAAAGAAAGCAGAAGAATAGTGTTTTACAACCAGGATGTGTTGGAAATCACAACTGGAGGAAAGGCAATCAGAAATGGAAATAAAACTTCTCTAGAGAGATTCCCCTAGGGACCAGCAGGCTTGCCGAGCATGGCCATATCTATAGCTGCTTCTCACTACAAGGGTTGATGTAAGAACCTCTCACAGATGCAGTATAGCCTGTAAAAATAGATACTCCTTACTGTCTGGCCAACCCCTGCCCCAGAATGGAAAAGTCCGGAGCATGTTAAAATAAAATGTGATCCACCTAGGTGGGAAAAAGATTAACTTCTGTTTAGTTCCCTACCTCTCTTCTAAGATATTTTGTACTTTCGCTACAATGATTTAAAAGGGAAAAAAGTGCTATGAGCCATAATCAAGTTGTAAATAATACAGGAAAAAATAAGTAAGTTGTTCTTACAAATAACTCCCCATTTCAGGTGGATCCGGAACTCCTTTCTACCTCCTCTCCCTCTCCCTGGGTGTGGCCACAGTATAAGATTAAGTTTAGCAGCTCTGGCCTAAATCACCTGGACTTGCATCCCGCCTAGACTCTGCTCTTACTGGTGCAATGACCTTGGACAGTTTGCCAAAGCTCTTAAGGGTTTTGCTTTCCTGTCTGTAAAGTGGGAGAGATGATCACGGTGTCTTATCTCCAAAGATCCCAGGGAGTACTAACTAGCATATGCACATGTAGTGTCTTTGAGAGTTCTTGGCACACAGTAGGTGCCTGGTAAATGCTATTGCTTTCTCTCTTTTGTGAGGATGACTGAGCTAAGGTTGGGTCCATCTCTTAAAAGCCATCCAAGCCCAGGAATTCTAAAAACTAAACGTTTTCCATTTTCTGAATCCGTGTCATCCACTTTCATACCAAAGAGGAGAACAGCTTCCTGCAGTAGGCCCCACATGACATCAGACACTCAGGGCTAAAGCCCCGCTCTCCTCAGGCTCTAGTACGATACCACAGGGAAAGTGAAAGATTTCTCTTTGCATAGTTTCTCTTCTTGGTTTCTATTGATCTGTCTACCTCTTTGTAATATTGTAAATGCTTCAGAAAATAGTTACCTTAAATATGATCCTCCTGCATCCCATAAACAGTTATCCCATCCTACACAAATCCTAACCACTTACGCCCATGGTAGCTTTCAATTAACCACCTACACATCTGCAGAGGAGGAAAACTCTGCTGGGAAATACACACGCACACGCACATGTGCGTGCATGTGTGTGCATGTGTGTGTGTGTGTGTGTGTGTGTATGCATACGTACACAAACACTGCCAGCTCTGCTCCCCTCTCTAGCTATTCTCTTACAAATCAAGAGGTCCCCAAGAAGCCATCGGGTCACTGTTGCTCCTAAGCTTTTCTGCAGCTATATTGTCTAGGCTGGAGTGAGGTGGACTGCTGCCCATATCCTTGCAAAGTAAGTGTGTCTGCTTTAAAAGCAGAGAGGGGCAGCTCTGCATAGCATAGACCTGCAGTCGGACTATCTAGCTTTAAGGGCCAGCTGTGCCATTTTCTGGCTTTACCTCCCAAAGCCTTCGGCTACTCTTCTCTAAAGGAAGTTAGACAAGCAAGCAGTGTCAGCAAGCCTACTTGATGTTGGATTAGCCCCAGCAGAGCACTGATAGCTGGTCCCTGGGTTGTAGGTGCTTGTTACCTCTGCCCCTTAGCTTCTTTTCCCTGGGACTAGTGCACAATTGGATGGGGTATCACAACGTTTTGTCTCAAATCTTCCAAGAGGAACCTTCCTGGAAAAACAAGTTTTTTGTTTGTTTGTTTGTTTGTTTTCTGCACAGTTGGCAAATCCAAGACTTAGCCAAGAAGGAGAAAGCAGTTCTTCTTGCATACAGGGCAGAGTCCAAGCTCAGAGAGTGGGCACTTTGTAGGTCCCTGTGGGCACTGACCCTCAGCCTCATTGTGGGCACATCATAAGCACGGCCCAGGCATGAATGTTACTTCCCAACAGTGACATTGCTGCCCTAGAGATTCTTACAGGACCCCAGAACCTTCTGTGGCTCCATTTGCTAATGTGTGAAAGGTCAGGAGTTACCCACAAATGTATTTATGAAAGCAGAGGCATTATGGATGCAGATATTATCCCCAGGTTTCCTAAGCTTACAGTGGGATCCACCTCCAGCATTGGTATTATTTACAGAAAGGGCAATCCTTTGGCTTTGGGTGTAGGCCTCCTCTTAACTGGCTCATGCAAACAAAATGGAAAACATCAACGGAACCAAGCAAAGCAAACCGTTCCCTTCCTAGGCATACCAACAAAAAGCACCATTAGAAGCAAGCATTTAAACATCCTTTTCCCGTGTTATACCAGATCTGAAACCCAATGACACCGAAGACTCGAGCCTTCACAATTATGACAGTTGAAGCCAGCAAAATGTGTGGTTTTTTGCAGATTTAGTTGTACATTTTCCAGATCCCCTATTCATTATTCTACAGTAATATCTGGTATTTAAGTTAATTTGCATGTTGGCTTCAGGACAAAATGAGAGGAATGGAAATATTAATTTGTATTTGGTACCAAATGTACAGATAACACTTTTCTCATGGACTATCTATCTCATTTAGTTCTCAAAACAAAACTCTAAGAATAAAATAACAAATTCCATTTTAGAGACTGACGATGCGTAGGTCTAGAGAGGTTTGGTAGCTTGCCCAAGATCACAAAGATAAATGATAAAAAACTAAGGACCAAAGACAGCCGCCTCATTCTGTCTCTTTGTGTGTGTCCCTCTCTGTGTGCCTCTGTCTCTGTCTCTTTGTGTGTGTGTGTCTCTGTCTCTTTATCTGTGGGTGTTTCTTTTTGCTACATCAAGTGAAAGCAATTCTACTTTAAATGAGAGTATGAGGCATTTCCGGAAACACTTGGCAACTCAACCCTTTACTGCATTGGATTAATCTCTGCCTTCCTTTAGGCTCAGCTTGGTGTCTACCCAAATGAGACAGCATCCTAGACCCTCCCTAAGGAATTCTAGACTAGTCCCTCTTTCTTCTTCTGTTTTGAAGCTATCATTTCACAGATCTAGAGAGTCTCAAGAATCTAGCCAAAGATACACATGATCCTCGAACAACCATGCTCATGAACAAGGGGAAAAACTGTTCTTAGCCCTGAAGAGGCCTGAGATGGGAGTGGAAAAGGGCCAGGACAACATCCTTGAGGCTGCATGTCAGGCCATACTGTTGGCCACCACTCTCAGCCATCAAATTAGTTCAAATAACTTGAGCTTTACCTTGTGCTAATTCTCATGTCCCCTTTCCCCCGGGACCAATCAGCAATCTTCTAATGCTTCTGCCACTGTGCACAGTGCAGCATTACTGTGTGTACTTAACGAGATTACCCCAGTGCAAAGGGTAGTGTGTCATTCACAGTCTCCCGGTGGCCAGCCCCTGTTTGGCTCATAGCATCACTGGATGCACTCAGAAGGAATGGGATATCCCCTCACCCAATGCCTCCAAACGAGGGACAGCAGTGTGTCACAGTACCTCACAGAGGACTCAGAGGAGGAAAGAAGGCAAACTTTCCTCCCAGGCCTTTGGATAAATTGGCTGCCTGTTCACAGAGGAGGTCAAGAGAGCAGGGACTTCAGTTCATAAGATCTTGCAAATCTGTCTGCTTTATCCTGCCTGCCAGAATCCATACAGCACGGTCTCTGACTTTGGTTCCCAAGAACATGAACTTCATGCCATCCCTAGACACATGAGAAGTCAATTGGTTTGGCTGCGGGTTGCATTTACACGTGGCTGGGTGTCTGGACTACTCCTGTCCCTGAAGGGAGGGGTCCTTAAGGACAGATGCCCCAGAATGAAGGCAGCCAGTGAACTCAGCCTCCTGAAGCTTCTGGTGGAAGTGTGGGACTACCTGCCTGGCTCGGCTACTTGGAGTCTCAGTTTGCAGGTTCTCAGAGCCTGGCCTTCCCTACCCCCAGCCCTAGATCTCGACCCCCAGGGCGGAAATGAAGACAGCAACCCTTGCTGTGGAATTGGGGGCAGCAGCAGGGGAGGAGAGAAGAGGTTATTAGCAAATCAAAAGGGAAGAAAGCAGAGAGGAAAGCAGGGTGGCAAATTAAAGGGCTATGTTTCCTTTTTGAAAATCCAACTGTAAAGAAATGAGCTCTTAAGTAAAAACAACCTTGCCCTTGCTGTAAAGTATTTCCGGTACTTTTTGCCCAAGCAAAGATCTTGTACATCACTTTCTCCCCCCACCCCATTACAAATTAAATTAAATAATAGGTGCATCTTAGCAATTTCCCTCACTCTCACTTTTCACACCCACACAGACTTGTGGGGCTGTAGCAAAGCTTTGTTTCAAACCCTTTGCAACACGCTGGTTTAGACTCTCATAATATCCCAGGACCTTCTTCTGATATGCAAACATGCCTTCACCTTGGGACCATTCTCTCTTCTGCATGGACAAGCACCCACGAAACGCGCTGTGTACCCACTCCGCATGCATGTGAACATACATGCTGGCCTTCCGATTCCAAGCTACGTTATCCCGTCTCCTCCCTGCCTCTCCCCGACAGGTTCACATTCAACACGATGAAGCCCAAGTGAGGTCCTTACCACCAAAGCCGGTGGGAAACTTCATGAAGTGGGAATAATTTCCATACATGTTTGCTGTTCAGTTCATTCCTCTGCCGCGGTTCTGAAGAGTACAGCCTCTCTCGGCTCCCAGGCACAGCCGAGCTTCCGTCAACTTGGGCTAACAAGAGTGGCCATCGCTTGCTAGCAGCCGGGGGAGCGCAGGCTGGGCCAGCCCTCTGGGATTAGTCAGGAATCTGCCTCTAGATCCGAGAGTCCACATAGTGCTGAGAGGCTGTGGCGGCGGCAGCAGCTGGTGCCTGTCAGTAATCACGCATAATGCAGCCGCCGCTGCTACTCTCCTTGCCTCTTGCCGCCGTCGCTGCTGCTGTTGCTACTGCTGCCGCCGCCGCCACCACCACTGCGCCTGAGATCCTGTTGCTAGTTTGATTAACTCTGGGTTGGGCTGCTGTGAGCGACTCTTCCAGCTCCCCGCTAGTCCCCAGAGGTCCCTACCGGGTGGCACAATCTATTAGCTGGGAACCAATCAATGTGTGACTGCCCTAGTGGGTCAGGAGAAAGGGGGGAGGTGGCAGGCGATAAAGACTCTTTAGGTACCTTTTCCTTGACTCGCACCCACAAAAATCAATGGGGTTTTATTAAAATACATTTTCTCACTCTGGCTCCTCTCTGTCCAGTGCACTTGTTATTTGATCTGTGAAAGGGGGCGGGGGTTGGGGGCCAAGAGAGAACAGAGCCCTTTCATAAGCACGAAATTAGAAAAGCATGAGACTAGATGCCCAAAGACGGAAAAACTAAAATAGTGCAGCCTTTAGATTTGGGCTGGGCCCCTCCTGCTTGGGTGGCCAGCAACAGTGGTCTGTGTCCTAACAATAGAAGCTCCACAGAGCAGGTTCACAAGGAGGAAGCAGGTTCACAAGGAACCCTGCCTACAGGTAGGAAGGGGATGTTGACTCTACAAAGTGGTACTCACTCTGATGTTTCACTGGGGGAATAACTCCACCTTGAGCATCATCATTGTGCCATCTGCTCAGAGATGGTCCCAGTATCCTCACTGGCACCGAGATTCCCTTGGTTAGAGCCAACCAACCCCCAGGGGAAAGTATAAGTCCCTTTGGTACTTGGGTCTGTTGCACAGATTACCTGAGAAAGCACTGCTCAGCTTGTATCTGAACACCTTAGTGTTGGGAACTCACTCCCGTCCCATCCCATCTCTAGAGAGCAACTCAACAACCTACTTCTTCTCCCTGAAGTTTCTTCACACAGGATCTCAGCTACTCTTCAAGGCCACAGAACAGATGCCTATGGGGTTTGTCACTGGATCATCTGCATAATCTTTCATGTCAAATAGTCATGCCTTCCCTATATGCTCCTGGTTCTTCTAGATCATCCATGTATCACTAAGATTTCAAGACTATCCAAAACATAGAGAGGGGCCTGGGGAAATGGCTCAGTGACTAAGAATGCTTGATGTGCATGTTTGAGGATCTGAGTTCAGATCCCCAGACTCCAAGGAACAAAGTCAAATGTGGCCACGTGTACCTACAACCCCAGCAATGGGGAGGGGAGTGGGGTCAGGACGATTGAGTGATGGACTTGCTAGACACCAGACTAGTTGAAAAAGAAATGGTGAGCTCTGGGTTCAAAGAGACTAAAACAAAGTAGAAAGTGGTAGAAGATACCTGACATCCTTTTTCTGCCTTCTGCATTTGTGTGTATGGGTATGCACACTTGCGTACATACATATACCAAACACACACACACACACACACACACACCCTGTTTCCAATAATGTCATTTCTATAGACACCCTCAAGGTAGAGAAAGGGATTGGCTACACTTGTATGACCACTCCAGCATGGGCTAAACTGTTCTTCAAGTTGTGACAGGATGGTGACAAGGACCAGTGTCATGGGATGCGAGCTGAGGGGCTTCACAAAGGATGTTGTTTTCCCTTGATACTGTGTAGGACATGGATGGCCAGAGAGGGAAATCAAATCAGGGTACTATAGGACAAAATCAACTCTAGGCGAAACCGAAATGAAAACTAAGAAAAAAGTACAGAGGTAAGAACAAAGTCAAGGGGCTGGAGAGATGGCTCAGAGGTTAGGAGCACTGACTGCTCTACCAGAGGTCCTGAGTTCAATTCCCAGCAACCACATGGTGGCTCACAACCATCTGTAATGGAATCGGATGCCCTCTCCTGGTGTGTCTGAAGACATTGAGAGTGTACTCACATAAATAAAATAATTCTTGAAAAAAAAAAAGAAAGAAAGAACAAAGTCAAGATGACAAAAGAAGAAGCCATCGAGGGGACCAGAACAACAGGGGTCAAGGAGGAGGGTCGCATTGTGACAAAAAGGAGCTATACAGACTCTGGTGCTCCTGTGACTGGACACTGGCTCTCAGAGCATTAATCAAGGTTAGGGCTGGTGTTATAACATAGTGTAGCTCCCTGGAGGCCCACTTGCTACATGGGCCAGCATCTGGGCAGCTCCGCATGTTAATTCACAGAGAACTAACCTGATGAAACCTCCCCCTTCATGCTATGGTCGCCTTTATGTGCATCCCTCATCCCATTCCAGGGTGGTTGATTCAGGGGCATCCTTGCATCGTCCACTTACATTCCTCTAAAATGAAAAGGTTATAGGAGATTCCTTTCTCACTCCAGATATTTTGGAACATGTTTCTTTTAGCCAGTGCATCTCTTCCACATATCCCCGTTTTATGACTTCTGAAAGTATGACAGATGGCCTTCCATGTCTTATCCACCCATCAATCAAAATGTTGAAATAAATATAACAAAGATAGCATCTTAAATCACCAGGAAGTCCGTCCCTTGGTGACAAGTCACAGGCCAGTCTTGCTGCAAATCCTGACTCTGTCGCTATAGCCTGGTGATACCTGTAAATTACTGAATCTCCCTGTGCTGTGAGTGAACCTACACATGCCCACCACTTAGACTGTGTCAGAAGCATAAATGAATGTTCCCTATGCACAAGCTAATTTGACGGTGACCACAAAGATGGCAAGAAAACTTCACTGAGACCGTTTAGTTCACTTTCTTTACATAAGCTCCATCCGCTACCCTCTTCAATGAGAGCTGGGCATGCAAGCTAACCTACACCTGTTCCTAGTTGTCTGTCTTTTTCACCGTGGTGTCTGAAGCAAGCCTCTCAATCAAAAACAAACCACGAGTTCTATAATATGACCTTTGGAAAGGAAATGTGTGTTTCAATTGGCTGTTTGATGATTCCATGCTTGCAAGGGTTCGTCTAAGCATCCAGACACTCAAAATCCTTCCTTTAAAATGCTCACTAGAGAGCCCAGCCCAAGGTTAGTGTCAAGAAGATCTGTTGGTGGTTCTTTCCACTCTTATGCATGTTGCCCACTTCTTTTCCTCACAGAATAAGCAAATGACTTTTAAAAAAATGTTTCAGATATTTTATGTATGTGGGCGGTTTTTTGTTTGTTTGTTTGTTTTTTGTTTTTTGTTTTTTTTTTTTTGCACGTTATCTCTGTGTACCATACATGTGTTTAGTGCCTGTGGAGATCAAAAGAGGACATCGGATCCCATGAAACTGGAGTTACAGGCGGTTGTAAACCACCACCACATGGGTGCTGGGAATCGAATACAGGTTCTCTGTAAGAGCAGCAGTATTTTTTTTTTTTTTTTGATATTTTCTTAATTTACATTTCAGACGTTTTCCCTTTTCCAGGTCTCCCCTTCGGAAACCCGCTATCCTCTCCCCCTCCCCCGCCACAGTATTTTTAACCTCTGACCCATCTCTTCACTCCCAGAGTAAGCAGATTTCTTAACCCAGCATGGATGCCTCACCACTGGATCTCAACAGAGCCTTTGAACTGTAGGTAAAGAAAAAGTGCTAAGGGACCTTTGTCACAGAGCATAGGAACCATACATGCAATTTTGCAGCTCTCTGATATGGGATAGGCTGAATTCTCTGGGAAAAAAATACCCATGTTGCTTATCTCATTGAAAGTGCTGGACATTGTTTTTATTTTGTGGATCCTGTATGATGAGAACTGGGGATGTGTTCATTTTTATTCTGTAAAGCTAATTCAAAGAATCAATGCTTTCTTGTTTGTTTTCTCACCCATACCTTTTTGTTGGTCCCTTCAGTCTGAATATTAATCTTTTTCATTTAGTTTTTCCCATCTGCCAAAATTCCTACCTATCATTCGAATTTCAGCTCAGTTCCACACCTTTGCAGGAAAATCTGCCCCCAGCCTGTGTCTGACAAAACTCTTTGTCTGATGTGTTCCAGTGAGACTACACAGGTGTGGGCTGGCCACACCACCAGGACTAGCTTTCCTTTGCATGTGGTTACTTTCCTTTGCATGAATGGTTACTAGCTTTCCTTTGTATGTACCTTGCATTCACTGCATAGCTGTTAACTCTGCAAAGGCAGTGCTGGTGGATTTTGTGAACTATTCCAACAAAAATGCAAAAGGATATTCAATAGATATGATGCATCAAAAATGGTTGCCATGGGGCTGGAGAGATGGCTTAGTAGTTAAGAGCACTGTCTGCTCTTCCAGAGGCCTTTTTCTTTATTTTTAAGATTTATTCATTTTATTTCTAAGTATAATGTAGCTATCTTCAGACATACCAGAAGAAGGCATCAGATCCCATTACAGATGGACCTCTGGAAGAGCAGTCAGTGCTCTTAACCTCTGAGCCATCTCTCCATCCCCCAGAGGTTTTGAGCTAAATTCCCAGCAACCACCTGGTGGCTCACAACCACCTATAATGAGATCGGATGCCCTCTTCTGGCCTGCAGGTGTATATGCAGATAGAACTCTTGCAAATAAACCAAAAGGTTTCCGTGTGTTCTCAGTATGCCCAATGTGCCAACAACTCTTAAGAGCACGTTCCCTGTGATGCCTTCCGTGAGGCTTACCATCCTATTACAGCCTAAAGTTTATGCAAAGCTAGAAGAAACATGGAAGTTCTCCCTTCAGTCTGCCTTTTTTGCTCAGCACCAGTGTGCCTTGCCCAAAACCGTTAGTGATATAACAACAGTATCCTGACTCTGTAGTATCTCTAACCTAAGTTCTTCCCAGGCAGCTACATGAATGTCAGGCACTCTGGAATCTCCAACTCTCAGTGAATTCTCATCAAGATGTCAAACGAATGACCAAACACTCCTTGCCTATAGAAGGAACTAGCTCATTCATTCAAAAAAATCCTGGGTTTACTTTTCGTCAAGATTAAATGTTCTCTTAAATAATACATCGAACTTGTGTTAATGAGCTCTGAGTAGAGTGTTTGGTTAAATGAGGACACGCATTTGCACTATAACATTAAATGTGAACTCAGTCTTGTAATCAAAGGATACACCTTAGCTCTAGTTAGTTTTGCTTTTCTTTTGACCAAAGGTGATATAAAATAATATTTTGTAGCAAACACAAGTGAAAAGCTAAGGATATTCACTTGATGATTACCAATAAACATTAGATATAGATGTGCCTATCTTGTAGCTATGTCATAGATTGGTGTTTTTATATTTTCTAGAACTCTAGATATAATAGTATATTAAATTCCAATTTGTTGTCCCAAAATGCTAGAATTAAGTAATAAAGGCTTCGTTATCTCAATTTTATAAATGAACAAATTGGCATTAAGGTAGTGAAATTAGAGAAGAAAAGACAATTTACTCAAATATATACATATAATTATGTGTATACATATATATTATATGTGTGTAATGTATTGTCTGTACATGTATGTACATAACACCATTTACAGACACACACACATTTTGAATGTGGTCTCATAACTCTCAGGGACAGAAGTGGCTATGACATCAGGTTCCTGGGGCTGGAGAAATAGCTCAAAGGTTGAGAGCACTTGTGCTTTTGCAGAGGACACAGGTTGGGTTCCTAGCATTTATTTGATAGCTAACAACCATCTGTAATCCCAGACATTGTAATCCAGAGACTCTGATGACCTTTGTGGTCTCCTCAGCCACTGCACACACATGGTACAGAGATACACATGCAGGCAAAACACTCATAAACATAAAATAAAAGTAAGTAAATCATTTTTAAAGGCATATCCCCAACTCTAACTCCTAGGCAGCATGACTCTTCCAGACCCCTGTCCCCCTCTCACAGATGATATATGTCTTAATTAGTTTTCTTGATGCTGTGATTAAATACCCTGACAAAGCAATTTCATGGAGAAGTAGTTTATTTTAGCCTACAATTCAAAGATGTAGTCCAGCCTGGTGGGAAAGTCATGGCAGCAGGAGCTTGCATTGCTAGTGATTGCATCCACAGCTAGGAAGCAGGAGGTGGTAAATGTTAGCATTCTGCTTCCTTTCCACTTTTTTATCAGTTTGAAATCCAGTCCATAGAACAGTGCCACCCACTATTAAGGTGGGTCTTCTACTCTTATTTAATCTAGTGGGGATTATCTCCCACAGAAATGCCGAGAGGTTTTCCTTTTAGGTTATTCCAGATTCTTCCAAGTTGACAATCAATGTGAACCCTCACAGTACATTTCTAGTACACGTGCTTGCTCCAAAGGGGAGGCCCCCACATACAGTTTCAGCTCCTTTTCATTCAACACTCACTGGCCTCTTACTATCAGCAAAGATATATGGATAGAAAAGATGGATGTTATCCCTGACATCCTGGAGCTTAAGCAGGCTGATGGAGGAGATCCATATTAAACAACCAACCACAAGCACATACGTCATTATAAACCATGATAAGTGCTAGGAAGGAAAATTAATTAGATGAGTTGACTGACTCTAATAGCAGAACACTCTAATTTAAAGGGAAAGGTCATAGTACACTTCTGAGGCAGTCATGTCTGACGGATCCATAGGATTCAACAGGACACGGAAGCAGAAATGTGGGGAGGAGCGTGCTGGGCAGAGAGAGCAGCAGGTCTGATGACTGGGGAGGGAGCCAGCAGGGGGGCATCCAGAGGCTCTGGGGGCAAAATATTCTTTCCTCCACATTGAATGGCCTGGCTTTTTTAGAGCTCCATCTACGGTTCTGGGCTGGATGGACCACACCACTGTTGGGTGCTGTGCAGAATCTCCTTTCCTGCATCTGTTTCTCCTCACTGCTGGTCAGATGGATGAGCCACCATTTCCCAGTATTACCCCTTAATCGCCTTCATGCATGTGTTCCTTTTGCTCCTCAGTTCAGAGCAGTCCCCCACCTCTGCTCTCTGTTCAAACACTGTCTGTCCCTGATGGCCAGACAGTCCCTATCTGTCACTGATGAGTCTTTTAGGTGGCCCTCTTACCACCCCCGCCAGACTGCCATAGCTGTGGCTGGCACCACCATTACATCAACATGCTTCTCCTTGAATTATCATAAATGTCTCTCTGGAAAGTCTTAATGAATGGCAAACCCTAGATGACTGGCAACTAAGTCCGAGTTATTTCTGTAGCTCGCTAAGCCCCCACAACAGAATCTTACATATAGCAGAAACCCAGTGACTATATGATAAATGTAACCATCTGTTGAGTACAGCAAGATCTCCTGATATCAACTTCAGGATGCTGCACATGAGGAGGTGTGTGGGACTGTGCCCAGAATCCAGTTTGATTTTGTTTATGAACTTTTACATATGTACATACTTGTTAGCACATAGTAAGCAAGTGCATGCTCATGTGGAGGCCAGCCATTGGCATCTTGTACCTTTCCTCTATCTCTCTACAACTTTATTTTAAGAGACAGAGTCTCTCATTGTAGATGAAGCTCACCAATTTGGCTATGCTGTCTGGGCAGCGAGCTCTAGCAATCCACCTATCTCCTCCAGTGTTACAAGGACAAACCAATACACTACCACATGCAGCTTTTTGCCAAGGGTTTGGGGATCTGAACTCAGGTTCTCTTGCTTTCATTGTAAGCACTTTCCCAACCGAGCCATCTCACCAGCCTTCCATGGGATTTTAAGAATCCAGATTTTACTGTTCCAGAATTATAGGCTTGTGTAGCGGGTACAGCAGTCTCAGTAATGGAGATAATCTGAGAACAGATACTAGGTACCTAAGCATGAAGCTGATTACTTAAAGTTTGGACTGTCTTAGCTATCGTTTTAAAAAACATATCCAGGGTGCAAATCGCAGGTTCAGTGTCTTAGAAATCGGCTATTAGTTTGTATTATAGTCAATTGGCCCAGTCACTGGTGAAATGGGTTGACAAAGTTGTTCCCATTTAAGGAAGTTATTGGCACTTGTCTGACATTGGACTCACCCAGGAAAGCTAAGCACTACCACACATGTCTACCACCAGAAGTGACATGGTTGGTATGGGGTGAGAGCTTGGGTTTTGGAGCTGTTAAAGCACCCAAGAGTCTCTACTATGCAGCCAAGTTTGGGAACCCCCTCAGAAGAACCCATCAACAGAAATGGCAAAGAGCATCCCCAGAAATTCCCAAGAAACCACTAACATCTCTTTTGCCTATCTGCTCGAATGCCAAGTGGGGTCTAAAGAACCAAGAAGCCCCTGCTCCTTCAGAGATGTAGGTGGTTGTACCCACTCAGTGTGTAGACTTAGCAGGTTCTGACTTACGGTTCATCGGCACTCTGACCCCAGCCTGGCATGATCTCGCCCTACTGTTTCTACAGTCAAAATCTTACTCATCAAAGTCCAGTTCCTCTCTTAAACGTTCCCTTAAAGCATTTAATGTTTCTGCTGCTCTCCTAAAGAAATGATTAAGTCAGTGTCTTATAACCCTGACTTTACACTTGAACCATAACTGGTTGTTAAACTAGTCTTCTTCTTGCACACATGGACACTATTTCTTACACTACCAAAGAATCTACCATTGTGTTTTATAGATTGGTAAATGCTTGCTAAGTGCCTGTAGAACATATGGTGGTAAGACAATTATCATTAGAGGGGTGTGTGCGTGTATGTGTGTATGTGTGTGTGTGTGCGCATGCGTATGTGTGTTCGCATGTGTGCCTGTGTATATGTGTGTGTGTGTGCGCATGCGTGCATGTGTGTGCGTGTGTGTGCATGCATGTGTATGTCTGTTCATGCGTGTGTGTGTGCATATGTGTGTTCACATGTGTGCCTGTGTATATGTGTGTGCGCGCATGTGTGTGTGTGTGCGTGTATGTGTGTTCGTGTGTGCATGTGCGTGTGTGCACATGTATGTGCAGATGCTTATGTATAGCAGCAATTGATGCCATTCAATTGTTCTCCATCATGTTTATTTTTAGGATCATTATAATCTTTTCACTATTGTGTGTCTCTCTGTGATATACAGATATTTACATGCATGTGTGTGTGTGTGTGTGTGTGTGCGCTCATGTGGAGGGCAAAAGTTGATACTGAGCATCCTCCTCTCTATTTCTCCATTTTATTTTTTGAGACAATCTCTCATTGAATATGGAACTCCCTCGCTGGGTACGCTGGGTACACTGGGTATGCTGGCTGGCCTGGAAACCTCAGGATCCTCCTGCCTCTGCCTCCTCAGCACTGGGATGGCAAGCACACACCACAGCACTCAGCTTTTCATGTGTGTGCTAGGGACATGAGCTCAGGCAGCCATGTTTATGTGACAAGTGCTTTACTGACTGAGCCCTCTCTGCAGCCTGAGATGACAATTACTAACAGAGCAGACTTTAGTCTGCTGCTGCAGACAATAAGCCATGGGTGTTAGGGAACATACTCTTAATGAATTGAGCTTGTTATAAATTCTTTAAAGTAGAAGGAACAGTTGCAAAGACTCCCATTTCTCTTGATCTGAGCCACGCAATGATCGCAAAGCCCTGTTATAAACAACCCAGCCGCAGCTGCAATGCACATGGGAGCTCTGAGGATGCAGAGCAGGGGTGAACATGCTGGGAGAAGGATGGAGCTGAGACCAGGGGAAAACATCTGGTCTCCTCCGAAGCGGAGCCGTTGGTGCAAATATGGAACACTCTAATCCAGACTGGGTCCAGATGCAAGAAAACTCAGCCAAAGAGATGGATGTCACATGCAAGTTCAGGGAAGTCCCTTCAAGTCTCTAAAAGGGAGGAAGAAACTGAAGCACAGCGTTGCTCTTAGGCTGAAGCCATGGGCACTCACATTCCATGGGACTGCTTTGCTTTGTGCTGGCTACTGGCCGCAAGTATCCACATATTCAGGTGTAGGTTGGAGTTCGCAACCCAATAGCACACAAGCGAAGCAGTCTATTTTCAGATCCCACTTACTCTTGGGGAAGAGGCTCTAAATATACCATCCAGTGGCTGCAGGAGGCAGATTATCCTTGCTGGCAGCTGAACAGGGTGTGGCAGACAGGGATGTCAGAAGTGCCACCATTAACCTCAGCACATCTCCAAGGTCCTACCACTTGTAGAGTTATATTTACACAGAGGCAAGTGGCTACTGCATTTGATTTAGGGGCTCGTGCAGATGAGCTCTGGGTATCAGGAAAGACTACTACCCAGGCCTCTAAAGATCCACTGAGCAAAGTGTGGAGCTTTCACAAGCTAAGATGCTGGCAAAGCCCATTTTGCTGTGCTCTGTGATATTTACACCATAAGATTTGTAGTTCTAGAAACAGTAGTGATGACGTTGCTTATGGTCTACCACTTGATAGTATATACCATGCTGTTGTAGCCCATTTCTAGCTGGGTATAAACTACTGTTAAAAACAAAATTCATGATGGTTCCATGGATAAAACATTCATTTGCTGTGAGGACTTAGGTTTTTGTTTGTTTGTTTTTGTTTTTTGTTTTGTTTTGTTTTTTGAGACAGGGTTTCTCTGTGTAGCCCTGGCTGTCCTGGAACTCACTCTGTAGACCAGGCTGGCCTTGAACTCAGAAATCTGCCTGCCTCTGCCTCCCTAGTGCTGGGATTAAAGGCGTGTGCTACCACTGCCCAGTTTAGGACTTAATTTGACTTCCTATAACCTACCTAAAGCCAGACACTGGTAGCACAAGTCAGCAATCTTAACTTTTTTATTTTATGGCAAGATAAAAAACAGAGACTCCCTAAGATCTCATCAACAAAAGAGAGACACCGTTTCAAACAATGTAGCAATGACCAGTACTTAAGGGTGTCCTCTGACCTTTACAAGTTTGCTGCCAGATGCATGGGCCTACACTCAGACACCGTATGGGCCCCTCTGTCACGATCTATTTTCTATTAGGCCAATAACTCTGAAGGGATAAAAGGTATTTGGTTTTGCAGGGAGTTGAAGTGGGGATTTATTAAAGATCATCATTCATCAAATATCTGTGGGAAGAGAAATGGTTCATTGGAGTAAGTAAAATCTGAATGTTTAGCAATGTCTGAGTTTGAGAAAGCTCTTCCTTTAGTGTCCTAAGTTAGCCTTGGGCTAGGGATGTGACTCAGTGATAGAGCCCTGGCCTGTCATGCATGAGTCCTTGAGCTCAATCCCCCATGTCATAAATAAACAAGTTTTACAAAAGGGACTACACCAGTATGGCTATTATTTTATGGGGGTGCTGAAGAGACACAACAACATCCCTGGGAGCTAGAAGAAGGCAGGATCCGAGGTGTGCTCCTAAGCAGGGCGGCACCTTGTGCACCAGGCCTCCTGGGAAGGCTTGAAAACATATTCCTGGACCTTGCCTGAAGTTTCTGAATCAGATTCTTTGGGCCTGGACATGTAGCAGGAGCTTTAACAAGCTCCACAGGCAATTGCTATGGGCATGCAATGTGAAAATCCCAATCTGGAGAATGAAGGCCAAGTCTTAACTGAGCTGCATTACAGGGTCAAAGGCATAACCTTGCTCCTCCCATGAAGCTGGGGTTACTGCCTTTTTAGTGTGATTTCCTACTTACAGTGACTAGGTTAGTTTGGTGGTCACCGTGTGACAAATAACCAGAGAGGAAGTATTTACTTGGGGACATACTTTCAGGGGATTTGGTCCAGGGTTGCTTTGCCCTGCTGCTTCTGAGCCCAAGCAGCTGAAACAGAATAACCTGGTAGAGCAGAGTGGCTCACTCCAGGGCCACAGGGGCTAGGTAGAAGCAAGATATCCCTCCAGAGGGAGTCTCCCAGTGAAGTTCCTGCTCCAGGTAATTCCTACTTCCCAAAGTTCCTACTACCTCTCAATAATGCCATCAAATTATAAATCCATCAGTGGACTAATCACTTATGACCTGATCATCACCCCTCCCCACCGGAGCCGATCAGCTGACAACCAAGTTTTTAGCACAGGACTCTTTGAAAGGATACTTCATATCTAAAGTAAGATGAGGAGCCAGTTGTATTGACTTCAAATTCTGTGCTTTTTTTCCCCCCAACTCCCCATTCTACACATGTATCCCCAAATTGTCCACACACTAGTTCCTGGTATCAAGAAGAAGCTCGGGCTCTGGTTCAATGAAGGTTCTAGACAGTGAGGTAAGAGTAGAGGTGAGGTAGAAACCATGTGGTCTGTAACCACCGATATTAGAGAATCTTAGTTGGAAAGAAGCAAATGAAAAGGCACAGCTCAGCAAGAGCAGTACAAGGGTATCTCCAGCTAAGAGAAGCAGAGGACTAAACAGCAAGGAGATGGGCAGAGGGAGAGTCAGTTCCTGGTGCTTTGGCATGCAGAGACGAAGGCTTTCTGGCTGCCTGTGACTTCACCCGTGAGCAGCTGTTGAGGTGCTATGCTATTTCTGAAATGACCCAAACATCACTGACTCCTCTGGTGGAATTTCAGACATATCAGCAGGCTAGTATTTAGGGACCAGATATTTAGGGACTGGAGCCTTTCTGACGCCAAGTGCAAGGCCAATGTTGTCCCCCACACTCTCCCTGATGAGAGGCCTCTTGCTCTTCTATGATGTTTTTATTCTAGTTCCCTGG
Source organism: Rhynchomys soricoides (assembly GCA_019843965.1). Lineage (NCBI taxonomy): Eukaryota > Metazoa > Chordata > Mammalia > Rodentia > Muridae > Rhynchomys > Rhynchomys soricoides. Next base: position 3,248,737 of record JADRCH010000010.1, read on the forward strand.
GCTTCGGCACACCAAACCTGAAAGCCGATGTTCAGAGGCAGAGAGGGGCAACAGGGAGGGACTTCCCCCGACAGATGGGAAAAGAACCTTCCCAGTCTTGACCACCCAAATCAAAAGCAACAAAAGAAGAAATTGGATTAATGTAACAAGTAACTCTTGAGCAGCGGTTGCTTTGAGGGACAGGGTCATACTCTATCCACACTCTAGTGAGGAGTCACCCATTTCTGCTAATTAAGAAAAGCACTAATGATTAATCCTGAGAATGAACAGCCCCTTTCTCCCTGGAGGATGAAAAAAGGGATGTTTTAAAACTTCCACTTATTGAGCAGTTTGCCAGCAGTAGGCCAGGAGGATGCTGTAAGTGCCGTGAGGGGTGTGTGCGCGTGTGTGTATGTGTCTGCCATCCTCCCCTCTCCCACCAGTCAAGAGTACTCCTGACACAATCTTCCTTCTAATGCATAGCTCAGACTCAACTCCTCAGACCAAACATGGATAGTGGTTCTGCTTTGCTGTAGACAGGGCCACACTACATCCCTTCCACCTCTCTGGGCCCTTTGGAGAGCTCACTTTATATGACCCTTGGTCTTGCTTTGGCTTCAACTGCTTTCCCCACTCCTCTGGATCACTCTCCTCCCCATTATGCATTGCTATCTGCTGAGTCTGGCCAGCCCTCTGAAGCATCTTAAATGTCATCCCTCCTTAACCCTTCCCACACGGGCACTCTCTGTATCTCCTAGTTCTATATCACCCAGTGTTTAACACCCCACCCCACCCCAGCATCCTGTACCTGCGTTACTGATCCCCAACCAGCTTGGCTACATGATCTTTGAGTTTTCTGAATACGGTGCATACCCACAAACTGATGTCATTTAATCTATTGCTGTTATAAAGTCCGCCCTTCACATCCTTCCATGTTTGTGTTTTTAGTTGATGTCCCTCAGGCTTCATGTCAAGGACTTGATTTAACTGTTATGAGGCAGGGAGCTCATTTCACTTCTGGGGGACAGAGCATGCCGCCCACCTCTTTTGGATCAAAATTATTTCTTCTTCCTTAGAGAGTGTGTGCTGCTGCCGTGGTTATTTTCCAACCCTGGCCACCGTTGAAACTTCTGCTTCTGTCTTTTCTCTATATCCTCTCTTCATTTCCCGCACAGTTCACAATAATAATCAAATCATCATGTAATGGGGAGTTTAGCAGCTGACTCCCTCCACACGTGTAAAGTTCCTGAAGGGCGGGGCCCCAATCACTTTTTGTCTTCACTGACTGAGACATGGTTGACCGTCAATAAATAATTAGTAAGTGTGTGAGTGGTGTGTGTCGTGCTCTGTGAGGGACTGCAGCACAGTAAATGTCTCATCCGCCCTTCACTGTCTTTAAGAAGGCAAGTGATGTGAGACACACACTCTCTCCTCCACACTCCCAGCAGTGACTTGTCTAGTATAGCTGGACACAGAAGCCTGGTTGATCCTCTTACTCGATGGTGGAAGCCACCCAAAGCCAGAGCTGGAGAGGCAGTAGCATCCTATTGGATCTACCAGGAGCTACCCATGAACAGCAGCTCAACAGGTAACTGCTGAGCAGTCACTCTCCTAAAGCAGCACGGGGGCTGTCTGTCCATACGCCTGTCTGACTGCCTGTCCTTCTAGCTGCAGATCTGCCGCTGTGTATAAGAGAATGGTTGTAGAGATGCTGAGATGTCTGATTGCTTTGTTGCTCTTTTATTTGGTTTTGGTTTTATTTTGGCACCGGGGAGGTAGAGACTGGGCATCTGGGACTGCTGAACAAGCACTTTGCCTTTGAACTATATCCTCAGCCACCTTCTTGTTGTTAAATTTCTAGGGGACAGAATCTCAGTACATATGCAGGCCTCAAGCACACTCTGAAAACTGTACAGTTCTTGGATTTGTAATTCTCCTAACTCAGCCTCTAGAGTATCTGGGATTGCAGACCTGCACTACCAGACTGGGTTTTGAGTCTGGCTTTGAGTCCTAGCCTTAGCCCTGAGTAATGATATAAATGTGAGCAGTCAGAGCCCTTCAAATTTAGTTCCTGCAGCCTCCTCAGTCTTTAAATCGAGCACAAAATTCTCCTCAGCCTTTAAAATGAGCACACAATTCAGAGTTCAAAGGTAGATTGTGAGGATGGAAAGCGAGGGTGCATTTGAAGACCTTTCATACCCAGCGAAGCCTAATAACGTGTGCAATTATCTTCAGTGTTTAAGGAAAAGGGAAGGAAACAGTCAGGAATCTCAGCGACCCTCTCAGCTGTGCCCCACTAGCTAGAAGAAGACATCAACCCAATCATGTCGGACCTGTTTGTCCTGAACCTTGACAGATCCCTAAGCATCCAAGACACGGGTTGTTCATCTCCTCTAAAGGCTGAGTGCCTGGCTCCCTGGGAGGAGCAGTCTTACTAATAAAGAGATTGTCTTAATAATGTGAAGTACCCGGGTGCTATGGTAACGGGCATTACACGATCTAGAGAAGAGCTGCTTTTGATAAGAATAGGGAGGCTGCAGATGGGAAAGGGAGGCGGGGATGCACGTGGGATGGATTGGAGGGAAGTGCAAATTGGATAGACTCAGCATAAACACCCAGGGGGAAAGGAAAATCAGAATGGCTGGTCCTTGTCTCGAAGGGTGGCCCCTCCCATCTGGGACCTGCCAGCTGGGGAGCATCCTGAACATCCCAGGTTCCAGTGCAGTTGAGATCCCTGGGGCATACTTAAGATGCTAACCCTAAGAACATGCCAAATCGATGTAAACTCAGAGTGTGATTTTGCCAATTAGAAACCCAAGCTATTACCGTTGTTTTAAATTTGCCATGAAATGATTTAACAAGTTCTTTCATGAGTCAGTTTGGCTCAGCCTCTTGACTGAAGGTATCCTCCCTGAGTGATATTGTCCTGGCTTCCTTTCTGTTGCAGTGATAGAACATTCTTACTAAAAATGGCTTGGGGAGAAAAAGGTTTATAGTTACAAGTCATGATTCATCATTGAGGGAAGTCAGGGCAGGAGATCAAGACAGGAGCGTGAAGCCCAAACCTTGAAGTTTATTCTTGAAGTCAACCTTACTGGCTGATTCTCAGCTCTTTCTTATACAGCTTAGGCCCACCTACCTAAAGATGGTACCAGCCGAAGTAGGCGGGGCCCGATCACAGACATACCCACAGGCCAATCTTATCCAGGCAGTTCTTCAGCTGAGGTTCCCTCTCCCATGTGACTCTGGATTGTGCCAAGTTGACAATTAAAACTAACCAGCACACCTACCAACATGGAGAACAAGAATAGAAAGTCAATGTCACCGGCACTGTCCATGCTACCATACTGCCTTCTATTAAAATACTATCTGTCAGCATGAGGACACACTGCAGGGCTTAAGAGCCTGGCAGTGCCGTGAGAAGGAACCTCATGCCTGATGAGTTTACTCCAGACATTGGCCTCAACAGTCAAGCACATTCCCTTCTGCCAGACAGCCCGGTGGCTTGGTGTCTGGCTTGACCGCCCAGCAGTAAGATCTCAGAATTTTCTTCAGGAGAAGCACATCTGTTCAGAGACAGTTTTAATGATCCTCTTATTGAAAGAGCTTCTTCATGGAGTCCCAAATGTGTCCTCATTAACCTTTGCTTTCTGTTCTACTTCCTGCTATGTCCTCGGTCACACACAAGGCCCTGGGCCAATCACAATAACCAATAGTGTTTGGAGTCTTCTTAGTCTTGGGTAGGCTTCTGAGGTAAAATGTTAGTTGCCTCAAAGACAAGTTGAACGTGGTCAGTTTTTTACTTCATTGAATAACAAGGATATTCGTACTGCCAGGACCAGAAGAAAGTATAAAAAGAGGGGGGTCTTCCATAAAGAACCGGGAGGTTCCTGACTGCCAGGCTGTCGGTCGGAGGCCATGTAGCATAATGGGCAACTCTAAGTGTTCTCTTTCTGTAGATTTCCTTTTTTAAAAACAGAACTAGACTCTTATCATACTCCATTAGCATAAGATTAATTGTGTCTGTAGGGAAAAGAACTGACTGTGGTTCTTTTAATATTTCATATGAATTTAAAGTGGAGCCAGAGTGGATTTGTCCATCAAGAAAGCAAGCAAACACGAAAAAAATCTGTCGGAGAGAAATGTAAATGAATATAGCCATTATCGAAAACAGATGTCCTCAAGAAAATACATATAGTCCTTTCAAATGACCCAGCTATACCACGGATGGGCATATACTCAAAGGAACCAAAGGTGGCCTATGAAGGTAACATATACATGCTCATGCTTACTGTAGTGATATCCACAATAAGATGAGCTATAGATTCAACTCAGGTACTCACCAACAGATGAATGGATAAGGAAAATATACATATATACACACATACATATATATGTGCATATATACATATACACATCACATATACACACACACACATACACATACACAATGATACGTACATAATAAGTTTTATTCAGCCATTAAGAATGAAATGCTTGTGATATAGTGAATGCAATTGAAGATCGTGTTAAGTCAAATTAGCCCCACTTGCAAAATAAGTAGCACATATTTTCTCTCACATGTAGACTGAAGAAAAAAACAAAGACAAGGACGTAGGAGAGACATTTCTAGATAGTTCAGGGAAGCGGGAAGAAGATGTGAGGTGGTCAGAGGAGGGCGATTCACGGACGTACTTGCATGCATGTGTAACAGCGCTGTAAGGAACTGATCATTTTGTGCAATTGGACTATGCTAACAAAAATGTTAACACAAAAGTGAATTTTCCAACTCACTTTTAAATTGGGAAGAGATACGTAGAGTTTAAACAGTGATTGACAGAGGGCCACTTGATTTTGATATCATTTCATTTTTCTTCTGCAAACCTCTCAATAGTTTATAAATTCTGTTTATCTATTGTATTTACAGGAATTACTGTATATGTCCATTCTGTTTATATTATCTACTATTCTTACAGTGGCAATAAATATTTTACATTTTTAAATAAAAAATATTCTCCTGTTTTCTGAATGGTCTAGCTTTGCTATGAATATCTCATGTCTCAGCCTATTTCTCCATATGTTTCATCTCCCAGGCAAGCAGCTGAGAAACAACCAAACAAGCCAGAATGGCCCTGTGAGGTTCATGTCTACCAACAAGCAAACAAAAACGCCTGTATGACTATAGCAAAATGCTATCCAAAAGGCAAAAGTTAGCCAATGCCTGTGAGCACACACCATGGTCATTGCGCCAAACACAATGGAAGGTCTAAGAAAAAGTAAAAACAAAACCATCACACAGCCCAGCAACCACTCGGATGACACTCAGCCCCTCCCACCGTTGACCATGTGCTTCCTGCGGCCTGCCTGGACATTCAATGATCGAATGTCAGTCTCTCCATCCTGTACTTTCAAATTTGAAAACGCATGTCTGGACATCCCTTTCTGACACAGGTCCCTCTGTCCCCTTGATTCTGTCCTCTCCAGATCTGAGGATCTACCCTAAAGGGTGGGTATACTTGGATGACTCCCAGTTAACATGGCCCAAACAGACTCAGGAGCTGCCATCTAAAGCAGCCTATCAGAGTACTCTGCTCCAAATGGCATTTCTGTCTGCCAAGCTTCAGGTCAGAAGTCTGAGGCTCATCCCTGGAATCCTCGTTTCTCACTCCCATCTCACCCTATCCCTTCTCTGTATCCTCAATGAATCCACTGGTTCCACCATCTACTTTCACCCTATAGAGCCCTCCTGACTTCTGTCTGGGTTTCCGCTGTCTATCATTTTAGGCTTTAAATCCCTTAGTAATTGGTTGTTTGACTGAGAAACAACCCTGTTTCCCAAAACTTGATCTTCAAGGCTCCCATGTTCTGGCTCTGGCTGGTCCACCTCCACATACCCACACATGCGCACACACACATTAAATGTGTGTGTCTATGCCCTTGGTCACTGCCTCAAAGCCACACAAGCCTCCCTTCAGTGTCTAAACATGCCATAATCTTCCCTGCCCCAGGACTTCTGTTTGCTATTTTCTCTGCTTGGAAGGCTTCTATATCCACTCTGCCAGGCAACTTGAGTCTGTTATTATAGACACAGCATAAAATCAATGTCTACCATCTCAGAAAAAAAACATCAGAAACTCCAGTGTAAATTAAATCTCCAAGCTATGTTCCCAATTGTACTCCTTGTTACTTCTCATGATTATTATCAATTTTTATGTTTATTATTCCATAAAGAATATGATCTTTGCATTCTTAGGATTATAAGTAGCATATATGCAGAGAGTTTGTGACTTTAACTGATGTCCATTTCGGAAAGAATCCTGTTAAGAAACAGGACTGGGGCCGGAGAAATGACTGCTCTAGCAGAAAACCCAGGTTTGATTTTCAACACTCACATGGTGGCTCACGACCATCCATAAGTCCAGTTCCAGGGACTCTGATACCACACACATTGTATACATACATACACATACTCAGGCAAAACACTCATACATGTAAGATATACAATAAAATAAACAAACCTAAAAATTTTTTTCTAAAGAAAGAAAACAGGACTTCACTCTCACAAAAGATCTCTGTGCTGGCTTCAGAAATGAATCAATTTACAGTGTCAATCAAAAAACTATGAAGAGGTGCCCAAAGACTGTTAAATGTTTGGGGCAAAGCAACATCACACACACACACACACACACACACACACACACACACATCTAGGTGAATAAATAAAACACAAACTCCAGAAAACAACTACAGCAACAACAACAACAAAATTTAATTTTCCTTTTTAATTGGTATATGAATGCATGTACGAATATATAACCCTGAGCACAGGTGCCAACGGAAGGCGTTGATCCCCTCCAGCCAGAGTTACAGGAGTTGTAAGTCATCCAACAGGGGTACCAGGGTCCAAACTAGGGTCCTCTGCAAGAGCAGTACCTGCTCTTCACCACCAAGTCATCTCTCCAGCAATTACTCAAAGTGAAACCTTTCTGAATAATTCTAACTGGTGTTAGAGATTCAGAGAGACATCCCATGCATAAAACAAAAACTCCTGCTGTAAATATGTAACATCCAAAGAGCAAGAGTTATTACAAATTAAAGTTTAAAAAAATCCCCCAGCCACACAGCTCGAGGGGGGAGTAATGAGAGAGAGGGGAGGAAGGGAAGAGAAGGAAAGAAGGAAGGAAGGAAGGAAGGAAGGAAGGAAGGAAGGAAGGAAGGAAAGGTGAGCTAGTCAGGTATTGTGCCACATGCCTATAATCCCAGCCCCTGAGAAGCTGAGGCAAAAAGATTGCCACAGGTTAAGGTCAAGGCCAGCCTGAGCCAAGACACCTACCCGGCATAGGTAACCAGCAAGAACAATAACAAAGATGAACAGAGAGGAAATATCAGGGGTAAGGGCGGGGAGGGCCAGAAAAGGTCAATCCAGTGGGTGGACCACCCATTTACAGAGTCCAGGAAATCTGTGTGCAGAATATGGAAAGACGCGAACAACAAAACAAAAACAGGAAAGACAAATGTCCGGAACTTACAAAAACTATAAATGAGGCCACACATAATGCCCCCCACACACATACACAGCTCAATTAAAGCTGAGAAACTAGGTCAAAACCCCTCACATCCCAGTGAAAGCTGAGAAACCCTGAGGATTAAGGAGACACTAAAAGCTACCAAACCAGTGAGAAGAAGCTGGCCACCTATAAAGCAATGGCCACAGGTCACCACGAAAACAGTCTGTTCTGAGACAACACTCTGGAAAAATAACCCTAAACCCAGAATTCTAGATAAACTAATCGGGGAGGGGGAGAAGGGGTTCCACACATACAAAAGACCTAGGGGATCAGCCTTTGGTGTCCCCTCCTGTAGCCACTTACAAGCACCCTCCAGACAAACAGTCTAGTGTCCTAAAGGAGAACACGGGGTCACAAAAGACAGGGAGTGAACTGAGATCCCCAGAGAATTTTTCTAGCAAGCTAGAGAACAGAACTCTTGGAGAACCATCTCCCAGAGCAAAGGACTGCTCCTGTGACAAGTGTGAACTGGATGATTGTCTTGATCACCTTTCCTGTAGCTGAGATAAAATAGCCTAACAAAACAAAACAAAAACCAATGTAAGGGAAAAGGGTCTATTTGGGGTTTTGGTTTAAGGGGATGTAGCCCAAGGCAGTAGGGAAGCACAGTAGTAGGACCCATAGGCAGCTGGTCACATTCCATCAGCAGTCAGGATGCAGAGCATGATGAATGTTAAGACCCAGTTCATTGCCTCCTTTCTATCCTGTCCATGAGTCCTGGCCATGGAATGCTGCCACCCACTGTTAAGGTGGGTCTTCCCGATTCAGTTCACCTAGCCAGACCATCCCACAAAGGCATAGCCAGAGGCTTGTCTCCTAGGGGCTAGAGTCCATTCAGTTGACAATATTAGTCATCACAGTGACTGCAGGGCTAAGTGGAAAGAGCAGCATTATATTATAAATGAGAATTAAGGAAGGAAACTTAGAATACCAGGAAAAATTAGCCAAGACCTATATATTAAAAAAAAAGTCACCATTAAAATATACAAAAATGAAACTGCACCATAGTTCTGAGCGCTGAGTACTGACTCAACGGAAACTTAGTAGCACGGAGCTGTGTTTTTCCTGAGTCTAGTCACACTCTTTGGTTCTGAAGAGAGAGTAGTTGCATAATCATACTGTCAATACTCATTCCAAGTTTAAAAATCAACGTATACTTAAACCAGAGGACTTAATAATAATCAAAGAACACAATGTGTAGAGCATACCCTAAACATGGAAGGGATAGAAAAAGATCATCCTTCAAAACTACAAAATGAACGGTTTAAAATCATATGGCTTGGGGCTGAGGTGTGTAGCTCAGTGGTGAAGCAAATGCTTTATGTGGATAAGCAACAAAGAAAGAAAAGGCAGAATGAGACCAGTGCTGCAAAGGAGTGACATTCTTCCTCTCCTAAAGAAGAAAAAATGTCAGTCAACACAATCTGAAATAGAAAAACTGAGGAAAAGGATAGGCAATTGAGTGGCTTGTTAATAGTCACCAGAAGTGCCAAGAACAGGTGGGGCCAGGTGAGGGAGTAGAGGGGGCCCCTTAAGGTTTGTTTGTTTGTTTGTTTGTTTGGTTGGTTGGTTTTGTTTCACTTTTAACAGTGTCATGTACCCAAGACTAGCTTCAATCTGGCTATACAGCCCCAAGGATGACTTTGTCTTTCTGATCCTCCTGCCTCACCTCCCAAATGCTGGGATGACAGGTGTGTGCCACCGTACCTGGTTTATGTGGTGGTGGGGATCAAGCCCAGAGCTTCCTGCATGCTATGCAAGGACCTACCAACTCTAGAGCTTCCTGATGCTATACAAACACTCTACCAGCTGAGCTGTCCATCCCCTGACCAAGAACATTTTATCCGCTGACAATTTCCTAGTGCGTATACTGAGATTTTACCATTTACTTCTTTTGTCTCCCCCAAACCTGATACCCCTTCTCCCCAGGAAAACCCTTCTAACTTGATGGCATTTCTTTTGATGACTAACTTTAATGAGGATTGCTTACGTGAGCCGCAGTTAAAAAATATTTTTTGGAATGTGACACCCAAGAAAAATTTACATGACCCAGGATATATAGGCATAGAAATTAGGTGTCAAGCATTTACTGATAATAAATCATAAGGAAACTTATTTTAAACTCATTCATATATATATATATATATATATATATATATATATATATATAATTTAACAAAGCTAAAAGTAAATTTGCATGCTAATAGATGTACTTGTTTATTTTTACACAAGCAATAAATCTTAGCAGAATAGTTGACACAGCAGGATGTAGAAAATCTTCAACATTTTTTGGTGTTGGTTTGTATTTTTATTTTATAAACCTCGGTGCTGAGAACATCACATAAAATACATACAGAGCATAAAATGGCAGAAGTCTGTTTAGGACTATTTCAGAAATTGTCAGTCATGTTATTCTAATCCCAAGGCAAAATCTACTCAATGGATTTTTTTATGAAACCCAAGCAGTAATTCCTAAAATCAAAGATCAAATACAACATAATCCTCAAATACACTCTTTTGATGCTTACATACTGAGGAATGACGAGGGAAAATTATTTAAAAGTCTGTTTTTCCTAATTACACCATTTTGTTTCTAGGAGAGCAGGAAACCGTGTGTACACTAAAAACAAAACAAAACCCCCCAAACAACAACAAAACAAATGACACAGTTTGTAGCATACAATAGTCTTGAATCTGAGCTGAGATGCTTTGGTCAATACCCATTGTTACGGTGTGTTGTAACAGCATACCTGGTGGTGACAGCATGCGTAGTGCAGAGTGTGTATGTTGTGTGTTCAGAACCAAGACTGTGGCAAAGTCATGATACAGCATAGACGAGCACTCCCAGAAACACCTCAGGTTCATACACATTTGAATCTGAGTTAATTTTTGGCAATTTGTACTTTCAGAAACTTTTAACTGCTGCCAGGTTGTTCACAGTCTCCATTCAACACGAGGTCCCAACACACAGCTTAAGAAGCTGGGCTCTAGAGGAGACAATCGTGAAGCTGAAGAAAGGACATATGACTCAGTGGCTGAAATCATTAACTGGAAACAAACAAACAAAAAATAGTCCTGCTGGACCGTCACTTACAGTCTCTGTGACATCAGGCACAGAGGAAAATCATACCCATCCTGTAGGGCTTTCTTGGATTAAATAAGCTCAATTCCTCCTTTATTATATTTTATATAATATATTTATATTATAAATTTTATATAATTATATAATGTGATATATACAATATATTTTTATTATATTAAGCTATGCACTGCAGTGGAAGGGTAAACCTACAGACAGTGAGAACGTGCTGACCATCCTGTAAACCGGAAAGCTTCCCAAGATTTCATGCCCCATAACCAATAGAGACCACTGGCTTCAGCCTGGGAAATGAGACCACCGAGCTAGGGACTGTATGAATACTTGTACCAATCTACTAGCTAGCATATATGAAGCATGCTGCTAGGGAGCATGTCCACACTCAACCCCTCCAGCACCACCAGGTGTGACAGATGTCATTATCTATTTTTTTTATCTTACTGAAGAGAAAATTTAGAGGGATTATGTTAAACCACATGAAAAAAATGTCGTCAACCTCCTTTTTACACATCAACAAATGGCAATTTGGTATAATTCCATTTCAGAACCAAGTAACCCTCAACTAGTTACCAGCAGAACCAGGTTTTGTGCTTGGTCCTGCTGGATTTCATGTGGACGTGATCACTCGTGCAGAGTGTCTGAGAACGTCCCTGGGATGAAGGACAGGCCTTCGGGACAGGAAGGGGTACAGTGCACACACGCTGGCGATTAGACTTTGTGGTGTCTGAAGAAGGCACTAAATTATTCTGAATTTCTCTAGTGGGCAGACAAGGTGAATCCAGATTTGTAGGACTTGAAGCTATCCCAGTTTGAGAAATTCTGGGGAAAAGAGTAGACAGGGGAGGAAGACAGGGAAGGGGAAAGGAGGGGAAGGAATGGAAAAGGAGAGAAGGAAGAGGAGGGGAGAGAAAAAGAGAGGGGAAGTGAGCCTGGCGAGATGACAAAGTGGGTGGAGGGCTTGCCTGGCAAGCATGCAGACCTGAGTTTGGAGACCCAGCATCCTTGTAGAAGCCAGATGTGGCATGCATATCTGTAACCCCATGCTCTGAGTGGAGGAAGACAGGCAGACTCCATGGAGCTGCTGGCTGGCAGGCTAGTCTTTCCAAATCAGTGAGCTTCGGGTTCAGGGAAGAAACCAGAAATAGACTTCTGGCCTTTACAATACACACACACACACACACACACACACACACACACACACGCATACATACAAGCGTGCACACAGAGAGAGACAGAGAGAGAGGCAGAGAGACAGAGACAGAAAGAAGAGAGACAGAGAGACACAGAGAGAGAGAGAGACAGACAGAGACAGAGGTGGGAGTGTGTTACGGGAAACATAAACTGTATATTTTCCCATCGTCTTTCCATGTGCTTTTTTAGCTTCCTCGACACCATAGCTGTCCTCAGAAACACACCAGTTCCAGTCAGACTTGTCTACAAGGAGTTTCAGTGAGTAGGAAATGCCTCAGAAGGCAAAAGTGCAAAGACATCAGAGGCTGTCTGAGCAGTCCTGCCTCACCCTAATGCAGACAGGTACAAAGACCAGCTCAAGCCTGAAGGCTCAGTGCTGGCTCCTGCTGCAGAGTCCTCAGTGCCCCATGCACGGTCCCTTTAAGAGTTGGTCCTTTACCCAGTACTCTTTACCCTAACCCTCATCTTACCAGCCTGGCCTCACCTTGGCTGTGCTTCCTCCCCTCTCATCATACACCTCTGCTCCCTGAACACTCAGCACACTCAGGCTTCCTCTTCTTATTACTTTGAGAAAATTCTGTAGGTGGAAAGAAGTTTAATCAGTAATAATAATGCTTTCTATTTTTAGAGCCTCTGCCTTCTGTACAACCCGCAGAACACTACAGTTATCTCGGAATCAGGTAAAGGGTTGAAAGAGTCGTCAAAAGGTCTTCTAGGAAAGTCTCCTGCAGTGAGGCAAAACTTTCCAGAAACTTCCCAAGCATGTGATGGCCTCTGCTGGTCTGACTCTGAAATTAGGTGGCCCAGTAAGCTCGACTGGAGAGCCCCTTCCCAGGCCCGGGAAGACCCTTTCTTTGCGATGCTCTCCTCTTCTTGGCCTCTCTGGGAGGGCTAGGATACGGAAACTGCCTCCAGATACTCCGCCAGCCCAGTCTCCCGCTTACCAACTTCTATCCACTAACATGGAGATTGTCCTAACTCCCGGCACTGATCAAATTTAAAATGAAGAGTCAGATAGATGTTGAGATGTTATAGGAAAAGAAATGAGATGATAAGAGGTCACCAGCTGGTACTCAAAAGACCACAGGAAGTCATCCCAAAGGGTGATGGGAGGGTGTAGAGCCGCCAAAGGGCATGGCCGACAAAGGCTTGAGTCCTAAATTGGAGGAATGTGGGACAGAGTGAGCTGAAGCAGGGAGGAGCTAACCATACAGGACGGAAGTGGGATGGGCCAGATTGAAGTCTGAACTTCTTTCTGATGGACCTGGAGTGTTGAGTGGTGGCAGCCTCGGGGGCAGCCTTGGGCAGCGTTAAGTAGAAAGACTGATTCCAAGGAGAAGATGTATCGGGGAGGACCGTGCAAAACTAGGATGCAAGAGTGCTCCCCCGCCCTCCATTACAATCCCTACATGTGTACCTACACACCCCCTCTGTGGCAGCTTGCTTTCTCGTGCTAATTGTGTTACTTTAAAACTGTGTATGCAGTGTCCACCACGTGGGCTAAAGGAAGTCTGCCCCCAGTTGGCTCTGATTGGGAAATAAAGTTGCCAACGTCCAATGGTTGGGCAGACAGAGGATTCCATGCACTTGGGACAGAGGAGAGAAAGAATGGAGAATCACCATGACTAGAAGGCAGAGGGATCAGATTTAAGAACTGCAGAAGAGAAATCATCCAGCAATGTAGGCAGAAAGGGAAAACGGCCCTATGGGGATGTGCCCAGAAGATAACAGGGCAGTGAAGATAAAATGTAGGTTTAGAGAGGGTTAATTCATGTATACCAGAGGGGAGTGTTTGCTAGCTGCAGGAAAGGTTAGAAGTGCCCATCCTTTGAGCTAGCCAGGGCATATCAAAATTAACTGAAGTGTGTGTGTGTGTGTGTGTGTGTGTGTGTGTGTTTCATCCGTGTGTTTCATTCACTAATCCAGAGAACTCTTAAACTCAGTGCAGGTTAACTAATTCCTGCTATAGATGGTGTCCAATGTGTCTGTTAAAAACTCACTATTAAAAATTATCTAGAGATTCTCAGATGGAATACACATACACTATGATGTTAGATTAAGATTTGGGGAGAATTAGCTTCTTAGCAGGCTACAGACTTTGCCCAAACCATGTGGGGATTTCTTCCTGTGGTTCAGAACGATACAAGGAGCTAGAGCTCAGAGAGGTTGGGAGCCCCTGCTGAGCAAAGAGGCTAGTTGCTTGGGCGAAGACAAAGACAGACAGACAATAGAAGCTGACTGCCTCCTGCAAATCAAAGGATAGCGATATATAGAATTTGATTTAAATTGTTTTTAAGGACAGAAGGGAGCACAAATGGTAATTGTTTAGATGTTCTTAAGTATACATGGAACAAAGAAATCCAAGCCTTTGATTTCAAATGTAGGAAATAAAAGCATGAAGATAGAATAGATTGAATGAGGAAATGCTTTAAAGAAGACTTACACAGTAAGTAGAAGGGAATTTAATTAAGATTACATACATATGAAACTTATGTTAATTCAAGTTACATAAAGAGAAAAGGAATATATACCCACAGAAATATTAAGCTCCACAGAAGGGAGGGTATAGGGAGATTGAAGGAAAAAAATGCTTTAGAGAACATTTGAAAAGGTCTTGCCAAGGCAAATACTCAGATCTTTGGATACGGTCTACATGGGGTTTCTGGGATTGCTTTGCATGGTATGACAAAAATAGAGCCTGGAAATAGGCTTATACAATAAGTAGATGTAGATAATAAATAATTGAGGCTTTTGATCTTTAAAAAGTAGGTCATACGCAGGGGATAGGTAGCCTAAACTTAGACAGTAGAAACTTAGGCCTTGATCTCACTATTAAAAATTAATCATTTTAATTATCAAAATTCGTGTGGTTATGAGTTTGGTGGTTATATGAAAGTTCCTCTGTAAGAGGAGACAATCTATGAAATTAATTCCATCCACACCTTTAGTGATTTCCAGTTACTGAGCCAAGGACATGCTATTTGGGAAAGAGGCTCTGTATTTGTGTTGATAGGAGAGGAGAAAGGGCTTTGGATCCCTTCCGGAGTGAACCAGATGTGACAGGGGAGGATCCTTGAAGGTCTTGGCTACAAAAAAATTTTTTTTTCGAGAAAATCAAACAGGATAGGTTACTTGATCTGCTGATTCCTCCACATGGGAACAGCCCAGTAACTGGCTTAAACACAATAATGTCTCTGGCCAAAACTTCAGCTAAAATTAGACAATAAATCTTGTTGGTTATGGAACCCTTAAGATTCTTTGTGCCATCCTTTATATGACATTAAAGAAGATTTATCACAATTGATTATTGATCAAATTAACTCTTAAAAGGATAGTTGTCTTTCACCTGCTCAAACAAGGAGCAAAATTTCATCCTTAACTGCTCTGTGCACCTTGTACAATCCATAATACCTTAATAGTACTAAACTTTTGGTTGTGAGATTCATATATTGCAGAATGCACAACTCTGACAAGATTCATCTGCTGGTACACTGAAATGACCTTCTATTCCAGCCCCCTGCTTCCTGATGCTGTCCAAAGAGTTGCATCCTGAACATCTTCAGGAACTGCTGCTGATTCCAGATGATCTTGCTTCATCCAAGGATCTAGACAAAACTTCAGTCAACCCCTGAGCCTTCTAAGCACACAGAGACTGAATAACAAATGCTAAAGCTAATTTTCTTAAGTCTAACCATTTTTTCCTAATTTCCTACTCCTCCCCACCCATTTAAAGAATTTCTGGTTGCCCCTGTTCAGCAGGAAGAAGCCATGGGGAGTCATCATCCTGATCCCTTAGGTTTGGGTATCTGGTTACGGTTATTTTATAAATTATAGATAGGTTGTCATTTTAAGGGATACTTTGGAAATGGTCATAATTTTAAACATGAAGGAAATAGATGGTATGGATTACTAATTTTATTCTTGAACAAAGCATTGTGTGGCCATAATCTTACATTAACAGAAATCTTGATAATTGATGCAAAATCGAAGTTATAATGTATTACATTGGTACAGAATTTATATTGATACATATTTAAGGTTTTCATTGGTATAAATTTCTATATTGACACAAAATTTGATATTAATATCATTACTCTTATATATAGGCATTGTGCCTAGCTGCTATTACAAATTGTTTAGGATGATTAAGTAACACAAGTTAAGGGCCAGATAGTAAACTTATGGTTATACTAGATTCTGATTTAATTATAATAAAGTGTTTTCAATTTACTCAAATAGAAATGGCTAAGAATAGTTAAAGGTTAACAGTTCAGATATACCTTATACAATAGTCTTCAAAAACATCAGAAATCCACAGAATGTGACATTTAACATTACTTAATTATTAAGGATCATTTGACAGAGACATGTCTGCTCCGGACACCTTCCCCATTCCCTTCAAAGAAGAATTTGAGCATCAAAATGTCTACATAGAGTTGCTCTAGTTATGGCAAGGTAGCCACTGGACAAAAATTGTTCTATTCATCTACAGACTAAAAATACTGCCCATTAAAGTACACACAAAGCAAGATAGTTGACAGTTTAGTTCTGCCAAGACAGAGCAAACTAGTCCTTCATAATTCCTGCTTCATTTCAAGGGACAATTGCAGTGACTCTGAGGCAGAAGGATCAAATTTAAGAGCTGTAGGGGAGAAATCATCCAACAATGTAGGCAGTAAGGAAAAGGGGCCCTATGGGGGTACCCAGAAGGTAACAGGGCAGCAAAGATAAAATGTAGATTTGGAGGGTGTTAATTCTGATATATATACCAGAGGGGAGTGTTTGCTAGCCTCAGGAAGGATTAGAAGTACCCAACTTTTGAGCTAGCCAAGACATATCAAAATTAACTGGGGTGTGTGTGTGTATGTATGTGTGTGTGTGTGTGTGTGTGTGTGTGTGTTTCATTCTCAAATTTAGAGAACTCTTGGGCAGGTGTATGTGTGTGATCCACTGGGAGTTCAGAGAGGATTAACTAATTTCCGATACACTCTGTGTATGTGTAAGCATATGCACATCCCCTCCCTTCTGTAGGGTAAATAATCCTGGCCACCTAGTGCAGTTTCTAAAGCGCAGGGTAGTAGAGAGTCTTAGATTTCAAGTAAAAAAGCCTACTTTTAAACCTGCTACATGGCTGCACCACTTGGCCTCAGAGTTTGTGTGTGTGTGTGTGTGTGTGTGTGTACATATGTGTGTGCATGTTTGTGTGCTCATGTGCATATGTGCATGTGCATGTGAAGGTCAGTGGACAACCTAGCCTCATGTCAATACTCAAACACTGACCAATTTATTTCCTTATTTATTTGTTTGTTTGATTATTAGATTTCTTCTTTTTAACAACAACAAAATGTAGCTAGGCTGGCCAGCCACAGAGCTCCAGGGATCTGTCTGTCTCTGCTTCACAGACTTGGAATAACAGGCACAAGCAACCATAGCTGACTTTTTAAACATGGGTTTTATAGATCAATACTCAGGTTCTCAAGCTTATAAGGTAAACACTTTACTTACCTGGCTATTTAATACCTCCCTACCCTGCCTTGGTTTTTTTTTAGCTTAAAAATCACAGTGTAGTCAGCTCCCAATGGGAGCAGCTTGCAGCATCACTGGAAGTTACATACAGATACCCAGGATAGTCCAAGTCCTGCAGGCAGCACTAAGATGGTGAACTATTTATTAATTTATCTATTTATCTGTCTATCTATCTATTTATTTACTTATTTATTTTTACTTATGCACTTTACATCTCACTCACTGTCCCTGTCACTTCTTCCACCAACCCCCTCCCCTCTCCTCTGAGCAGGTGTTCCACCACTACCATCACCACCCCCTCCCCATCCCCTGTGTATCCCTCCACCCTGGCACATTAAGTCTGTGAGGCTAGGCGTACCCTCTCCCATTGAGCCCAGACAAGGCAGATGCCTAGAAGAACATATCACACATACAGGCTACAGCTATTGGGATAGTCCTGTTCCACTTATTCGGGACCCACATGAAGACCAAGCTGTATATATGCTACATAAATGCAGGTGAAGCTAGGTCCAGCCCATGTATGTTCTTTGGTTGGTAGAGATTTTCTTCTGGAGTTTGAGGTCCTTTCTACATTTTCCATGATGTTTGTAGCCTTAAACTCTTTGGGAGAAGCTCTTGGCAGGTGAGCAGCCTGTGTGGGCTCTAGCTAAAGGCACTGCTGACCTGTCTGGGCTTTGGCTGGATATTTTTCTGGTCCCCAGTTAGAGTCAGAGAGGGTTAATAGAGAAGCAGGATGGGATGTGCCTGAGTCTGCATCTCTGTGTGTGAATCTACTGAAGGTAAAGGGGGAGGGAATGCAAGGGAAAATAAGTACAAAGAAGAGAAAAAGTAGCTATGCAAGGAGAGGCTGGGGGCTGGAGGGAAGGGCTAAGCCACCCCTGTGCTCCATAGATTACCAGGGAAGAGGATATGGAAACCACAGTAGAGGGCAGCGCATCCACACTGTCAGAGGGACCACCCACCCAGGTCACCCCAGACCCAGTGGAGTCCTTCCCCGGTGTCCTGCATTCAAGATGGAGATGTTTCTCAGGGCCAGGGCTGAGCAAAAGGAGGGCAACCCTGCCAACTTTCTGGAATCCACCAACAGTTTCCAGGACTGCTTCTGAAGACAGGCTCTCTTAACACATACTTTTCCGTGATGTCACTGATGGTGACCTTTGGGGGTTAGCAGGGTGGAGTCTGAGGGGAAGGGGACAGGCCATGATTCTTTGGTCATCACAAAGGTTGGGATTGTGAGCTGACCAGAGTTGGGAGCAGCTTCAATGAGGACAATGTCCCTTGCTGGGTTGGGAACTGCTTTTCTGCCCTAGGACACACTGCAGAACTATAGTGGATCTGTTGTTTTGACGCTTTTTCTAAATTAAAAAGCACATTTGTTAAAGGAGGGTGTGTGTGTGTGTGTGTGTGTGTGTGTGTAGAAGTGTAGAGTCTTGGAAAATTGATTTTTGCTGTTAGAACAAGTGGGGTGATGTGGAGCGGAAAGCTTCCAGCCCAGCTGGCAGAGGAAAATACTCGTTTGCTTTGGTTTTTTCAGAAGCCCAGGGAGTTGGGGGGGGGGTGTGAAGGGGAAAGAGGGAGGAATGGACAGAAGAGACAAAGATAACTTCTCCCAGTTCAACGCAAACACCAAATGGTGTTGGAAGAGATAAATATGCCCAACGAGTCCAAAGCTGATTACAGCTCAACAAACACAGCCAACTGCCCTGTGTCCACTTAAAGTAATAGCCTGAAACTCTTGAAGGAAATAACTCAATTACCTTATTAATTTGGGATTTCAGCTACCTCCTCACAAGCTGTGACACACGTGAGCACAACCACAGACTCGTATATATTGGTTTTTAATCTTCCTTCTTTAAAAACTAAGTAACTACCAGGCCCTGCCAGGCTAGTTTAGAAGATAAATAAAATGATATCTGTTCTCATATGCACACTAATCAGTCAACCCCACCTCCCCATATAGAAGAATGGTAGTGTCATTTCTATTGACCTTCCTCTCCCCCACACTAAAGAGCCCCAGTGCACACTCAGCCCAAATTGCATAAACAGTCAGTAGAGGGCTCAGGATGTAGTTCAGTTGCAAGTTGTTCAGAGTACTTACCTAGCATCCAAGAAGCCCCAGGTTTTCTCTCCAGTAAAATGTAAATTGGGTGTGGTGATGCAGACAGGAAGATCAGAGGTTCAAGGTCATCCACATCACCATAGTGAGGATGAGGCCAGCCTGGAATGTATGTCTCAACAGCATGGTGAGAGGGAGGGACCAGGAGAGAGAGCTCAGTGGATAAATTCCTTGCTGTGCCAGAAGCATAAGAACTGAAGTCCAGTTCTAGCACCCATATTTAAAAGGGATGGGGATTGTGGTGCTGCTGCTTGTAATCCCAGCACTGAGGAGACAAGGAGGGGTAAGAGAGTCTATCTCAAAATACAAGGTAGACAGGACTGCTCCTGAAGAAAGACTTCACACAGATATGCTTGGGTACATGAAAGGAAAGGAAAGGAAAAACCCAAGAAAGATAAGTCCAGTTTACTCGCCTCCTCCTGAAGAAGAATGACTCCACACAGACAAGCTCATGTACACGCCACGAAAGCAAAGGTAGAGCTAAAAACCCAACGAGTTCACTGGCCCATTCCCTGCCCCTCTTCCTACTGTTGCCATTCCTAGTCCATGCCATGTGTTCAGCTGATGCACATACATGCTAATCTGTCCCCAACAGATTAATGCCTTGCCATGTTTAGGCCAGTGTTCTGCAAGCCCAGACCTCCACTTACGCTGCAGGGTTTGTCAAGGGATGACCATCCTGTTGCTTCAGCAGGCACCCCTCTCTCATCTAATTACACTCACATGACTGACCAAGTCTTGTCTTCCCACACTGAAGTCCTCCCTCACTGGGGGCTCATGTGTTTTCTTCCCTCCAGCCAGAGGGTCAGCATCAAGCCCACCTCAAGCTCCTTATACCCTTAGCTTACAAAAACACATGGGAGGACTAGAAAGCATTTCAGACATCACCCAGCCCCATATCCTTATTTTACACATGAGGAAGATGTGGCTAGTCACGCCACAAGCCTGGATAATGTTATTTCTGTAGTGTGGGTGTGACACCAAAGCTTCCTGCTTTAGTTCCTCCTGCTGTGGTTTGAATCTGGGTTGTCTCCTCTGAATTGCATGTTGAAATTGGATTCGCACTCTAATGGTGTTGGGGAGTAATGAGGCCTTTAAGAGGTGACTAGTTCCATAAGACAGATTAATGCTGTCGACAAGATTAGCTACCGCAAGTGCAGGCAGTTCTAAAGGCAGGCCATGCCTGTGTCCTGCCTCTCTAGCAAGCAGCCACTTGCTCTTCCACTTTCTGCCATGAGTTGAAGCAGAACAAGACCCTCTGGAGAAACTTAACAGATGTTGTCACCAGATTCTTGAGCATTCCACTCTCTGTTGACCTAAATAAACCTCTTTCCTTTGTAAATTACCTAGTATCAAGTATTTTACTATAGCAACAGAAAATGGATGGAGATACCTTGAAAGGTGCAAGTTGGTTCTTTCATTATTCTGCCTTTGCTCTCCAACAAACCTACACCAAGTGTGTTAGTCAGTTCTCCATCCCTGTAAGGAAATAACCTGAGATGCCTCATAAAGAGGAAAAAGACTTGCCACGACTCATGGTTTTGGAGTTTCCAAGATTGAAGATCCATTGTTTTAGTTCTCTGGTGAGACCGCACAGCCTGTTGGGAGCAAGACAGAGATGGAGTAAATTGCTCAGTTCAGGGGCTGAAAAGGCAAAGTGAAAGAATGGCTTGCTACTCTTCAAGGCTGTGCCCCAATGACCTAAAGACCTCCACTAGGCCACACCTCAAAGGTCCCAACTCCCAATAGGAACCAAGACTTCAGTGTATGCACCCTTGGGGAAGGGACCACCCCTTCAACCACAGTTCTGTGGTAGTGTCTAACCCAGAGGAAGGGTGTTTGCTGTGACACGGGAAGTCCCACCTCCCATGACCACCCTCTTTCTGGCATGTCAGGATGTCTTGTCATCATAAACTAGCATTTCTTCCTCCCTCCCTCCCTCAGTTCTCAATTTCCCTTCTTGCTGCCATTTCTGCTGCTATAGTAAAATGCTTGATTCTAGGTAATCAATCCCTCCATTCTATCTGTTCTGTCTGTGTCCTTCCATTTTTCTTCTCTCAAAATGCTTTCTAAATTAACACACGTACTCGCCCACACACCTCTCTCGTGCACTCTCCTGGGTGAGAAGGATCACTGCCCTACAGACACTTCAGTAGACCACAGGCCAGACAGGCTCAGGACACCCAAGCTTAGAACCAATACTGGGAAGTGGGACAGAAAGGTTGCTAAGGCCAAAGATGGCTGTGCATACAACTCTCCCAAGAGTCAGTTGCAAACAGCCCAGGCTCATCCCTATAGTCTGGTGCCTAGATGCTGAAGTAGATGATACCTCAGAACCAGCCCATTGGGTATAAGAGGTTCATTCACTCTGCTATTTCTGATGAAATGCTTGCTGTCACCTGTCTGCCTTACTGCCACCACTGATCAACCCATTGGACAACACTGTCCAGTGCTTGGCTCGTGAATCCAAAGTACTGCACTGGACTTTATGAGGATATTGAAAGACTCAGAGCCTCCTTGAGTAGAAGAGCTGGCTCTTATGAAACAGCCAAGAGCACACAGGATGCGGGAAGCACATGAGACCATCGGGCAGGCCCACCAAGGAGGACTTCCTAGGGGAAGTAGATTAGGATTTAAATGGAAGAAAAGGCTGGCTATGTTAGCGCACATCTTTTTGTTGTTGTTGTTGTTGTTGTTGTTGTTAATTGAAAATAGATTTTTCATACAATTCATCTCAATTGTATTAGTATGCTCTCCTCCGACTCCTCCCAGATTCTTACCACCTCCTCATCTACCTAAATCCACGTTCTTTCTCACTGGAAAACAAACAGGTATCAATAAGGATAATAATAATAATACAAAATAAGATTAAAAACAAACCAGAATAGGACAAGAATAGGACAAGCCAAACAAACAGAAGAAAAAGGAGCCAAAAAAGTACAAGAAATATATATAAACACATAGACACACATTTGCGCACACACACATACAAGCAATAGACCTGTAAGGTTAAAAAATTGCCCAGACAAAGCATTGAGACAAAACAAAACCTTCAAAAAATGTCATTGAGTTCATGGTTTTGTGTTCACTATCTATTGCTGGGCACAAGGCTTGCCTTTAAGTGTGGTTTGTTTACCCAGTAGACTCCCTTGGAGAAAACAAGTTTTCCTTTGTGAGTGGTTATCAGTTGGAGTTAGGGAGTCCTAGTAGTTGGGAGACAGAAGCAGATGGATCTCTGAGTTTGAGGTGAGCCTCAACTAGACATGGAGTCTTTTCTCACAGTGAGACAAGCAGCTAATGCACAAAGAAAGCTGCAGGGTTTTGAAAGCAGACAACACATCTTCATTCTGAGGCATTGCTGCTGGTTTCCAATGAGCTAGACCTCTCTGACCCCAAGTCTCCTCATTTTTTAGCTAGGAATAATAAGATGTTGGAGACATGCAAGTTGCAGAGCAAAAGAAGATAAGGTGACTCTGGACAGAGAACAGATCTGTGTCTACGGATAGCTACTCAGGTCCTGAAGAACCGAGGTACTGACCCAATTTCCCCTCCTTTCAGTGGCCCTGAAGATCCCAGCTCACAACTAAGTAGCGGGATCCCATGTCAGAGAAGGGTAGAACCCAACTGAGTGTGCTCTTCAGAATATCTACCACATTCTTGCTCTGGATAAAGCAGGCCCTGATCTCTCTCCCCGCTCCTCCTCTGTGTGTCTGTCTGTCTGTCTGCTTGTCTATGTCTCTGTCTGTCTGTCTCTCTGTCTGTCTGTCTCTCTGTGTGTCTGTCTCTGTCACTGTCTCTCTCTGTCTCTGTCACTGTCTCTCTCTGTCTATCTGTGTGTGTGTCTGCCTGTCTCTCTGTCTCTTGGTGTGTCTGTTTCTCTGTCTCTTTGTCTCCCTCTGTCTCTATCACACACACGGTCACACACACACACACACACTGCTGTGTTTCAAATAACAACCCACATAAATGACTTCTTAGAAATCTTACCCTTGACATCATTTGGAATAAAAGCAATTTCTCACCGTGGCAAAGCTCTTTATTCTGTTAGGAACATGTTCATATACATTATTTCACTTGATCCCCAGACTGCAGAAAGGAAGACAGTGCAGGCTTAACTGTTCCTTTTGGACACATGAAAATGTAGCTTAGAGGTGGGGTTGACCTGAGGGGGCTGAGCAGAGTGTAGAACACCAACTGGCGTTCAGCACCAACAGCCAAAATCCTCCTCCATTCTACTCAGCCACTGCATCATCAGAGATAAGCCTGCAAGGCTCACACAACTGAGGTCCGCATAGAATGGGGAGAGTGGGGCCTTTTTATTTCATTTTCAGGTGTTCTTTTTGTTGTTTCTTGTTTGTTTGTGACACAGATGTCAACACACAGGATCTCTGCAATCCAGGTTGACCTTGAGCTCACTAAATAATGGAGGATGACCTTGAACTCTCGATCCTTCTGTCTCTACCTCCTGGCTTTATGTTCTGCTGGGGACCAAACCTAGGGTTCCCTGCAAGTACAAAGGCAAGAGGAGGACATTGGGGCCTCTGGGCAGAAGGTACGGATGGTTGTGAGCCATGCTGTGATCCCCTGAATGAACAGCAAATGCTCTTAACCACTGAGCCCTCTCTCCAGCCTTGAATCTGTATATCTTAATTAAAAAGAAACGTGGGTGGGTGTTTTGCCTGCATGTATGTCTGGGCACCATGTGTGTGTCTGGTGTATGCAAAGGCCAGAAAAGAATGTCTTTAGATTCCCTAGAACTGGAATTGCAGATACTTGTGAGCCACCTTATCGGTGCTGAGAATCAAATGTGGGTCCTCTGCAAGAACAACAAGTACCCTTAATGGCTGGACTGTCTTTCCAGCCCTGTTGTTTTCTGAGATAGGCTCTGGCACATGCTAACATCATAGTTGCTATGTTGAATAGTCTGGCTGAAAAGAAATCCTCCTGCTTCATCCTCCCAACTCCTAGGATTCTAGGTGTGCAATACCACATTCATCTCAGGAGAAAAGCTCTGAAAAGGCAGAGCTTCTCTGGCCCATCTTGCAGGGATGCAAAACTCCCTCACTTGGCCCAAAGTGGGGATCCCTTCACTCTCTTGCTTCCCACAGCCCTTCCTCAATGCTCCAGAACTCTCTCTTAACCTGAGACCCTCAGAAAAGAAGATTCATCAGGAATCAGCATGCCAGAGATTTGTGCAAGGTTAAAACTCAACTTTCAGCTTGACAATGAAGGGATAAATTTCTTTCGCCCTAGAATGAACTCACATCCTAAATGGGAGTTGGTTACCGACTGACGATCATCATCAATGGACAGAGGTCTTGCTTTTTTGCCTCCAGCAGTCCGAATGAGCCAAGTCAAAACCAGCCAGTATTTCTGGGCAGCCACTAAGTGTTCTAGGCAGTTAGGATACATTAGGCCTGCCAAAGTCACTGCCTTCATGTGTCTTGTCATCTAGTGATGGAGAAAGATCCAAGGAGAAAAATCAGTAAATGATGAGGTGAGTTGGACGATGAATGCTCATAGAAGAGATAATCGCAGGGTAACCGGGTTGCAGCGTGCTGGGGGGAGGCAGTGTGCAGTTACTATTTTAGAAAGGGTTGTCAGGAGCTTCCTTGAGAAGTTGACACTTGAGCAAAGATTTGAAGGAGTGAGGCAGTTGCATGTGGATATCCTCAAGAAACACTCTCCAATCAGAGGGCGTAGTCGGAGCCTGAGGGAGGAGGCAGCAGAGCCTGAGGGAGGAGGCAGCAGATCCCAAGGGACTCAGAGAGGAGAGCAGCAGGAGATAGAGTCAGGCAGGAAACAGATCCTGGGCCCTGAAGGATGTCATAAGACCTTAGCTTCCACTCTGAGGGAACCGGGAACTTATGTAGGATTTTAAGCAGAAGATTGAGGTGACCTGTTTGGAAGAAATTCAGGGTGGGGGGAAGCAGAGATGGGCTAACTAGCTAGCTAGCTACTACAAGATTCTAGGTGACAGATAGCCAGTCCCAGTGGTGCAAGGCCTTGTTTAGTGACACCCTGGCTTCATAACCAGGGTGGCCTGATGCCCAGGCTCTCCGACTGCTCTGTCTATGTGATGAGCCAGAAGACCCCAAATTCCTGCAGTCAAACCAAGCCTTAAAGGAGCTTTAGGTTTAGTTTCCTAAGGCCTGGTACTTTTCACAAGGTGAATCCATTTCTTTTTCTTTTTTCTTTTCTTTTTTTAGGGTTTATTTATTATTTATATGAGTACACTGTAGCTGTCTTCAGACACACCAGAAGAGGGCATCGGATCCCATTACAGATGGTTGTGAGCTACCATGTGGTTGCTGAGAATTGAACTCAGGATCTCTGGAAGAGCAGTCAGTACTCTTAACCGTTGATCCATCTCTCCAGCCCATGGATCCATTTCTTAGTCTCCTCCTTCAGATCCAAAAGCTGTCCAGTATAATCCAGCCCAAGTTTTAGGACAACAGACCTTAGTCTCAGTCAGCAATAAAGTGAAGTGTGCTAACTCATGCTTTCCATTTACCCAGGTCAAAATTCAAAGCATCATCATCCTTTCCTTCTGTGTGGATGTGTGCACATGCACGTGTGCCTCTGCACACACACGGAAGTCAGAGGACAGCCTCAGGTGCTGGCACTCACCTTCCGTCTTGTTTGAGGCAGGGTCTCCTGTTATTGCAATGCACTTATCAGGCTAACTGGCCTGAGAGCTTCCAGCTCCCATCCCTGCCTTCGTTTTGCTGTAGGAGTTCTGGTATTACAGATCAATGCTACCATATCTACCTTTATGTGAGTTCTGGGTATCTAAACTCCTGTTCTCATGCTTGCTCAGCAAGCACCTTACCCACTGATCCATCTTCCCAGCTCTTATGAAGATGAAGCAACTAAGATGTGCAAAGATCCAACAGAATTAGTAAGTGTGGACTCTGGTGTGTGAACCTCTCTCTGGATTCCAACCCAATGCCATCACGTATATAAGAGTTCATAAGTGTTCATACATCAAGGTCTAGATCATATTTGTTCACACCCAAGTCAAAGCTTCCCATTGCAGTCCATTGCTTGTTCCTCTCCCATGGAGCTGTGTCTACATGGAAATATATAACTGTTACCGGCTGTTTCTTTGTGCTCCCTGTTGGGTTGCAATTTTTCTGAGAGCAAGAAGCCACATTTTGTTTTCCAAAGACTTTTTAATTTTATTTTTATTGATAAATATCATTAACAGATTCTCAAATGAGTCAACTTTCTCACTGTGAATATTACCATTTTTTCTTCCTGGTTACTTAACTTCCCCTACAAGTCTACACCTTCTAAGTTGTACATTCATACCATATTTTCCTGTCTCCGTCTATTGTTAATATTTAGTTTCTTAATTATTTTATTTTTACATCCAAATGTTGCCACCCCACCCAGAGTTCTTCACGCCCTCCCCTTAGCCTCTGATAGGGTACTCCCTCCCTATATGCCTAGGGCATCAAGTCTCTACAGGATTAGGCACATCCTCTCCCACTGAGGCTAGACATGGCAGTCAGTCCTCTGCTACATATGTGCCGGGGCCTCAGATCAGTCCATGTGTGCACTTTGGTTGGTGGCTTAGTCTCTGGGAGCTCCCAAGGGTCCAAGTTAGTTAACTCTGTTGGTCTTCCTATGGGGTTGCCATCCCTTTCAGCTCTTTCAGTCCTTCCCCTAACTCTTCCTATGGTTGGCTGTAAGGTGCAGACATCTGTCTCAGTCAGCTTGCAGACAGGAGCCTAGCATGACTGTCCTGGGAGCCTCACACATCCCTGGTCTCTGGAACTTTCTAGAGGTTCCTCCCACCCCCAGCTCCCACATCCAGCCTCCAAGAGCTGCATATTTCCATTCATTCTCCTGGCCCTCTGGGCTTCTCTCCTGTCTTACCCCCTACCTGATCCTGCCCCCTCTCCCACCAGGTCCCACCCTCCCTCTGCCTCTTGTGATTATTTTGTTTCCCCTTCTGAGTGGAAATGAAGCATCCTCACTTTGGTCTTCCTTCTTGTTTAGCTTCTTAGGGTCTGTGGGGTGTGTCATGGGTATTCTGCATTCTTTGGCTAAATATCCACATATAAGTAAGTACATACCATGCATGTCTTTTTGGGCCTGGGTTACCTCACTCAGGATGATATTTTCTAGTTCCATCCATTTGCCTGCAAAATTCCTGATGTCCTCATTTTTAATAGCTGAGTAGTATTCCATTGTGTAAATGAACCACATTTTCTGTATCCATTCATACTCACTCCAGTGTTCTTCAACTGCCTTACTATGATTAAGCATCACAGAGTAGATAGGCCTCTGGACATGTCTGTGAGGGATTGTTAAAACTGGGTTAATTGAGGTGGGAAGATCCACCCTAAAGGTGGGCAGCACCTGTGGCTGGAGCTTGGACTGAATAAAAAGGAGAAGGGCTGAGCATTAGCATTTGTCTGTGTCTGCTTCCTGACTGTAGATGCGATGTGACCAGCCACCTCAGGCTCCTGCTGTTGTGACTTCCCCATCCGCCATGATGGGCCATACCCAGGAAGTACGAGCCAGCATAAACCCTTCATTAAGTTGCTTTTGTCAGGTAGTTTTGCAGCTATGAAGAAAGAAAGAAATACACCTTCTGACCTTTAATGTGGCTTCTGTGTTTATAAAAGGTATACTGTCAAAACAGGCATGCTGGTACGTGTCTGTAATCCCAGCACTCTTTAAAGGTGGAGTCAGAAAGATCACTCAAGTTTGATGCCAATCTGGGTTATACAGCAAGTCCTTGTCCCTCAAAAATTAATTAGTCAATTAATTAACTAATTAATTAACTGTGGGATATTTTTTAAAGACTCTCATGTTGAGCAGTAGATTTAATATTCACCTAGCTTGTAGGTATGGGTCACATAGGTGCTGTTAGCTCCATTAAAATAGAAAAAGATTAGAGGACTAGCCCAAGACCCTGCAGGTGAGGGGTGGAGGGGAGCCAGATCCCAAGGTCCTGACACCAGCTGTGTTACCAGGTAGTCAGGACCAGGTAGGACAAATTCTGAGCAGGAAAACATGGTGCTCAGTTGTCAGCCCAAATTGCAAGAAACTACTCTGACCAAAGCTGATAGGGAGCACCATTTTATGGGCATGAACAGTTTTGAGTAGACAATTTCACAGGCACATTATATCTGTATAGCAAGACCATAGCAGTAACTTCCAAGGCTAGGGCCTATGAAACCCGCATCCCCACCCAGCCACAGGTTTCTGACTGAATTTACATTACATGATATGAATTCCCTCCTGTGGATCGAGCATCAAATCCAACTATAAAGCAGTTGATTTACACACACACACACAGATACACACACAGAGAGATACAAACACGCACAGATACACATACACACAGATACACACACAGAGAGACTTTCCACTTTTGTACAGACAGTAGCCTGTGCTTCTAACAAGTTTGGGAGCTTCACTTTGAGAATCTCTGTTCTGGAGGAACCCTGAATGTTCCAGTGAGGATGCCTTTGTATTAGAAAGAAGGGGGAGCCGGGCAGTGGTGGCGCACGCCTTTAATCCCAGCACTTGGGAGGCAGAAACAGGTGGATTTCTGAGTTCGAGGCCAGCCTGGTCTACAGAGTGAGTTCCAGGACAGCCAGTGCTACACAGAGAAACCCTGTCTCGAAAAACCAAAAAAGAAAGAAAGAAAGAAAGAAAGAAAGAAAGAAAGAAAGAAAGAGAGAGAAATCTTTCCTAAAAGTCCCGAGGTGGAGACCTTCTATGTACTAGAGGGTTACCATGGTGACAGTTGGAACTATAGCCAGGGCTGTTCTACATGCCCTGAAACCATTTGAGGAAAAAAGTACAAATTCTGAGCAGGAAGACACAGTGCTCAGTTGTCAGCCCCCCTTTAAAAATGCAACCAAACAGAAACACTAAGTAAACTGGAGGGTTGTCTAATAGCTCTTGAGTCTGCAGTTCCTCGGATCTTTTAAGTGAGGAAAATATTCCTCCCTCTAGATTCACTATGACGACTAATGTGGGCTTATATCTTCAAACCTTTAGAAAGAAGCTGTTTCCCTTTAAAATATTGCTCTAAAATTCTGTTCTGGGGTAAGATAAATTACCCTTTAATTCAGGTAGACTATAAAGCTGCAGCTTTCTTAAAGATCGCCGTCTGCTACTAAGAGATGTACTATTGTTAGGCCACTATGTGGAAATTTCCCAGAATGTACAACAAACTTACATCTGTCGCATTCCTGGGGGAGGGGACTTACAATGTGGAAAGTCGAGCTCAGTAGATGATCCTGGCTGATTCCTAGATTGTTCCCCAAAGATGGTGCAGGTTTTTGTGCCTCAGAGATGTAGACTGTGCTGTTTCCTCTCTCTCATAAATACTTCTGTCCAGTGGAGCTTGCCACAGCCATGGAAAACGACTTTCTCTGTAATGCCAAGTGTGATAGCTACTAGCCACACATGGCTACCAGGCACTTGACGTATAGCCAGAGAAACTGTTCACTTAAAAAAGACAAAAATTGTCCAATTTTAGTTCTTTTAAATTTATACCACCACATGTGGATTCATGGCTACCACATGGCTCTAGGTGGCCCTCCTCATGTCTCCCCAGTTAGTAAAACTCTCCCCATTCTTCAAGGCCTTGCTCTAACGTTCCCAGGATTCTCAGGCAGATCTCTGCTCAGAATCCCACGGCCCTTTCTAGATCTTTTCTATCTCAGTGTGGAAGTGGTTGAGTTACATTTGTAGACCCCAGTGGGCTGAACTTCTAGAAGGAGGAGCTGTGTGTCTCTTATCTCTGTGGTTCCTGCACCTGGGAAAATATCTGGCACACAGTAGGTAGCTACACCTGGGAAAATATCTGGCACACAGTAGGTAGCTACACCTGAGAAAACATCTGGCACACAGTAGGTAGCTGCACCTGGGAAAATATCTGGCACACAGTAGGTAGCTGTTAAAGGATGATGAAAGGGTGAATCAGGAGCATGCGTTCCACGCTGCATCTGGCCTTTCGTCCTTATGCCTACTGAGTGGAGAGGAATACAAGAAGGCTCAGAGAGGACCATGCAATCTCCTCAGAGAAACAGCATTATAGGGGTGAGGAGATGCATCAGTTGGTAAAACATTTGCCATGCAAGCATGAGGGCCTAAGTTTGACCCCTTAGGAGCCACACAGAAAGGCTGGGCATGGTAGCACACACATGGTGGCCTATTATAGCAGTACTGGGGAGACAGAGACAGGAGTATCCCTGGGGCTTGGTAGCCAAGCCAGTCTAGCTTACAGATGAGCTCCTATCTCAAAAACCAAGACAGAGAGTGATTGAGGAAGATGCTCAAGGTTGTTATCGGGTCTCTAAGTACACACACACCCATATGTACACATACACGCATATACTGGCATGTGAACACACACACAGAGATAAGGAATTGGATCCTACTGTTTAAGAAAGCTTGAATGTATTAATATCAAAGAGCCTTCAAGGACTTTCATACTAAACAAGTACCTAAGAAAGAATGTCAAAGCCCAGGGCCTCAAAGAGGAAAGAAAAGATATTCTTAAAAAGCCAGATAAATATAATAAATTCATCACTAGTAAGGTACTACATTTGCATAGATATTTATGTTTATATCAACTACTTTATATGATTATCTGATTTATATTTTAGCATCAAAAGCAGCTGTAGAGCTTTGCTCTTAGAATAACCTATGCCTGTGGCTAAGCTCAGTGGCTCAAACTGTATCACCAGAGACACAGAGAAGGAAAGGACTGTGGCTTTCTTATCTCTGTGGTCCCTGTACCCGGGACAGTGTCTGGCACGAAGTAGGTAGCTATTAAATACTTGTCTCATGAAAGGATGAATGAGAAACAGAAGTTCCACGCTGCGTCTGACCTTTAGTCCTTAGGTCTACTGAGCGGAGAGGAATACAGGAAGGGTCAGAGGTGGACCACGCCATTTCCTTCTCAGAGAAACAGAGGGTTATGGGGGTGAGGAGATGGTTCAGCACCCTGACTCTAGGGCTTTGAGGGGTCTTCCCACGTTCCTCTAGAGCTAATAACAGTAGGTCCAAACCTATTGAAGAGTAATATTATTCTTTAGCGTTTCATTGCTTTCTTCAAAAAGTATTTGAGCATTACCGTGTCTAAAGCATTGGCCACAGAGGGTGGAGTGAGGTGATTTGAGAACTGAGCAAAGGGTGAAGACTGGAGAGGAGGGGAGGAGAGAGAGGGAAAAAGAGATGGGAAGAAGTGTTTGGATCCCAGATGCCTCCGGCTTTGGTTACTTCATCCATGCCAGACAGCTGGCTGGTTGAAGCCTGGGTTGACTCACCCTGTAGGAAAAGGCTCTGCAGGAAGGGTGAGACGACTATAGCGGAAGAGAGCCCCTCTAGTCCCTGGGGTGTGACCCTGGCATCTGTCCCACGCCTCACACATAGCTCACACCGCTTGCTGGGTTCAGCATCAGAAGCCACCTTTCGTGGGGTGGCTTTTGCTCCCAAATATCCAGGCAGCCAGGGTGAAGGAAGCTTCCCTCTCTATGAACCTGACCAACTTCAGGCGATGAAGCAAGCTGTAAGGACGGGAGGGGGGATTCGTTGCCAAAATGGAGGTTTTAGACTTCATGCTTCTTAATAGAAAGGAGATGAGGGAAGATACGGCTGTTGCCACCCGGGAGCTGGAGGGGAATGCGGAGATGAACTTGACCACGTGACTGGGACACCATGTGTAGTTTCAGCAAGTTCCCGGGTGTAATGGAGTGAACTGTGTCTCCCTGCCCAAACATACTACCTCCAAATGTGACTCTGGAAATGGAGTCTGATGGTGTTTTGGGTGAGGATGGTTCAAAGCTGGTGGAACTGTTTGTCTCAAGGTGTCAGCTCCCCGATACTGCTCCATTGTCCTGCTGCCTGCTGCCTGCTGCCTGCTTCCGGCTCCCATGCTCTCTTCCGTGATGACCATGGACTCTAACCCTCTGGACCAGTGAGCCCCCCTGTTAAACATTTTCTATTACGAGTTGCCTTGATCGTAGTGTCTTTCATCAACAACAGAGACATAACTAAGAGAAAGCCTTTTAAAAAGCAATTACGTTGGGGCTTGAGAGATGGCTCAGGGGTTCAGAGTGCTTGCTACTTTTGTGCAGAACCCGTGTCTGGTTCTGAACACCCACATCACAATTAACAGTCATCAGTAATTTCAAAGTAATTTCAATTCCAGAGGACCAGATACCATCCCTCTTCAGGGACTGCATGCATGTGGTGTATAGATATATTCAGGCAAAACAATAAACATATATAACAAGGCCATTATGGAAGTCCCTAATCCAACCTCATTAGAGACACCAGTGGCGAATGTGCAGAGGGATCGACCCCAAATGGGTGGCCTCTGCAAGCCAAGGAGGTAGGTCTTCTAGGGAACCAGTCCTGTTGGCACCTTGATCTTGGCCTTCTAGAATGGGGGGGCAGAGGGCACAGATTCCTGTTATTTAAACCATCTAGTCTGTGGCACAGTGCTGTGGCAGCCTGGGAAGCTAACCCTGGCATAAAGCTCCTCCCGAGGTTTGAGTGAGGTGCCCTGGGGGCTCCCTGCTGTGGCACATGCCCCCTGAGTCCCCACACTTTGTTCCTCCCCTCACTTAGTCATTACAAGAGAGTAGTAATTGAGGTTTTCCCAAATGCCAGAAGCTATATGCAGCTTTATTGCCGATTACTTCATTGAATTGTTAATGTAAATGAGACTGAGAAGATATTAACTTGGCTAGGGATATAATTCAGTTGGTAGAGTGCTTGTTTCCTATGTAGGAAGCCCTGGGCTCAATCACCCAGCACCCCAAAAAACCGTGTGGTAGTGTGAGCCTGTAATACCTGCACTCTGGACATAGAGGCAGGAGAATCGAATGTTCAAGGTCACCCTTGATTGCATGACAAGTTTGAGGACAGCCTGGGCTACTGTGTCCATGAGTTCACTCAGAGCTTGAAGCAACCAGGGTAGAAGCCCAGACATTTCAAGTTTAGGGCTACATCTCTACACCCTGAGAGTCCCCTGGGAGTCCCCTGGGAACTTTTAAAGACCAGGAATGTTACCTGTGTTTGCAGCTCTCCTTTCCAAAGTCAAGTAAACCCTCCCAGGAGCACACCCCTGTGATTAGTGTGCATATCCTTGAAGCAGAGAGAGAAAATGTATACCCAGATCTGATTCTTTGTTTACTGGGTCTTAGCCATCAAACCCGTGATCCACCCAACATGACTGAGAAGCTAATGAAGAGACAAATACATCCCAAAGAGCCAACTGGGAAATCATCTAAGACACTGTTACTGCTCACTGGCGATGGGCCAGTTTGTCACTTGAACTCAGCTTGGGGAGGACCATACTGTCTGGAGAGCCTTGTCAATATCTATTTTTTAATGAGGTATATTTATAATTAGATTATTTATAACCTCCTCATGAGCATTTGTTTTCTTTCCAGAATCAGAGGCATTTTAATAGATTGGCTACAGCAGCAAAGACACGACGAGAAACAGCTGTGCCCAGTTGTCTATGGAACCAGAGAAGCCTTTCTCCTCCTTGTTGGGGGTCTTGCTACACTTCAGGAAGACAGTAAGTGCACCCCTGGGCTTTGGCTCCTGTTTCTACAAGAGATTCATCACTCCTGGGAGAGACAGAGCATTGAGGTAACTGGAAGGCTTAGTATGTACAGAAAGAAGACTTCTCTGGAAATCCTTATGATTAAATCAAGTTGACTAGTATTTATTATCCACCTAGTACAAAGCACAGATTCCCTTGTTTGAGATATGCCGTTTGTTTAAAATATTATTGAGCAATTTGTTTTAAATTTCCTCCTAAATCCCTTTCTTTACTAGAAGAAATCTTAGCAATCTGTAGTCTGATCCTTTCCCTTTAGAGGTGAGGAACATGAAATGCGGACTTCATAGGGAAGGGATTTGCCCATGGTCCTGGCAGGCAGAGGACCAGGGTCTTCCAGCATAATGACCCAGTGGTCCCAGCACACTCGGAAGCAGTGTCTTTATTGGAGTATCAATTCAGAGAGGACTTACCGCATTGTGACAAGCATGTGACCATCTGGAACCCGTGAAAAATAACCAACATCAATACGAGATGGAAAATAGACTTTAAAAATCAAGTGGCAAGGATTCTAGCTGAACAAAAGAAAGGGGTTTGGGGGGTGTTTTGTTTTGTTTGTGTTTTTTTATTTTTTGCATGTGTCTCTGTGTGTGGTGTCTGTGCGTTTACATGTGTGTGGGCATGTGTGTATGTGCAGATGCATGTGCGTGTACATGTACATGTGTATACTTGCTTATGGAATCTTGAGGTTGCATTAGGGATCCTCTGTGACTGCTACCAGACACTGAGGCAGAGTCTCTCCCTGAACCCAGAGCTCACTTGTCTGCTGTTCTGGCCTCCCAGCTTTTGGGCAGAGATCTTTTACCTCTGCTTCCCACGTACTTGGATTATATACAGATTCAAGGCCCATGTGGCTTTCATGTGAGTGCTGGGAATCCAAACTCCAGTCTGTTAGGTCTCAAACCCAGGACAAAAGGACAACATATCAAAGTGGACCTGGCTGCCAAATTCTCCCAGCATCCCTCAGTCCCTACCTATTACAGGGTCCTCTGGCTGGCATACCCAGCGCCCTACCCTAAACTTCTCCAGCCCCGGGGATTCCCCTCAATGCCCTCCTCTGTGTACCCCAGCCATTTTTGGTGACCTCACCCTCCTTCAAGCCTACTGGCCTCTTGGCTTCCAGGTTCCCCTCCCATTTCTTCTCTCTCCTCTCTCCTCCCCCATGTCCTTACATGGCCAGGCTCAGAGTCATGACCACTTTGGACCTCCCAGATGTCCCTGTGTCTAGCTGTGCTCCCCCCTCTGTTTTGTCTACCGTAAACCTTCTCCCCCACCATCCCTAGGAGCACGCACGCCCTTTCCTTTTTATTCCCTTTGATTCCCATCTTCCCCTTGACTGCCCACTCAGCACCTTGCACACACTAAGTCCTCTCCACTACTCACACTCCCAAGGTTTTTTTGTTTTCGATTTTTTTTTTTTTTTGAGTACAGAGGAAACAAAACATCAAGATGAGCAAATCAAAGAATGAATAACTAGAAATTCTCAAAAAACACAGAGATAAACACCTATCTTTATTGAAGGGCCACTTGCCACAAACAGGAAACTGGAACAGATAATGCCTCCATTTCTCCCAACTCTATCACAATTCATCTGATTCTAAGAACGTTCTAGAAGGCTCAGGATGAACACATTGTTATACTAAGTCCATCTGTGTCACTTCCTTAATGTTTGTAGTCTTGTTATTATGTTTTTTAAAACCCTTTTGTCATGGGCCAGAACCTGAAATTTCTGAAGATTAGTCTTTTTAGGATTAAAAAAAAAAAAGTCTGTCAGAGGTGACATGCCAAAAGATTAGCATCCTGGCAGCAGCCAGAAGTTATGGTAAAGGCCTATAGGCTTCAGATGGATACCATAGTTGTAGACCAGTAAGGTCCTAATGAGCAAGCAGAAGCACCTAGCATGCAGGGTTCCCACCGCTTCTTATGTCATCTGCTACATCTAGGTCACTTGAAGTTAGATTCAGATCAGAAGCAGGGTCAGGTCAGAGACTGAAAACCATAGTTAGAGATGCCCAGATTACCTTGCAAGAGGCCCTCACTGGTAATCTGCCCTCCCTGAGAGCTCTATTAACACCCAACTGTCACCCTGCAAGCATAGAGAAAGAAAGCTTTCAGCAGAAAGAGGCCTCCAACTGCAGTAATGAGGAGCCCTTCTGTGTGTCAGAAATGAGATAACAACAGAACCCCAGAACATCAAGGGATCCACTCCCGCTGTTTTGCAGTGTCTTTTCAAAAATATCTTTTTTAAAAAGACAGCTTTGCAACGTCCTTAAGCAAATGCCAAGCACCAACTGGGTCCCTCACCTAAATGCTCCTCAGTCCCTCCCCTTTTCTTCTGAGACTCATCTCAGTATCTGATTTCCACCACCGAGGTCAAGCACTGGCCAAATACCTATTACTGGAGAATCTGTCTCCCGGGTATCAACCTTACCTCACAAAAACCTACAGTTAACTAGGTAGTTTCCCTTGGACCTGTAACTGTTACTCTGTTCAAAATAAATTTCATGGCTGTCAAATATAGGAGAGACCGACAGAGTTCCACACTTGCCCTTGGACCTTCTCCTGTTGCAGATGCTTGCCTCCTCCCAGGCTTTGATTTAACCCTCTGTGTCCAGAGAGTTTAGCAAGCGTACAAACTGTTGGAAGAGCAAAGCTACTGGAAACCTCAGAAGTTAAACCCTTTGACTCAGGTTTCTCCAGACCTGTTGGGAACCCAGGTGAAAGTGTGTCCCTGTTGCATGGAGTCATGAACTCAGTACATTGTACTGTGGCCTCATACTGAAGCTCCACATCCTGTTGTCATTTTTGAGGCAGAAGAAAGCAGAGAGCTTAGACTTGATAAATTTTCTTTCCATCACTGCCTGAGTTAGATTGAGTTTCTGCTTTATTAGTACAACACACACACACACACACACACACACACACACACACTTACACGAACTCTCACACACATATACTCACACACATTTACACACCTCACACACACAAACACACACTCTCATGCATACACACACATACTCTCTCACACACATTTACACTCTCACACACATATACTCTCACTCAACACACACACACACACACTCATTAAGAAGAAAAAAAAGGCTACTGGTCTTTCCTCTTCTTCCTTGTCTTCTGGATAAATGAGTATATAAGAAAACAAATGCACACAAAGATGAGTATGTCACAGACACCCAGGGTAGAATTAGGCAAATATTCAGATTCTCTTTTAAAAACAACTGAGCATTGTGGAAGAGAGGGTAGAGAGATTGTGAGGACCAGAGGTTGTTGATAGCTATAATTAAACAAGGCCTTCTGGACACAAGGCAGGTGCACATGTGGACTCACAGCAGTTGTGACAGAGCACACAAGACCTGTGCAAGCTCATGTCAGATAAAATCCCAGAACAGAGAGGGAAGGTGAGCATCAAGTCCCACCCCTAACCAAAGATAACTTATGGAACACAATTAGGGTCTCTTGGCCATTTCCTGCCTGTTTATCCACAGCCCAAATGTAGGCTCTGTCACTTGTAGCACACTGGAACCAACCTCGGCATTACTTAGGTCTGTTGGCCACATGAGTCAGGAACTCAATGGAAATGTCCTTATGCAAGAAAATGTCCCTTGGGGCTGGTTGCTTCTTTTTGGAGCTCACAGCTTTTTCTAGGCTGTCCTCTGGATGCAGTTCTTCTGATGGGGACCCACTCCTTCCCCTTCTGGCCTGGGAATGCTGTGGCTCTGAAGGTGCCTATCTGGGCCAGACACACATTTAGCTGTTTCTCCAAGTCTTACCCACACCACCATAATGAGACCCTTGAAGAAATCCTACTGGGTTCTGCACCTTCAGGGTGCCCTTTTTCCCTGCTGAGACCCCAACTCTTCTCCCTACCTTGGGCTCTCCCTTCTGGCCCTAAGTAAACTAGCAATGGCCTGTTCCTACCTGCTGCCTCTTCGCACAGAGTGGTGCTCAGTAATACCAGTTAAACAATACAATTGTATCGTCAATAACAAAGCCGACTTCACTCTCTAGAAAGCTGATTTTCTTGAAATTTCAAACGTTTTGTGATAGAAAAAGCAAGATCTTGGGAAACAGAATCTCATTTTCATTTGACATGCCGTTCCTTACTAGAGCCATTGTTCGCTATATTACCTGAATAATTAAAACATATTATGCCTGGGGTACCTTTGTAGTGATCAAAAAAAAAAAAAAAAAAAAATCCTGACTTGGGAAGTCTAGAGTGGATCCCAGATGTGTTTCACGGCTCCCTGAGTGATTCTAAAGGCCACCTAGGTTACAAATCACAGTTCTTGTCAGTGACACCTTCTCCTTCCCAAGGTGATAAATCTCCACCTTGGCTGTAACTAGGCTGCAAAGGTGAAGGGAAGAGAGCCCATCGATGGATTTCAAAACATTTTCTCTCTTGAATAAGTGAAATTAAGTTGCTGTCACATGGAGAACTCGAGCCCCCAGTTTACCACAATGATTTTCAGTGAGGAAGCCCAGCAGGCTGCATGTGAGACTCAGCTGAGGATCCCTAGGACCCTGTCCAGAGGTTCAATTCTACCAGGACCACCAGGGTGGGACCTAGGAGTAGTATTTTTATTTGATTCCAAGTCGAATCTAATGTGGACAGGGTTGAGGATCACAGTAGAAATAAGATAATTTTTCTAAATTTGGATTATTACTCCTTGTTTCTTTCTTAAACATTAAGGATGTTCAATTTTTTTGTAAATAGACCTGGACACCTTGGAAAATAGGATAAATGGTTATGTTTGTAAGATTAGCTATGAATTTGATTGCAGTAAGACAAATATGGAGAGAGAAGACTGGACCGAAAAAAAAAAAATAGTGTTCATGATGAAGTGCTAACTTGTAGTCATTTGGTGGGAACCCTTTGCTGACGTTGTGGCTTTCCTGAATACATGGGTCCTATATGCTCTGAGTCCTGTGAAAGATGTTTTTCTAGTCAAAGTATGTGGCCAGTTAAAAGTTTTGTGGAAGGCATTTACCACTCATCAAGTGAAGAAGAGTAATTCACAAGGTTTCTGGAGGAAAACGGAATCCAGCATGCTGGGTCAGCAGTGGGGAGGCAGCACGTGTATTTATTGACTCTTTGGACCGCAGGCCCCAATATTCCTGTATGTGTCTGAAGATCATATAGAGATGCACCTCTGTGTTGGTTCATGGAATCACTGAACAGGAAACAGATTTCTTAATGGTTCTCTGTAAACCTCAAGCACATTATGGAGTATGCTTTTAACCTGGCAAAACCAGTAAAGCATGAGATTGAGAGATGTCTCCATTGGTAAAGCACTTGCTTTCCAAGTGTGAGGACCAGAGTTTGGTCCCCAGAACCAACATAAAAAAACAAGGCTTGGTGGCATGTGCTTGTAACAGGATTACACATACACACACACACACACACACACACACACACACATGCACGCACTCATGCATGCACACACGTGCACTAAAATGAAACAACTTAATATGACATATTCAGATCTAGCCCTGGCACTAACTACCTGCATGGTGTGGGCAAAATACCTCCTCTCCCTGGGCTTCATTTCTCTCCATGTACAGTTAGGCTAGCTTGGTAATGCTCAACTTTGGATGCTCAGCAGAATGTCTAGGTAGGTGACAAGATGTCTCAGTGTTTAGGGGTTTCCCCAGACACTCTGATCTAACTGGCTTGGAGCAGGTCCAGGGCATTGGTACTGAGTGAATGATGATGGTAGGGAACTGAGGGCCACTGCACTGGATGTCCCCAAACTCCTTTCAG
The DNA here is from genome assembly GCA_019843965.1 of Rhynchomys soricoides. NCBI lineage: Eukaryota > Metazoa > Chordata > Mammalia > Rodentia > Muridae > Rhynchomys > Rhynchomys soricoides. The sequence continues at coordinate 3,288,607 of JADRCH010000010.1, forward strand.
CTCTGACCTACTTTGGGTTGAGTTCTCATTTCCTCGGATCCTGAGCTATCAGAAGAAATGAGTGACAAATGGTGGGCATCATCAGGAAGAGCATTCCAGGCTACCACCTCATCTCAGAAAAGGCCTACCATTTCCTTCTTTTAAATTTAAAAGATGGAAAAGATGGAGTGCATCTATCCATCAACAAAAAACCCAATAGTGATAAAGCTAGGTTTGTTAACATGCTGTGCTCATGACGCATACTCTCTGAAAAGATATCCAACAGTTCATGGCCCACGCTCAGTGTACGTCAAAAGCTACTAAGTTGGAGCTAGAGAGATGGCACGGTGAGTAAAGTACTTGTCCTATACCAATAAGGTAATGTGAAGAGGGACTGAGGGAGGGAGACACCCAAGGTCAGCTTCTGCTTTTCCTGTACACGCATACATGTGTGCCCTCCCTCTCTCTCTCTCTCTCTCTCTCTCTCTCTCTCTCTCTCTCTCTCTCACACACACACACACACACACACACTACCAAGCTAGCTAGATGGTGATTTAAATAGCACCAAATTTCTGCCTTCTGCTTCAGCCTTTTCCAATGTCATTTCAGCATGTAGGCTAAGGGCCACATGTAAGGGCTGATTCCTAGCTCTTTTTTAAAAGATTTATTTGTGTGTATGCATGTGTGTGTTGTGAATATATATACAGTGTGTGCAAATGTATGTATAGTGTGTATGTGTATGTATCATGTGTGACTGTATGTATAGTGTGTGTGAATATATGTATAGTGTGTGGATGTATGTATAGTGTGTATATTGTTTATATGTATGTATGTATAGTGTATATATGTGAATGTATTGTGTATATGGGAATGTATGTATAGAGTATGTGAATGTCTGTATAGTGTGTGTGTGTGTGTGAATAGTATGTATGTGTGTATATGTATGTATAGTGTGTATGTGTGTGAAAGTATAGTGTATGTGAATTATGTATAGTGTGTGTGACTGTATGTGTAGTGTGTATGTGAATGTATGTATGCTGTGTGTTTCAGAGGAGGGTGTCAGATCCCTTATAGCTGGAGATAAGGAGTTTGTGAGTGTGTAGGTGCTGGGGTCTGAACTCGGGTCCTCCAGAAGAGCAGTATTTGCTCTTAACCATCGAGTCATCTCTCCAGCCCCAATTTCCAATCCTTCATATGGATTTTGGAGATAGAGTCTGACTGCTTAGAACTCACAGTGCTCTTGCCTCAGCTTTCTGAGTGGAGTGATTACAGGCAGGTGTCCCATGCTTGACTTGGGCCCTGTTTTGGATTAGATTGTTGCTAGCCTAAGTCTAGTCTCCATAATGCTAATCATTCATCACAGCAGCAAGAGAACAGTCCAGAGCAGGAAATCCGCCAGCCAGACTTTGTGAGGAGAACTGAGTCCACACTGGCTTCAGGGTCCTTGTATTCCCCCAGCCACAGGGCCACCCTGAGGCACATGGGTGGCCAGCTTCAGCTGCTCATTTAAATGCTTAACTAGTACACTGTGGAGAGCAAATAATCTAAGATCATTTTAAAAACAAGATAAAGTTATAAACTTTATCTAATAAATTTGAAAATGACTAGATTTCAGGACACAGTGACCAGCTACACAATTAAAGCCAGTATAAAGATAGCTAGGTCTTGATATTCTGGTCAGTTAATGTCCACGAATATTGACTCTGTCGTCCAGTTAGTTACTTCAACCTGCGCCTTCTTTCGGCAATAAAGAAAGACCTTCTCTGTGTTAAAACTAACACAGTTGCCTTCCGATCTGCAGGTTAACATAGTCATGTTAAACTCCACCTGACAGGAAATATGATACTGGCTCAAGGTATTAGGCTGGTTTAAATGGGGGGACAGTTTGATTGCCTGGAGAGTCCTCTTTACTTTTACCAGCTTTGGAAAACTTTGTAAAAAAACAAAACAAAACTCTACGAAGGTTCCTTCAGTGCACAAAGGAGTTCAGGGGATCAACAGGTCCTTGTATGGAATTTGACTCCAGTTTCTGCTTGTTCACATACTCCTCATTCTCAAGATTTCTTTTTTTTTTTTTTTTAAAGAAATCATATTTGGTAAGACCATTTCTTACTAAATTTATTTTATGAGTTTTATCATTAGCCACCATGAAATTGGCCTGGATCCTTCCCATTTCTAGGTAAGAAACCAGAGTGTCCGAGAAAAAGTCAGGGACTGCTTTAAACATGTCCCACCACTTGAGATGTATTTAAAAGCCAGTTGAGTGGGTTTTGTTTGTTTGTTTGGGGTGTGCTGTCATTTGGCCACTCTGCCAGCTGTCACTAACTACATCCTTCTCCTTTTTCTGACTCACCCTCCCATACCTGAGAATGTGTCCAATGGACTCTCCAGCCCCATAGACCAAATGACTCTCAGGATAAGTCCACTCTTATAACACAAGAATGGGATGTCCTCCTAGAATAGTGAGGTGAGCAACAGAAACTCAGCCATATCCGAGGACAATAGGACTGCAGACATGGTGTGTTCTCTGCACTATAATGTTTATTGCTGGTGGGCAGGAGACCTGGCATAAGGTTAACTTCAGCATTTATCCCTAAGACTCTTGTTCACTTACCACAGGAAGATCTTGAGCAAGTTCCACAAACTCATGAGCCTCCATTTCCTCTACTGTAGACTGGAGAAAGTCAACACCCTGACTACTATGGGGATGTTGAGTCCTAAAGCATAGGAGAACTTAAGAAGTTAGTTGCCTGGCCTTTACTGTTACCTAGACAACCAAATTTACAGCTGAACCTACCCCTCTAAAACAGTGATTCCCAACCTATAGGTCACAACTCCTCTGGAGTCAAATGACCTTTTCACAGGGCCACTGAAGACCATCCTGCATATCAAATATTTACATTGTGATGCATAGCCACGAGAATGGTTTTATGATTGGAGGTCACTACAACGTGAGGTGCTGTATTAAAGAGGCACAGCATTAGGAAGGTTGAGAACCATTGCTCTAACTGAACCCCTCTCTGACCATGTTTCGTAAACAGCTTGGGTTTTCAGTGAGTGCTTTTAACGTTTCAGATTTTACATCAAAGCTTTGCAGAACAAAGCACCAGCATGAGCTAGGCCAATGTGGTGGACATCACCTGGGAAAGAAAGAGGTGCAGCCTTGAGTGGCTCTTCAGCCCAATTCATACTTGTAGGCAAGGCAGATACAGCTTTATGAAATGTCCTAAGGAACTTCTAAAGGAAAGCCAGCCTTGTTACTCCCCCACACAAGCTTCAGAGTAACACTGGTTTAAGGAGACGTCACGCTGGTATACGTTTTTTGGAGGTAGCGTTAGCAGTTAGGTTTAATTTGTGGTTAGCATATCAACCTTAGTGTATGAGGTTCTTCCAGTATGTTAGAAGAGAGGGGGCGATGCCCGAGCCTTGCAGACTTTTCCTTCCTATCCAGCAGTTATTCTCAAACTGTGGCTTATGAGGTGGAGTTGAGATTTGTAAAGCACTCAGCAGAGCACGCTGTATGTTCTGTGTGCTCCTGTTAGATTAGCCTGTGATTCTGTTGTTGCTGTTCAGTCATTCCACAGAATTTATACCACACCCGCATTAGACAAGATGACATCAAAAGAAATGCCCTACAGCTTCTGTCTTCAAGATGGCAGATGACTCAGAGTGGAGGACAGCCATGCCGATGTTCTCAAAGTGATCACTTCTTTAACTAAGATCCAAGTAAAATGTGTGGGTACCCACTGGACAGCCAGAGCAAGCTTCACAGTGGAGATATTTGTGTAGGCTTCATGAAGTGAGGAGGAATTGACCTAGTAAAGACCAAGAGCTCGTGAGGCAAAGAAAAAAGTGAGTGTGGAGCTTGAGTTGATGAGAGACATGGTGGGCTCCCTCTCATGACCAGTGAGTGCTAAGTTCTGTTACTGAGTGAGGTAGAGGTCACCCAGATTGTAAGCAGAAAGGGGGGGGGGGGGGGGGGGATCAAATGAGGTGCTAAGAGAGCGTTCTGCCTGTACCACTTCCTGTATGCCTCTCTAAGATACGTGTAGTTCATGCTCCATATCAAAGAAACTTCTCTTCGATGCAGTCAGAAAGCATCACAGAAAACCACAACAGGTCAAAACACAGAGAACAGCTGATTGTGCAAAGCCCCGCCCCAATGGGTATATCTACAACACTCTGCATATAAGGCTCCGCCCCAGTTGGTATATCTGTAACACTGCACATAAGGCTTGGAAAACACTGCGGAAGAGAGTATGGAGAAATTTTAAGAGCCAGAGGACCAGGAAATCTTCGATGAGATTGTGTCTCCTAGAAATAACAGGGAAGCATCACCTATGATCCCTCAATATGGTTGCCTAAACAAGACCTGAATAACTGTAACACCAATACACATGCTAACATGGAAAGGGGGGATATCTCACAGACCCCACCCCTAGAGCAAGAACAACAGGCAACAAAGAAATGCTAAGAGCAGGCAAAATAGCCTCCCCTAGGGACGAGCCCTGTAATTGGTTATCCTTATAAAACAAAAAACAATTAAAGAATAAACAGGCCGTGAACTTGAGAGAAAGGAAAGGAAATGAGGAGCCAGGGAGGGGTTGGGAGGAAAAAGGGAGGGGGAAGGGTATATTTTAACTTTTAAAAAAAAATTAAAAACTGAGAGAGAAACAAAGAACATTCCACAGAGAAATTAACTGGAAAAAAAACAAAAACAATTAAGTCAATGACTCAGCACTGATGCAGTGAAACACAGGAATCTGTAGGCATGGCTGTGGACGTGATGTGACCTGTGTTATTCTGGGGATGAAGAAACTGGAGTTTTAGAAAGAGGAGGGGGACCTCAGTGCGGAGCAGGGATGAGCCACACACTGCTTAACAGAAAGTAGCAGCCGGCTCACCCACTGCAAGTTGAGCCCTGTCGGCAAAGGGCATGCAGGGAACTGGTCACCTGCCCCCAGAACCCCACGGCCCATCCAGTCCACCTAGAGTGAAATCATAGCATAGGAGACATAGGACAGTAAGCAGGAGAAGCTGCGGTGTTTGAAAACAGTATCGTATAGATTTGAAAATATATACACAGGACATTAAAGCAGAGGGGGTACTGTTGGTGGGAGTGGGGTAAAGAAGGGTAAATAGTTCATGTTTTATTTCATATGTAGGAGAGACAGAGAGAGAGAGACAGACAGAGAGAGAGAGAGAGAGAGAGAGAGAGAGAAAAGAAGAGAGAGGGGAGAGAGAAGAGGAATAAGAGAGGGTACTGGGATGGATATGAGCAAAGTAGATGATACACATAAGAAAATTCCCAAAATTAACTTTGAGCTACTGCTGTTGTATACTATACAAGCTGACTTCTGTGAAAGTCTAAGTATTGCAAGTTGGTCTGTAATGACAGGAAGCCGGTGCGTGGCCATGGGAGGGTGACGGTGGAGAGAGGTATATAACGTTGTCAAAGTCACTGAACTGTGTGTTTGAGACTGTGTCTAAATTGTACCCCTAATAAAACTGGTTTTAGCCAGGTGTGGTGGCGCACGCCTTTGATCCCAGCACTGGGGAGGCAGAGGCAGGCAGATCTCTGTGAGTTTGAGGCTGGCCTGGTCTACAAAGTGAGAAACCTAGTCTTACACAGAGAAACCCTGTCTTGAAAAATAAAACAACAACAACAAAAACAATAAAAATGGTTTTAGGGGGAAGTGCCAGGGAGCAGGACTTCTTCTTTCCACCAGTAAGAACAAGCCATGACAAGACATCCTCTCCCTACACAAGACATGGTGATGGGTAAGAAATAAAGGTCATACATGGGGGTCCAGAATAATGGCCCCAGCCTCACACTGAAATCACCTCAGAGAAGACACTCTGTTCTCACCTTCGGAGCATGCTTGTGGATGGTATTTGGAAGATGAGCTTCACAAGGACAGCTCCTGACATAATAAAGAGCAGGATATCCAACTGCCGGACATAATGGCGTACACCTTTGATCCCAGGACACACACACACAGCTCAGAGAAAGAGAAGTGACAACTGTCCTGGTGTGGACACAACTACCCAGAAGCCTTCTAGCTAAAAGTCATTGTTAATGCTACAATACATCAGAAAAAACACAACTCCACCATTTTGGACCAAATTTAAAGCAAACGTTTATTAAATATTAATTACTGACCAAGAGGTGGACTTTGGCCAAGACCATCCCCTCAGAATTTTCCAGCTGGAACGGCCTTGAGCCACATGTTGCAGGGGCTTATAAGGACAAACTTGTAGGACGTCATACTCTCCCATGAGGCTTTGGTTATTTCTCAGCATTCCAGGAAGTTAGTTCCTGGGCAAGTGAGAATATCACATTAATTTTGGGAATTGCATTACCCCTGCTCTAAAATACGACAATCGACTGATCCAGCGCTGATGAAATTTCACAGTGAGTAGATCAAACTTTTACATGGGGACGCGTGTTCTCCATAACTGTCTGTCTATGTGATTGTAGGGTGTTGTGGAAAAGAATTCAAACTATGAACATTTTCTCTAACAAAACCCAAGATGTTGACCTATAAAAGATGTGGTGGCACATGCCTCTTATCTTAGCACTTGGGAGGAAACGGCAGGTGGATGTTGTGAGTTCAAGACCAGCCTGGTCTACATAGATTCGAACAGCCAGAGCTAGCTACATGATGAGACTCCTACGTGCCCAGCCATGTTCTAAGTACTTCACATAAAACCATTTAATCCCCGCATCAGCCTTTTATAATCTTCTGAATTGTAGGGATGATAAGTGCAGACACAGAGACCATATGTGCAGTAAGTGTGCCTACACATGAAACCTGGATTTGGACCCAAGCTGCCTAAGTCTGATATGTCCTGTATATAATAATAATTGTACTAGTGAAGAGTGAATAATAATTCCCATTTATTGAGCCACTGCTATGTACCAATTATTGTATAAGTATACTTTATAGTATCTCATTTAGCATTCCCAATTTGTCTGTCTGGATCTAGACAGGCTGGTACATTCATTGTTTGCTAAGCTTGTGCCTATTCAAGAATTGTAATGTTAGGATGTTTTGTTTGTTTTCTTTTTTTTTTTTTCAGATAAAGGGTGCTGAGGAGTTTAGACCAAAGGAGTAGCAGTAAAAATGGAAGTGAGGGGTGGGATTTAAGAAAGATTTCCAAAGTAGAAATGCCTACCATGGCACTATACAGAATCGGGAGAGTAAGAAAACGGAAGACTCAAGCCTTTTTTTTTTCTTAGTGTACATTAGTGTTCTGCCCGCATACATGTCTGTGTAAGGGTGTCAGATCTTGGAGGTACAGATGGTTGTGAGATGCCATGTTGGTGCTGGGAATTGAACCTGGGTACTCTGGAAGATCACACAGTGCTCTTAACCCCTGAACCATTTTTCCAGCCCTGGGGCTTTTGTTTTTAACCTGAGGGACTGAGTACATATATATTTTAAAAAAATAAGTCAAAATTAAGACTGCAAGAAGGTGTAATTTGAGAGTTGCTATAGCCTAAATGTTTGTGGCCCCTCCCCTAAAATTTATATTGAAATATGAACTCTGAATGTGGTGATATCTAGACTCAGTGGATAATTAGGCCCTGAGATGGAGCCTTTGAGGATGGCATTATGGTCAAGAGAGTTTCCTGGCCTTCTCACAGTGTGAGGGCACAGAGAGAAGACATCTGACTGAGAACCAAGATGCCAGTCCTGAACAGACACCAAATCTGCCAGCATTCCACACTGGGCCCTCCCAGCCTAGAGAACAGTGAGAAAATATACAAGCCTCTGAGCTTAGTCACAGCATCCCTAAGGAACTTTAGCAACTGGGAAGAGAATGAATTCCACTGAGATGAGTTACTTTTCATATGGAAACATACATATTGATAGACACAACCAGAAAAACCAAGAAATTGCTGTTTAGTGCTTGGTA
>JADRCH010000010.1:3296608-3314219 GCA_019843965.1 Rhynchomys soricoides
TTTTTTTTTTTTTTCGGTTTTTCGAGACAGGGTTTCTCTGTGTAGTCTTGGCTGTCCTGAAACTCACTCTGTAGACCAGGCTGGCCTCGAACTCAGAAATCCACCTGCCTCTGCCTCCCAAGTGCTGGGATTAAAGGCGTGCACCACCACTGCCCGGCTCCAAGGCAACTCTTATAAAGGATATTTAATTGGGGCTGGCTTACAGGTTCATAGGTTCAGTCCATTGTCATCATGGTGGGAAGCATGGTAATGTGCAGGTAGACATGGTGTTGGAGGAGCTGAGAGTTCTACATCTTGACCCGAAGGTGTCGGGAAGGAGACTGCCTTCCACCAGCAGAAGAGGGTCTCTTCTGCACTGGGCAGAGCTTGAACACTAGGAGCCATCAAAGCCCGCCTACACAGTGACACTTTTCTCCTCCAACAAAGCCACACCTTCTAATAGCACCACTTCTCATGGGGCCAAGCGTGCTCAAACCACCACAAGGGGTAAGCAGAAAAGGAGAGCCCGTGAAGGAACAGGGCAGAACAGAGAGAGGGCAATGATGCCAGGAAACAAGTGTCTACCTGGAAATCACTAGATGAGCAGCTATCAAATAGAACCTATGCTACAGAGGACAAATAGGACACAGTACTGAAGACTTGCAAACACTTCATCAGGACAAGGTCCAACTGGTGACTGGCCACACCAGATTAAAGCATCCCAGACAGTAGTAAGTAGCCCTGTTTGTTCTGGGCCAGGAATAAAGTCAACCCCAAACTGGAGGTCAGGCTAGGTCTGCCACTTAGGGAGCTTTGGACCTCAGCTCTCAGGCTTCAGGCAAAGGAGGCACGATATTTACAGGTTTGTCTCCAAGCACTCATCCACTCCTCTGCAGATCAGCTCTACAGAGCTACAGAAATAAATGCAAAGCTGAAGCAAAAGTTCAAGAGCAAACAAAACCGAAAGGACAAAAATAAATAAATAATCTTCCCATCTGTAGCAAGAGAGGAAGCAAAACCCTTCTTGCTGTTCCAGTGAAATTTCCACGCAGGTTGATAGCTGGTTGATGGCAGGCTGGCCTCTGACCCAAGGCTGGAGAATGACTGTGCTTTATTAAATGTCCACACAGATGAGTGGCAAGAAGGACAAGCTGTCCAAGGGTCACTGTTTCATTTCCAAGCCCAAATAGTTCACAGTTGACCTTGAAACTATGGGAGATATTTTTCCCTTCAAGATGATAGAGAAAAGACAAAGTCATGACAGGGTTCTGAATGAGAACCATTGCTTCCACGTGAGACAGCTCTGGTTTTAATATTCCCTCAGGAGAAAACACAGAAAAATTACGAGCTGAGGCAGAGAGACATGTGTATGCAAATCCGACCTGCGTTCAGTGCACAGCCACTTGGCTCAGGAAGAAAACACGAGATCTGAAGTCAGACTCTTGACCTTCTTATGTGAGCTGCCCATTATTTATCGCCACACCCTTTAAGTGGTATCGCCTGGGTCATTTCTTACATACTCTGCATCCAAGTCTATGTGATCATCCAAGCATTGCAAGGGTCTCCTTGCTAGTTCACCACACTTCATTTTTCATACAGAGGGATCAAGCTGAGCATTCCTGTGGGTGAAGACCCCAGCCAGGCCTCCCCCAAACCACCTCTTTCAGTGTGATAAGTCCCCCGGTCATAAATTATGTCACAACTGGAGGCTTTAACCTGGTGCCATCAGCTTTTCTCTTGGCAACACACCAGCCATGTCCCCTGAGGTAAATGAATTATTTTAGAGTCCTAGAGGATTCCAAGGGGCAGGCAAAGCAGTATAGAAGCCCCTCCAGTCCAGGCCAAATCAGCCTGCATTGCTATTTCTAAACCACAAGCTGACATCTCATTCTGGCAGTTTCCCCACAGAAAAATGTGGTATTTTCCAGCCCTCCACTTCACTGTCTGCCCCTCCCCATTCTTCCCACCTGTTGTCAAAGCAACAGCAGGCTAATTCACTGGGAAATTCAATGAGAAGAGATGAAGCAGTTCGGGGAGAGGGAATGGTATTAAAATAAGAAAAGCACACCCATCTGCACAGAACCAAGGATTGAGGGATGCTGGTCTCCATGACACAGGACTGATGCATCTCTATCTCCACTGGGCTGTTGGGAGGGGACTTGGCTTCAGAATGCATTCTCTGACCTCAAATGCTGTTAGAAGTGGGAGTGTTGGCACATGTCTATAATCCTAGAACTTTGGAACTGAAGGGAAGAAAGATTGGTAGTTCAAGACCAGCCAGGACTACATGGCAAATTCATAGCCAACACAGGCTAAATAAAAGAAGTTCTCAAAAACAGAAACAAAAAAAACCCAAACAAACAAGAATTCTTTTCAAGCCTACAACATTAGAAGAGAGAGGTATAAGGATTCTGAATTGGTCCAGGATACTGGCTTGCACCTAAGGATAGAAGAGGCTGCCTGGGGCCCTTGGCTAATGGGGTACAGCATGGAACCTCTGAACTCCCGGGCTTAATCCCAGCTCTTTCCAGTTCCAGCCACTCTCCACAAATAAATTATTCCTTTTTGGTTACGTCAGCAACTCCTTGTGTATGATGGAATGGATCAACCATGCATATGAACCAGCCTAGCTGTTGGGACTGCCAAAAAGAAAGACTCAATTGATCTAGTGTCTTTCATCTTATTGACAACAGTTTAATTGAGTCAAGCTGCGTGTGTCTTGGGAAAGTTTCAAACACTGAAAGCTGGGAAATCACAGTGTTAGCCATTCCACAGGACAAGGGGCCTGGAACATCGTTAAGTGGAGCTTGTAGAAACTATAGGGCACATAATATATTTGAGTGTTACAATAGCAATTACCAAACTTTTGGAAAGGGGAATAATATCAGCTACTTGGTTCTGTCTGGACTCTTCCACTAAGTGCAGATTCAGAGAATCCAGGGAGGCTAGAATCTTTGGGATAGGGAGACTGTTCAGTAGGCCAAGCACTTGCTACACAAACATGTGGGACTGCATTCAGATCTCCAGCACACACATAAACGTCACGTGGATATGTCAGCCTGCGTAATCTCAGTATACAAAATCCCTGGGGCAAGCTGTCTAGCTAAAGGAGCTGAAGCAGTGACCCCTGAGTTCGGTTGGAGACCTTGTGTGCAGTTACTTTCCTGTTACCTCGATAAAACGCCATGACCAAGGCAACTTACAGTAGAGAGTGTTTATTTTGGTTTATAGTTTCAGAAGGATGGGAGTCGGCCACAGTGGGGAGGCATGGCAGCAAGAAGCAGGTACGGTAGCTAGAACAGGACGCTAAACACTCACATCCTGAGCTAGAAACACAATACAAATAAAGTAATAGGCAAGCCTTTTTTTTTTAATGCTACTCATTCTAGTATACTTTCTCTAGCAAAGCCGCATCACCTAAAGCTCCCCAAACACCACCAGCAACTGAGGATCAAGTGGCCAAACGCCCAAGACTATGGGGAGCATTTGACATTTAAACCACTCCACCCTGATTCAATATATAAGGTGAAGAGTGATAAAGAGAGATTTAAAAGAATTTTTTATTTGCTCCAATGTAATTGTCGTCTCTGAGACTTACTGCCTCTGTCTGCTAACCTAGGCCTTATCCTGGGAGCTTCTAGCCTCCATAAAATCTTATCTAGGCCCAGAATGTTTTTAGCCTCGGAGGCCTACTATTGAATAAACTTGCCTTACTAGCTCTTTCTGAGCTCTGTTGGCTGGCTCAACTCAGCTATTCTGGTTCAAACTCCTCTCCAAGCTAGCTGATTCAATGTAGCTTCTTTCTTGGCCTTTGACTTTTTTGCTCTGGTTGGCCTCAAACTAACTCTTGTAATCTGTTCTAATCGTCTAGCTCCTTCTTATTCTCTGGTTCATTCTGTCTTCACGTGGGTCTAGCCTGTTCTGTCTCTACAACCTGTCTCTGTAAAACTCTCCCAGGAAAAGTGCCTGCCTCTTTCTCTCCCTCTGCACTGTCCATCAAGTAGTTTCCCTTTCCTCTCTCTTCTCGTGAGAATTGGGTGTATCCTGTTCTGTCAACTCTTTCTTTGATTTGTCACTTTGTCTGCCACTCAATTAGACATCACTTTCAAACATGGTGCTTCCTTCTACAAACTAACTTCCCCTTTGTTGTTTGTGATTAAAGGTGTGAACTAAGGCCGTGTCTGTATTCCAGTCAGAGGGATTAAAGGCATGTGCTAAGGGTAAGCCACACCACAGCTAGAAACAAGTTTTTCCAGTAAACAACACAATCTTGGGGTTCATAGTATTCTCAATATCCTGCAACAGGGAGACACCTGATGTCAACATCTAGCCTTCATATGTACAGGCAGACAGTGCACATGCAGTATGTATACACACCCCACCCACATACACAGGCAAAAATATTTTAATTGTAAACCATATTAGAGGATTTTTGTACAAATTTCACAAAGTCACAATGGCTTAGACACTTCCAGCTTATCCCTCAAAACAAGCAAGGGATTGGCTCTTTGCCCCATGGGTCAGGGTCTGCTCTGGTGATCCTCCAAAGCAGAGCGCAACTCAAGACTCCCTCTAGGATGATTCGTGTGACAAGGACTTTGAACATACTCTTCTCTTAGTTCTGGCGTAGCCCAGCAGTGCCAACTTAGAGCTGCTTCCCAGAAAGGTTCGTTGACATACTTACAATAAGGGGGGGGGGGAGTCCTAGAAAATGAAATGACACAAATTTTCCCTGGCACTGTGTCTTCTGGGCATAGTGGGTCATATCTATTGAACTTTCAGTAGACACTGTTCAAAGTATTCTAACTAATCCCTCTAAACTGTTAGGTCTCAAATCTGGGACAAATGGCTAACCGAGGTATCCATTATCATATCAAAGCTTACCTGGTCACCAGGTTCTCCCAGCATCCCCCATTCTTTACCCGTTACAGGATATAGCTGGCACACCCTGCCCCATACCCTAAACTCCTCCAGCCCAGGAACTGGACTGCCCTTCCCCCAGCTGCCCTTCACTGTATTATCTAGCCATATTGGTTACCTGATCTCTTTGGTCTATGCTTTACCTTCCTGGTCTCTTGGTCTGGCTCTCCCTGCTTGCCTCCTCCTTTTTACATGGTCTGGCTCAGGGTCATGTCCACTTTGACCTCCCAGATGTCCCTGCTTCTGGTTGTGCTATCCCTTTATCTATAATAAACTTGGTCCTCCACCATACCTAGGAGCAACCATGTCTTTTTCTTTTTCTTTTACCCCATTCAATAACAGCATTCCGAAGGGGTCTCATAGTTGTCTCCATTTCACACAGCGAGAACCTGCAACTAGCAGCTTGCCTGCAGTCTGTCAGAACCTCCCATCACGGTGGACCTGACATGTTTGCATGAACATCCATCCACTGAGCTGCACACTCAGAGCTCCTGACTCAACAGCTCTGGGTGAGATGTGGGGATAGACATTTCTAGCATGGTCCCTGACAGTGCCAGACCACGCATGGGAGAACCAATTTCTGCTGCTTCTTCCTGGGAGAAAACCCTTCTTTCCTCCTGCGGTTCTCTAATAGGGAAACAGAGTCCTTAATCCCCACACTCACCATTTTGTTGCTATGACATTGCTTCTAAATAATTGAATGTTATTAAACAAATAAGTCTCATGAGTTTGCTAAAAATCTCTCTGCAGATGTTTATAAAGTTGTATCTCTCCATGTTGACTTTTTGGTTTGGTTTGGTTTGGTTTTTCAAGACAGGGTTTCTTATACAGCCCTGACTGTCCTGGGACTCACACTGTAGACCAGGCTGACCTTGAACTCACAGAGATAAGCCTGCTTATGCCTCCTGAGTGCAGGGATTAAAGGAGTGTGCCATCACACCTGGCTTCTCATGTTGATTCCTAAATGTATTCATTCATCTCTTCCCTCCAGTGTAACACTAGGGTACATTTATATGGATTTGTAAATTATATGCAGGAAATCAGAGCAAAGATTAAAATTTCACCTCAGCAATTCTGTAGGACAAAGCAGAGTAAAATTAGCACATGGGAATGCAAGCACAAGACAAACTTGAAGAAAGACATACCTCAGACTCTGAAGTGTACAGTTTTTTAGAAGTTTGTCGATACTGAAGATCTCAAATTACTTTAGTAAAAGAGATGTGTGGTGGTGTACATCTATATACCCAGCACTCAGGGGGCTAAGCCTTGAAGGTTAAAGGTTTGAGTTACAGAGATAGTACATGTAAAGGAAAAAAAAGACAGGAGAGAGAGAGAGAGAGAAGAGAGAGAGAGAAAAGAGAGAGAGAGAGAGAGAGAGAGAGAGAGAGAGAGAATGTTTCTATCATTAAAAGGCACACTTCATGAGTGGCTGACAATGTTCTCCACGATAGTTCCAAGTCAAATGCAATTATATTTTTACAGGTCACTTATTAGAGTAGCCCTCATTGCATATTTCAGACTATAATAGTTTACAAAATATAGATATGCTAGAGGCCAATGTATCAAGGCCAGTGCTCTGCCTGCCGCATGTTTACAGCATTGGAGAACTATGAACTTTAGTTCTTCACTGTCTACAATTGAAAGTATACATACAACAAACCACAACTACACCCCTGCCCCAATTCCCAGTGGTTCGGACAGTTCTCCATTGTCCAGCTTAACTTGTCGATTTGGAAAATATGTAATTTCTAATATGGAAAGATTGTCACTAGATGTAATCCTTGCCTACATTGTACTGGGCTTGGTCTGGGGGAACCAATAAACATGTCCTAAGTGAAGATGGATGGCTTCCTGTAACAGGTCTTGAAGACATTGTTGTTTCTGCTCATCCCCCAGGATCAACTGTTCTGGCCTCTGCCGGTACAAGGTAGCTTTACTGTGAGTTCCACTGAAACAGGAATTGCAGAATTTTTCCAGATATGCAAATGGGCCATTTGGGAAGCAGATATTCCAGCCCCAACTAAGTCATCAAATGACTGTCGTTCCAGTGAGCATCCTAACCCAGTCTCATGAAAGCCTCTGAGCCAGAATTACTTGGCTAATCCTTTTTCAAAAACCATATAAGAATAAATTGTGGGCTGGGGAGACAGCTCGTCTCTAAAGTGCTTGCCTTGTAAACATGAGAATTTGAGTTCAATCCCCAGAACCTATGTGAACAAAGCCAGGTGCGACAGAACATGTGTGTAACACAGGGAGATACGGACAAGCAGATTGCTGAGGTACACTGGCCAACCAAGTATTTAATAAAAACTTGTTAATGCTTTTCTAAAGTATTTAATAAAATTTTTTTTTAAAAAAAAAATCAGCCTTTATTGTACTTGCATTAATCTGTTTCTCACTTAAACCAACTGGTACACTATTTACTTGGGACTTAGGTCTGTTCTCCATGAGTGGCCAACCTAGAAACAAGACATCTAGAAGATACCTTACTGTGTGTTTGTGTATACTTTTTAGGTTGATGCCTAAGCTCAGGTTGTTTGGGTTATGAATTAATAAGGTATTTAAGACAATTTTAAAATCCATCTGGTCTCATCAAAAGAACGTATTTCATCAGAAGATTTTTTTTCTTTCTCCCATGAATTTAGCAAGAATTGTTTAAAGGACTGTTGTGTTAAACACTGTTAAGTGTGTAAGTGAAGTGATCTGATTTTTTTTTTCTTTTTTTGGCCACCTATGAAACACATCAAAAGGCTTCAGAATTATTCTTCCAATATAAGAGAAGTTGGAGAGAAAACTGAAAACCCAACTCATTATCTCTCACCACAGGGAAGGTGTGAACAAGAGGTATTGTCAGGAGAAAATGGTTCTTCTCAGGCCCATGATTCATCCCAGGAGACAGTAGACTTCGTCTCCTGGTGCATTGCCATTCAGGTGGATTTGTGGGTTCTGAGAAAGTCTGACCTGACAGTATCCGAACAGAGATAGGAAAAAGCATTCTCCAAACATGATTCTGTTCTGCTGTTGCCACCCTAGCTGTAGGCCCCTCTTCCCTTACTGCGCACGATCAACAGCTAGCAATATTTATATAAGTCTTACCTATTATTTATGTTTCTAAAAAAAAAAAAGAAATAAAGCTCATCAGTCACCAATTAAAAAATGAAAGAAATAATAATATTCTAATCAAAATTGTTATTTAAAGGCCAAAGAAAAGTAGACCATTCAGAGGATAGCTTCCCAAACACTGGAGCACATTTCCCCTTAAAACTCTGGAGTTCCTTACTGCTGGATGAGCATCTTCTGCACCAAGAACGCTTTCCTGACACTTAGACTGTGTGCTGGGCACCTCCCTTCTGCTCCCTCTACATTTAATTAACGTTTTGAAAGCTCAGTTCCTCTGTGCATAGCTTTAAGTCCTCAGTGTCTTATAACTTTAATTTTTCAAATCTATTTTTAATGATGGATCTTATATGCTTTAACCTGTAGCCCACCACCCACCAGAGGTAGTGGGAAAGAAAAGATATGGGGAAGTGGACCTGTTTACAAAAGTTCTTTGGAGCAACTCCTGTCTGTGTTGTCTGGAAATTGGCAGATCAGTTCACAGGTCAGTAGAGGCAGCTCGATCCACTGGCAAACACTTCACAGATATACCAGCAGTCCAGTTCAGTAGAGCTGGGTTAGGAACAGTGGTGACACAACCTAGCAGAGACAGCCAGATCTCAGCCTTGGCTCAAGTCAGCAGGAGGGACCAGCAGGGACACCAGAAGAAGTCCTCAGCTGTGACTCTCTTCTAGAAGCGAAGATCAGTGAAGACTCGAGACCCACAAGCGTTGCACAGCTAGCTGTACCAGCAAGCCAAGTCCTGTCTCCATCACTCTGTGGAGTCCTGTTTATACCTCCAAACATCACCTGTCCTCCACAGGCCTTGTTTCAGAGCGTATCTCGCCTCAGCACTCGTGCATCCAATCAGCCCAAGTCCAAGGAGTCCCAACAAACGTAGCTCAACTGTGCAATGTAAGGCAGACCAACACATGTGTGTCATTAGCAAAGAATCCTTCATCATAAGTCCTTCCATGTGCTTGCTTTTAGCATCCTCTCTCCTGTGTCTGCTCCAGCAAAACATTCCTCCACGAGTCTGCCTTAGCCTTTTGCCTGTGTCCACTTCAGGAAAACACTCCTTCATGTGTTTGCCCCAGCAAAACATCATCCAACACAACTGACTGTCCAAAGAACCCTCAAGTTTCCACTTCAGTGCCTGTCACAGAGCCTGGCACACAACAGGGAACAAAACGTGTGCTGCCCTAAAATATAACCCAGATTCATGATGTTTGTACCCTAACACTTGTCCTTGCCACTGTGTTCTTCAGCTATTCCTTGTGATTTATTTTCCCTGTCAACCCTACTTCACAGACCGCATACTCAAGACCTGGGTTTTCCTTAGCTTGAATCAGCAGCAAAAACCAGGACAAAATGTACATTGTTACCTAGACTCAGAATATAAAGACACACACAAAATATAAAGACTCCCCAACACACAAAATGACCGTGAACTTCACAGCTATTGACACAGCAGCAGAGCATTGCAAGCATGAGTCAGGATGTGGAGAGCTGGAGAGGGAAACCTGTAATGGAGCAGCCATGATGGAACACTCTGGAAACTCCTCACAAGTAAAACAGGAATGTACCAGATGGACAATAAGTCCATTTCAAGATTCATGCCCAAGAGAACTGAAGGAAAAAAATCAAACCTGTATGAGCAAAAGTTCCCATAAATGTGATCAGAGTGTCAAAAGGTAGGATCTCTCCGAACGTGTATTACCCAATGATCTCGACAAAGGGCAACGTTATTTTGTTATAGAAAGCTGTGGAATCATGATATGTACTGCAGCATGCACCAGCCTTGCAGACGATGGTATGCTGACAGAAACCAGTTACAAAAGACTGCTTACTACCTGATTTCAGTTACAGGAAGCATCCAAGACACAAAAATCCATACAAAGAGTAAACAGTTCAAGTCTGGGGAAGGATAAGCAGATGATATTTAAAGAATGAAAAGTGGCCCTTTGTGGCTATGAAAGTAGACTGAAGTGGACTGTGTTGATACACAGCATTGTGAGTCATAGCTGAACAGTATGGGAATTGAATCTTAATAGAGGGTGGCCATTCACAGTCCACTCTCCCACCACCTATAGAAGCCAAGACCGTATTTGCTAAGGAAGACATATGGATGCTGAAACAGAGTTCTAATGGGTTTGTCCTCTGCCTCCATGGGTGAGGAAGGGTCACTGCCATGTAGCGGTACCACTGTGGAGGGCACTCTTTCAGGCTTCTCAAAAGTTCCTCTCACAGCATCAGAAGTTACCAGTGCTGGGTGTACCCAGGAGAACAGACCGTAGCTTCACAAAGAAGCATCCTCAATGCTCTCAGTTGTATTATGTAAAGCAGCCAAAATAGAGATCAAGTCCCATTGGCTAATGAACGAATAAAGAAAATGCTTCTATAATGGAATGCTATCACCTACAAAAAGGGGTGCTGGGGCTTGGGGTACAGTTCAGTGGCAGATTGTATGCTTAGTATGCATAAGGTCCCGGGTTGAATTCCCTACACTGCTTCCCTTCAAAACATGAAGTGATGGATGAGCATGTGCTGTGGTGTGGATGACCTCTGACAACAACTCTGCTACACAGAAGAAGCTATTCACAAATGACTGCATGCCGCAAGGTTCCACGAGACATGGCCCAATGGGTAAAACTGCTTTCTATTCAAACATGAGGACCTGACATCAGATCCTAGCACCAATGTAAAAAGCCAGGTATGGCTGCGCATGCCTAGAACATGTGTTGTGGGGAGCAGTGAAGAGTATCTGTCATTGTCCTCTCAACTCCATGTACTCCAGGCACACACCTGTATGCCCGCCCACACACATGCACATACAAAAAACAAAAAAGATTCTATGTATAGGAAATATCTAAAATAGGTGGAAATTCTAAAATGTATTAATCTCCATACAGCAATGGGGTAGATGAGAATGATCATGTCCCAGGTGGGAGGAACAGGGCCTCAGTGGGATGGGGAAGATGGTCTAGAATGAGACCGTTGTCACTGTTGAGTGATACTGTGAATATACTAAAAACCACTGAAATTGCAATGGCAAAAAAACACTTTAAAACGGCAAGCTTCTGTATGTGAATTACAGTTCCCAAACTGCCAAATAAAACAATAGCAAACATTAGAAAAAGAAAACTGTCCTTTTAAAAAACATTCTGTAACATAGGGCTGGAGAGATGACTCAGAGGTTAAGAACACTGACTGCTCCTCCAGAGGTCCTGAGTTCAATTCCCAGCAACCATAAGGTGGCTCACAACTATTGGTAATGGGATCTGATGCCCTCTTCTGGTGTGTCTGAAGACAACTACAGTGGACTCACATACATAAAAAAGAAAAAAAGAAAAAAAATCTGTGACATAGCATGAGAGGGTCTATTGGTGTAATTGTCCTACAGCCTGCTGGTGGTGGTGATGTTACAAGACTCTTTGCATGCGTTAAAGTCATGTAACTCTACAACTGTATGTTTAAAAGTATATTTAAGAGAACCATGTGTACCCTTAGTTGGAATTACAAGTTGGCATACGTGGTCAGCTTCAGTTAATTAGCTAAATAGAAATCCCTCTGTACCTTCTTCTTGCAGTTGATGGGAATCAACAAAGACCCACAACTGAACAATGTACCAAGAGTGAAAGACTTTTGAGCACTTGGTCCTAAATGGGATCTCTTCATTAAACCCCTCCCTAAAGGCTCAGGGACTCGTGCACAAAAAGAGCAGAACATTGTAGGACCCAGAGGTGATGGGTGACTCCTAGGAAACAGTGTCTTTCAGATACAATAGGACAGATGCACATATGAACTCACAGAGCCTAGGCAGCACACGTACATAGGTTCAAGCTAGACATGGTCCCAGCACTGAGAGAAGGAAGTGGACCCAGGTTCCTGCTCCTAACCAAGAAGTTATTTGTAATTGACACCTAGGGGCAGCAGAAAACTCCAGTGACAGATGTTTTCAGAAGACTGAGAACTTCAAAAACCAGAACCGGTCCTGGAGCAGAAGTAGGAACAAGAAACCTCAGGTTCAGCAGATCCTGGCTGTGGGTGGCTTGGAGAGACAATCCAGAACCCTAGAATTCCACATGTAACCAAACTAAATTCTTGCAGAGACTCTCTGTGATTAGAGCTTGCTGCAATATGGGGTTCAAAGGGACAAGCAGTAGGGATTTCAGTGGGCAGTCAGGAGGCTACTTAGTAGGTTGTATGTTTCCAGCAACTCAGTGGGACTGAATGCAAGGTCAAGACCAGTGTGACAGCTCAGAGGGTACAAGCATTTGCTTGCTCCAGAAGTCTGACGACCTGAGTTCAAGCAGCAGAACCGAAGAAGAAAAGTCCAGATGCAGTGGCCACATCTGTAACCCCAGGATTCTTAAAAAGAAGTGAGAGGCAGGGGCAGACAAATCTCCAATCTTTCGGGCCAGCAAGCTTGGAGTGAACAGTCCAGCATGGCAGAAACAAGGAGGGCCCGTCTTTAACAGGAAGGGAAAAGAGAATTGCCTCCTATAGTAGTCCTGACTTCTGCACAGGTGTTGTGGCATACACACAAACAGCAATAAATTAAATACAAATTGTTTTTAGAAAGAAAAGAAACACACACACACACACACACAACTCTCCCTGCTAATATCAATAGTAACTACTAAGGTCTAGAATCCACAAAAGTCACACCTGCCCACTGTCCTCTTATTGTCACTTGGCTCCGCCCACCTTGGGCCTGTCTTTAATCTGTCACTACTGTAGCCCTAAAGCCTCTGCGGCTTGTTAATCTGTTCTCTGAGAATGGCACATGGAGGAATTTTCTGTTAAGAGCCCTGTTTTGAAGCCGTCCTCTCTCCACGAGTAATGCGCAAACACAGTTGAATCTGTCTCAAAAACTCATTCCACTTTAGAGTCTAATTTGAAAGATCTGATTCTCAGGAGTCTTGTTTTAATAAGAATCTTGTGAAGTTTGCATGTGACTCTGTCTGTCAATCAAAATCTTCATATGTCTCTCTCTGCAATATCTTCTCCACAATGGGGACAAAAATGAGGATGAAAGATGCAGGAGCCAGCCATGGCTAAAACATTTTGATATTTCTCATCTGAAGTGATTTTGAATTAGCTTAAAAACCACATCAGCAAATTAAGTTACATGGTCTATTTATAACACAAAAGTCCTAGTGTTAGTACTTGGTCCTTATTGAACAAGGTCATCCTATTCCACTGACTGAGAGTCCTATACTTGTGGCATGTATAATACCTTCCCATTGTGTCTATATGGTAATTCTATAGTTTACTGGTTGATTGTGGGCACTTAATTTAACATCTCTGGACTACGGTTTTCTCAACTAGGAAGTATAAAGAGGTGGCGAGAGTGGGAGGAGCTACACATTTTCATCCTTAAGTTTCTTTCAGTTCTGATATCCTTGACCCTTTCATGGTTGCTAGGGAAGCCTCCATCTGTCTTTTCTGTCCCCAGTTTTACCTTCATCCTTTGTCGCTCTGTTGAAGGCTACACTGTATCTTGTCGTTTGTTTGTTGTGATGTTGGAAAACAAACCCAGAGCTTTGTCAGGCAAGTACTCTGCGATCGATCTATGGGACTCTACAGTAAGGATCTCTTATGTGTCACATACCATTAGAGACACAAAGGGACATATTGTATCGCCTACACCATATAATAGAAAGTCCGAAACAATCAAGGCTTAAACACAGAAATGTCTTCCTACCCAGGAAGTTATTTGAAGGGAGGAGTCTCTGCTAGGTAAGAAAGCAGAGGGAGGAAGAGGAAGTCCTTCTACTGCTCAGATCTCCCTTCCTTCCTGCATGGCTTCCCTCCTTACAGTGCAGGATGATTAGGGATGCTAATGATACTGTATCCAAGCTTCAGGCATAAAGAAAAGGAAAGAGAAGGGGGCTTTAAAAGTAATATTCTTCCTCACTGTATCAACCTCTTCAGCAAGTCTCCTTAGAGAAGACCCAAGTAGACATTGTATTTAGTTTTCAATGATCAGAATATACAAGAGTTCAGATGGGTGCTAGGAACTAGGAAATGTGGTTTGGGAATGAATGTATTCCTGCCCTCAATCATGCCAGGGGTCTGCAGGTTGGGGTTAACAGAGAACACTGCCAGGGAAACAACCTATAGTGCCAACCATGCCACCCTTGTGTCTCCTGGGGAGCTTTACACTCCCGGTGGAGGAGCTTGGTCAACACTGTTGGTTTGATGTGGTTGTCAGCAGGCGACCTGATCCAGAAGGATCCCGCTCTGTTTTCAGCTTACATAAACAGGCATCTGATAGGCTGGTCCCTGGTATTGGGGATGGGTAAATAAAAATGTTTTCTCCAGTCTCTGTGAATTTCAAGATGGTCAGAAGCATTGATATCTTCTCTTGGAAATTAGAGATATGTGTGAAAATGGGAAAAAAAGTTATTTCAATTTTCAAACCACCGTGACTTCTCCATTTGATTAGAGGTGAAAATGCGCTGTGCGGTAGGCTGTCCTCAGATTCACTGCCCTGACTAACTCTCCTGCTCACAGATTCACACAGGCTGGCAGAAAGATGCTGCATCTGAAGGAGTCATGGTAGGTCATGGCTACCTGATGTGCCCTAATTATGCCATCAACCCATTATCTTCCAAGGAGAGACACCACATACACACTGGATCAGGAGAAGAGAGAGCCCAATGGACGAGATCCAATTCTTATATTTATAAACATTCCTTGTTTGTAGGAAAGGAAATGAGATGCAAACTAAGCTGAATGATTTGCCCGATTCTAGAGACAGAGGTAGAGCTAAAAGATGGGTCTTGGCCTGAGGTCCAGTGTTCTAATCAACAAGATAGAGTGCACATTCTCCATCTACCACTGAGGATCAAATGGCTGAAATTCTGAAACAATTCGAGTCGTTGTCTTCACTCAGCTGTCCAGATGAGAATCCAGTTTATTTCATTTTTTTCTCCACCAATGCTTTGTCTAGGCCTCTACAAAGCCATACATTTCATTTTATCACTATTTACTAGAGCTTTTTCAGGTCTGAGAAGCTGTACAGTGGCAGAGTGCTTGCTTAGCATTCAGGAAGCCCTGGGTTCAATCCCCAGCACCGACACTAAAAGCAGATTCAGGGATCAGCAGTGATCTACGAGAGAAGCACAAAGGACCAACAGATACCACCTTATAATGCTGCTGGATTGTTGATATGTGGAACCATGAATTCAAAAGGCTGATTCCTAAGCAAACTCCCATTTGAGTGGCTTGTCACCTTATGAAGCACTTAACACAATTACGGCATTGGTGCTCAGATGCTATTGGGATTCATATTCGAGGATTACTTTTAACAGGCAAAAAAAAAAATCATACTGAATGTCCTCAAGGGTTAGCAAGGTTTTGTTTGGTTTGGGGTTTTTTTGGGGAGGGGAGGTGTTTTAGCTGTCATTGGGTTTTTGTTTTGTTTTTGTTTCTGTTTTTTGGGTTTTTTTTTTTTTTTTTTTTTTTTTTTTTGCTTTAAGAGCAGTATCAGTAAAGCTAGGAGTGATGACAAAGGCCTTTAATCCCAGCACTTGTAAGGCAGAGGCAAGTGGATCCCTATGAGTTTGAAGCTAGCCTGATCTACAGAGTGAGGTCCAGGCCAGCCAGGGATGCATAATGAGAAAGACCCTGTCTCAAAAATCAAACAAACAAACAAAAAAGAGAGTAACAGTGGGGTGTGGTGGCTCACATCTTAATGTCAGCACCTGGGATGTGGTGGCAGGAGCATCAGGAAGTTAAGGTCATCCTTGGCTACATGGTCTGAGGACAGCTTGAGCTACATAGACAGACACTCAAAACAACAACAACAACAACAACAAATGCCATTTTAGGTGGAAGTCAATCATCCTGAACCAAATCTCCCCCAAAGCAGACCTGGGCAGGCAGGCAGGTCCTGGACACCAGTGTACCAGCTGAGCACAGCTTCTCTCAGTCATCTTCTCCCACAATAGAACAATAGTCTTTGCTCTTAGACCAGTGGTGTTTTAGATTTAGCACTCACCAGAATCACACTTCCTAAAATCAACATTGCTGGCTCCTTAATTCCATTGCCTC
This sequence comes from Rhynchomys soricoides, assembly GCA_019843965.1. Lineage (NCBI taxonomy): Eukaryota > Metazoa > Chordata > Mammalia > Rodentia > Muridae > Rhynchomys > Rhynchomys soricoides. Next base: position 3,312,668 of record JADRCH010000010.1, read on the forward strand.
AGGTGTGTGGGGCTCAAGAGTCAGCTCTCCAACAAGCCCCCAAGGGAGGCACTGGTTCGGGAGGCACTCAGAGAGGTGCTAAGACAGCTATTTGAAGGTTTTTATCTCCCATGCTCATATTTAATCTCACCTGTTACAGACCATCTTTGCTCAGAGAAGGCTTTCTACCACTGGAGCTGCATCCAGGGGATCTTGAAGATCCCAGTCATGCGCTTCCAATGGGGCACAAAATAACGTGAAGATGGGGCCTTATAATACTGCTGTCTTGTTAATATGCAGGACCACACTCATGCCCCCTCTGCAGAATATACTAATTTCCACCCAGAGCCACAAAGGATGAAATTGAAAGTCTGACTGAACAGGCTCACGGGAACCATAAGGAACCCAAGACTGAACTTGAGCCTGGCCCACACTCAGGAGGGTTACCAAAGGTTGATAATGAATGCTATTTATCACCACATCTACTCCCCCACCACCCCCATCTTCTTACCTTTAAACTGAGGGGGCTGGGGAGGTAAGGCCGGAACAGTTAAGCACACTGGCTGCTCTTACAAAGAACCTGTGTCTGGTTCCCAGCACCCACATGATGATACACAAACATCCGTAATTCCAGTCCAAGGGGATCTGATACAATCTTCTGGCCCCAAGGCACTGCACATGTGGGATACTTACATGTATGCAGGCAATATAGAATAAATCTTTCTTTTTAATTAAAAAAAAAGTCAGGGCCCCTGGATGTTCCAAGACATGTTCAAAACCACACAATAAATTATAAGAGAGCACAGGGTCATGACAACCGGACCCAACCAAGACTGTATGTGACATGAGTTAGATCTAATAACTCATGCTTGTTCCTCAAAGAACACATGGTGACACCATACTGCATGTTTCTTCCTCTTCTATATCATCATTACTAGGAGTGGAAAATTCTTAAAAAGTCAGTTTGGTGTCCATAAAAAAATTAAAGCCATAGTGACTTACCAACATGACTTTTATTCCATCAGTGTGCTATTAAAATGTTCATGTGTTTAGTGGCATGTCTGAGTGTCTGAGTCCTATCCAAGTTCACTGTCATTATTCTAGTGGTAATTTACTCAATTTAAAAAAAATATATATATTTTAAGCTCTGATTGTTACTGGCTGAGTGGCTGAGCAAGGACCAGGGTATTTTGAAGAGATGTTTGTTCCCCTCTTTTGGTTACCAGGCTATTGACACAGCAGACTGAAAGGAACCGGAATCCCCCTGCCCTGCCTCCAGGAATCTCTTGCTGAGAAAAAAGGAAGTCTAAAGCAGTGGTTCTCAACCTGTTGGTAATGACCCCTTGGGGAGGGGGTGGAACAGCCCTTTCACAGGGGTCACCTCAGACCATCAGAAAACACAGGTGTTTACACTGAAATTAATAACAGTAGCAAAATTACAGTTGCTACTTAGCAATAAAAAATACTTTTATGGTTGGGGGTCACCAGGACATAAAGAACTGTTTTAAGGCATTAGAAAAGGCAACATGCCCTGGTCTGAAGCCTGATAGGGATTTTACAAGATGTTGAGAAT
>JADRCH010000010.1:3314229-3334672 GCA_019843965.1 Rhynchomys soricoides
ATGCCCTGGTCTGAAGCCTGATAGGGATTTTACAAGATGTTGAGAATGTGTTACACCACCTTGCTGGAGCCCAAACAATGACTGACTGATGCGTGAGGTCAAAACTTGAATAGAGACTGCTTAATATGTATAACTTGGGCTGCTGCTTAAACCTCCCTTTGGCACCCAGAAGATAGACCGAAGGAGGGTCACTCTCCCGGCCCCTCTTCTCAGTGTGGCCACACTGACTCAATCTCCCTTTTCTGATTCAGTCTTGACTTAGCTGTTTTAGCTGGTTTATGGAGGACTGGTGGGCAAACCTGACTTGTTGGGGTAGAGGCTGGGATCCCAAGTCCTGATTCATGGTGATTCCGCAGAACAATTAGGGAAAGTGCATGAAGGGCCCAGAAAAATGTGGCTTTGCCACTAAAATGAACCTCACACCTGGTCAATACACCTCAGTCTCAAAATACCACATAGCATGGTATGACCTGTCTACCTGGGTACCATGGATTTGATTAACCTAGTTTGAATTTTCCTTTAGAGAAAATGGCTTTAGGAAAAGCTAAAATTAATGGTAGTGTTGCCATCTTTCCGAACAGCACACTGGATGCAATAATCAACTATTAAAAATATAACTGGGAAACAGAACGAAACAGTTTAAGTAGCTGCTATGGCTTTAATGGTCGTACGCCTCGAAAATGTTTATGCTGGAACCTAAATCCTAATGTGACACATAGATGAGCCGGAGAGGAAGGGATTTGACCTTGGAAAACACTGTCAACCTCAGGGAAAGGGTGGAGGGCTGTAAGTAAGCCTTTCTCTCTTTAACCCAGATGCCATGTGAAGATACAATGTTCCTCTCCCCTCCAGGGCATACAGGTGTAAGGTGCCATATTAGAAGTGCCACACAGTCCTCTCAGCTGATGCTAACCTTGTCTGCATCTTGACCTTGGACTTCGGCAGAAATCAGTATCTGTTCTTTATAAATTACTCTATCTCCAGTATTTTTTTTTCTTAATAACAGTGATAATGGACAAAGATAGTATGTAAGATACTTTTTAAAGCAATAAAAATAAGTTGAAAAGAAAAAATAGCTAATTTTAAAATGCTGAAGAGCTTGATTTCTCCACCTTTTTAGATATCATCAATGTCTAGCTCTCAACCTAGGCACAGTCAGCAACAGGTATTAAAACAGAGCAATGAACCATAAAATGTCTGAAAGTGTTCAAGGCACATAGTCTTTTTTTTTTTTTTTTTACATTTGATATTATTTGTTTACTTATTTGTGTTATATCCTGCTCACTGCTCCCATCCTAGTCACTCCCTCCCACTCCTTTCCCCTCCCCCCCCCTCCCCTGAACAGGGGGGGGCCCCCCCCCCAGGTATCCTGCCCCCACACTGGTGCTTCCTCTCCCACTGAAGCCAGCCAGGCAGCCCAGCTAGTACATATCCCACGGACAGGCAACAGCTTTTGGGATAGCCCCTGTTTCACTTGTTTGGGACACACATGAAGGCCAAGCTGTACATCTGCTAACTATGTGGGGAGAGGCCTAGGTCCAGCCCATGTATGTTCTTTGGTTGGTGGTTCAGACTCTGAGAGCCCCAAGAGTCCAGGTTAGTTGACTTTGTTGATCTTCCTGTGGAGTGAGGAACATGTTCTTATTGTTAAACACACTTGGGGGTAGGTATGGCAGGAGAAAAACAAGCTATTTGTGCCTCTTTAGTAACATAGATCTTAACACACTTAAGATCTGACTGTCCGTCCGGTCTCCATTGATACATTTGTGTACGGAGATAGGGGAAGGTATAAAATTCAGATCAGCAAACAGGCTCTCTCTCTCCATTGTGGGTATAAAGGTTTACAATGTTTACATATTATCAGAGGAGAAATGGTCAAGATACAACAAAGTATCTAGTTTGATTGACTCCCAATAGCATCTCCAGCAATGCCAAAACCGAGTCTCAACCCCTTTCTAACATTCTTCCAGTTGATGGGAATTAGCAGGAAGTAGCTGTCTGCACACACTGGAGCTGGCTGGGTTTCTGATGGTGGATTCTGCCTCAAGCCTCAGCCTGATGCCTCACTACCCTGTTCCCTTTGCCCTGCCTCCCAGCCCTCTCTCCTTCCATGTTCCTGAAGCAAGTCTTCACCCCTGGTAGAACACTGCGAACACCTTCCCAATCCCCAGAACTCAGCCAGGGGCTCTCCTCTAAGCAACTCTTCTGACACCTGCTCCATCAGAGCAACGCATCTAGATATGACTCTTCACAGTGGGTTCTGTGCATTCGTGAGTGTGAGCACTGCACTGTCTCCTGTTTGAACTGACCAAAAGATGATCTTGTACATCGTTGGTGGCCTTTGTCCTCATCACTCCATCCCCCCTTAGCCCAAGCAGGAAAAGCCCACCGGGCTGCCCTCAACTTCCTGTGCATGTGAGGACTCCAAGGGTTCCGTGCGCTGTTCTTTTCAGGCTGGGAGAACTTAAGATGATTGGTCTGGGAAAGGTCTGGAGAGAAGCCTCGAAGAAGCCAGGAGGGCAGGCAAGATGCAGGGTTGCTATGGTTACTGGGCAGCTTGATGTTCTAGCCATCTCCTCCCCACAAGGCAACTCTTCTCTGTGAAGCAAAAAGAAGACACACAGATATTCATATCCAATCCACCACATGAGCCAATAGAGCAAGGACTTAGTCACATCAACTGCATGTCCCGGCAACAGCAAAGTCGGGGCTGCCAGGGCAGTGAAGGGAACATCCATGGAAAACTACTTGGTAGATATTTGAGATCAGAATGTGGTAAAAGCCTGAAGTTGGAGGTGGTAATTGCTATGCTCTCTGAGTGTGGTTAAGATGTACTTTGTTTCTGTCTTCCCCTGACTCTGAACTAACATCATGTCTGTCCCTGTGGCTCTAGAGGCCTTGCTGTAACAAGGGTGAAGACAGGCCTGGGCAGTGGGGAAACAATAGGCTGGGACCCAAGCGGGAGGGTCTCCTCCTTCCACCTGAGCCACAGACTACGCTTCCTAGGCTCCAGATGGTGATCATGATTGTTAAAAAGCAACCATTATCCCTGTTAATGAGGATAATAAACCAGAACGATTCACAAGCAGCCACAGCATATGGAGCCCCTACAAAACACAGATTCACCCAGCATTGCCGGGAAATGAGGTTTTCCACACCAGTGAGTTTTCTGGAAAATTAGGGCTTACCTTTTTAGCTTCAATATTTTTTTTTTTCTGAACCTATTAACCATTTGGGATGGAAATACGTGTCAAATGTGTAATACATCTTCCCATGTTGCTGAATAGCGTAACAAACACTATACAGCCTACCTTTTTTTCTAGATACCTCATTATAAACATGCCATCAGCCCTGGGAGGAGGAGAAGGCTCCGTCTATTACATATTCCAGTCTTATTAGGACAGCCGCTTAGTCTAGTCTTAGCCGCAATGCAATGCAGGTCTTTGCACCTGACTTAAGCAGGAAGCCGGGCTTCCCTACCCTGGACTTTGTGTCCTCCAGCCTTTCCACTCAAAAGATGGCCTCCAGAATAAGAACTCAGCACCACCTGGGGCTTAATCAGAAGCATAGGCTCTCTGGCCCCAGCCCAGCCCAGCTGAATGAATTAGATTCAGGGTTTTAACAAGATGCTGGGTGATTCATATGCACATTAAATTGAGTAAGCACAACTCTCCAGCTGTGCTTGCCAGCAGGTTCCTGACCAGTTATAACACTATCTCCTGAACATGCTTGGCAGAAACCCAAGAAGGGGCCAGTTCTGACCTAAGATCCTAGTCTCTGGAGACTGAAACCCAGCTATCTATTTTTACCACACCCTATGGGTAATGTTGAGATGTACCAAAGTTAGTGGTGTCCAGCTCTCTGTCTGGCTCATAGGACTCAATGTTTGTTAAAGAAAATAGGATTCCTATATTCCTTTCATCTAAAAAGAGGAGATTCGCATTTCTGATACTCTAAAGATGGTTAAGATCGCTGGCTGGGGGCTAGAAGCATAACTGAATGGCGGAGCACTTCCCAGCATGCTTTGGGATTTGCATCCAATTCCCTGCACCATAATAAAAACAATCAATTGATTAACCACTGGCTTTGCTAACTAGAAAGGGCTACATACGAAAGGCTGTGCATTATATTCTCTCACAGAGAAAGACCTGAATAGACATGAGCATAGAGGCAGAAAGTTAATGAAAATGGACGAGTAGAGGAGATTGTTTTAGGACAAAGAAAATGTAATGTGGGATCGCATAGAGGTGGTGGATGCCCATCCTCAGTAATACACTAAAATCCCTTGGAGTTGTTTAAAAGTAACAGTGAAATTACACACTGGCTCACACGTTTTGAAAGACTGAATTTACACTGTTTAAATTGTACCCCAATTTTAGGAAGATCTTGCGTTTTAAAATGAACCTGTTCAAACAAGTTCAAATCCTGGTCCTGACCAATAGTGGCCATTTAACCTTGCACAAGCTAATTAACCTTCCCTAGTCTATAAGAAAGGTATTAATGTATCCCACAGGGTTTTTATGAAAATGTTTCTAGTTTAAAAAAACACCTGGCATTGGGGTCAAACCGTAGCACCCTAAAATATGACAACAGGAGACCAGAATGTGCCACCCCCAATACACTTCTTTAGATATTGACTATTCTGAGCTGGTTATTTTGAGAAACTGCAGACACAGGAGCAGCTCTGCAAGGCTGCCCCTCCAGAGAGGAAAATTTTACCTACAAAGGAAATCTCCATAAATAAAGAAGTCTGTGCCAGGAAGAGTTACTTTGAGCCTTTACCCCCTGAGAGACTTTGATCTACAACAAGGCAAATTTATTCACCCACCACCACCCTCTCATAAGTAAGTTCTAACCCTCAAGCCCTATCCTTACTGGTTACTCTGATGCTCTGTGGGCCTTAGTTATCTGGCCTTTTCCTTGGGTCTAACCCCTCTATGAGACTCCTTTGAATTTGTATATGGGTGACATGGGTTTTCTCTTAGGAATATTTTAGGCCATTTAATATGGAGACCAGCCAAAGAGCTAAGAGGAGAAAAAGAAAACATTTTATTGTTTTGTTTTGTTTCTTTCTTAGTATAGCCAAATGTACATTGCTGTTGGGGTGAAAGTGTATAACTCCTGGTCAGTCACCCATCACGGGGTCACAGGGGTCACAGGGGCTCCTTCTAAAACAAAGAACATGTTAACAGTGGAAGAGCAGGGTAGATTTACTAAACACCAAAGCTATACACGACATGAGAATCCTCAGGGCTGGCACACAGCTCAGTGGGAGAGCCCTTGCTTAGAATACGTGAGGCCTAAGGTTCATCCCCAGAACCACACGCACGTGCACACACGCACACAAGATAAAGAGTGGGTAGCCATGTAGAAAAGAGTTTGACTCATTTGTTATTAATTATTATTTATTTACTTATTATAATATTATTATAATGATATTCTGAAGGTGAACCCAGCATGACCTGTCATTCAGGTCCTCTTGGCCCCTCTGACCCCTATCACATGGGGATTTTTGGGAGAAGAGAGAGGCCAGTTTTATGGCTTGCTTTAGGGTGAGGTGTTCTAGTTTCTCCTCCACCTTGGAGGAGAAAAATTCAGATTTTCTGTGATTGGCCTTTGCAGCAGTCAGGGATCTACAAGAATGGATCATGCAAGATGGGGGGCAGAAGTCTAAGAGACCTCGCTTAGGATGCTTTGGAGCCTCCTAGAGAACTCAGTACGCCACGGTGCTGTTCTTTGGGATGTCATCTTCTGTGTCCTGACATTGCTACAGATCCAACAAATTTCAAACTTTGCAATGTACAAATCACTGCCAGATGAATTTTTAAAACTGAGTGCTCTTTGGATTTTTCAGATTCTTAAGTCTGAAGTATAACTCCAGAATCAGCAGTCTTAATAAGTCTGCCATTCTAATTGCAAATGGTCTACACATGACACCATGACAAATACTTCTTGAAACTCTTTGTGGTAGTTGGTCTTAACTGTCAACCTGATAAAGAGTCTAGACTCATCTGAGGAATGAGCCTTTCAGATGCCAGCAGTGGGAAGACCTGCCCACTATGGATGGTGCCATTCCCAGGCTAGAGCCCTGAACCAAGTTAACTGGAGAAAAGAAAGAAGCTGAACAGCAGCCAGCGTTCATCTTCCCTGCTTCCTGACTGTGGATGGAATGGGATCAGTGGTATCAAGCGTATGCTGCCAGAACTTCCCCGACAACATGAACTTGAACTGACAGCCATAATAAACCCTTTCTCTCTTAAGTTGCATTAGTTAGGGTGTTTTATCACAGTAACAAGAAAACCATGACAGTCTTGTAAATCAGGAAAAAAATAGTTTTTAGAATCACATTGTTTTCCCACTTAGAATACAGAAATCTATAGAGACCATTGTTTCAGTTCTTACACAAACACACACACTCACACACACACACACACACACAGAGAGAGAGAGAGAGAGAGAGAGAGAGAGAGAGAGAGCAGGGGTTAGATAATTCGAAATTTTTCTTTTTATGAATCCAGAGAACTGAGGCTTACAGGAAACCAGTGAACTCAAAATTTAAGAAAACACAAACATCTGCAAAAAGAAACAAATAATGAGCACCTGATTACAGGAAACAGATGTCATTTGTCCCAGGTAAGAAAAATTAAGCCAATTTTTTTTTTTTTTTAACAAATTGTCAGGGTTGGGTTTGGGTTAGCAAGAGATTGCCAGACCCATGTTAGAACTGACCTAAGAGAGGGCTTTTCCTACAGTCCTCACTGGTAGACGGAGAAGAGCTAGCAGAGGAGTAAGTCTTCAAGAATACCCACACAGAGTAGTCAAGAGAAGAGCAGCAGGTAAGTTCCGGAAGCAGGGGTAGGTCTCCTGGGGAGGAGAAATAAGAAAATTAAAGACATGAGCAGAAAGGTAACAGACATTGTCAGTCTCAGTACTAGTGAAAAACAAAATGAGAAAACCAACATTGCAGCTTGCAGGAGTGAGATGAGAGAGCGGACTTGTCGGCTTTTATAAAGAAATAGAAATACAGACGGAGCTGGCCACCGAGAGAGCCCTCAGTCCCGTGGTCTGCCTATGGTTAGAGCTCAGTGAAAACAAGAATATGTAATCCATGCTCCATCACCACAAGATGTTTGGGGCTTTTGTCATAAAAAGGTATAGGGGAAGGAAGGGAGGGACGGAGGAAGGGAGGGAGGGAGGGAGGGAGGGAGGGAGGAGGGAGGGAGAAAACAAAACACTGTCAGAGGTAAGACAATCAGCAGCAGAACTGGGATTTTTGTTTACACAGGTGTGAGGGCATCAAAATGGAGTCCTTAGCACACTGTGATTACTACATCAAAGTGCTTCATCGAAAAGGCCTGTAACCTATGTGATGAGATCATAGTGTTTCCCAAAGATAAACAGAAGCTACAGACAGAATCAGCCGAAAACACTAGAAATGAAGTCAGGTACTAGAACAAGTCAGGCACAGGAAGGAACAGTGCTCTGGACAGGCACAGTGATGGACTTGAAACCGACAAAGAAGGAACTGGTGGTTTAGAGGATCGCCCAACAGATACCATCAAATGGAAGGTCAAACAAAACAGGAGTAGGTAATGCAGAAAGTAAATAAAGCACAGCAAAGCAGTCAAGAACTGTAGAGCCATATCAACATAACACTCATGTGCGTGTTATAAATGGCCTCTCAAGAAAAGAGATGAAAGGAAAGAAATTGAAGAAATAAAGTATTTAGTTTTATCTTCTTTTACTCTCTTTTCAGTGGCCGTCATTTCTTTTGTAGAGATTCTGCCTGGTATCATATTTTGTCTGCCTGAAGAAAATCTTTTAATAATCCTTTCCTTGAAAGTCTGCTGGCAATAAATTCAACTTTTGTTAGGCTAGTTGACCAGCAGACTCTTGGGATACAGCCCCCAGTTCTGGGGTTGCAGGTGTGCACAGCCATACACAGCTTTGATCTGAGTGTAAAGATTCAAACTCAGGTCCTTATGTCTACACAGACGTGCTCGTACCAAGCCATCTCCTCAGCCCCTGCCCCATCTTTAGATGTTTTTGCTGAGTGTAAATTTCCGCCGACAGGATGTTTTTGGATTGTTTGTCCTACAGTGTGCACGGCAGTGAGAAGACAAGGCTACAGGTTTCCTGGGATAATCTCACACTCTACACTCTTATTCCTCTTCCTAATTCTACACCATCTACCCCCTGATACAGACCTCGGCTGTCTGCAAAACTTCCTGGTAGGTCCTGCTAAACGCCTAGTGGTGTTCTTCACACAGCTACAGTATCATTTCCAGGCTCCTGTTCTGAGTTGCCACATGCCTGACTTTGGGCTAATGTGAACAAGATGCTTGCTTTAATTGCTTTTCTATCACCAAGGCTAGGGCACTCAGACAGAGCAGCTGTCTTACCTGTGAAATGTACTCAATGCCCAGGTCTTAGAGCTTCTAGGACTGCGGGGAGTTTTATGCATAGGGGCAGAGCAAGTACATAAAGGCTTCTGCATTTCCTAGCTCATAGGATATTGAGCGCATCCCTCTACCATTCTCAGAATCCCAGGGTAAGCTTCTTGAGACTCGTGCTTTTAATTAAGAGCCCTGTAACACAATGGAAAGTCCCTTGCAGGAAGGTCAGCGGTCAGTCTTCTTTCTGACCTTCTGGAAGGCTACCAACAAACACAGCATGGCACTTCAGGGAGGCTTCCCATGGCATTGGTGTCTGTTTTATGATTCGACTATGAGGATTAAAAGCAGCGAGTGCGGTAGATTCCTGAGATTGTGCCAGTTATTTCTTCTTCCTTCTTCTCCATCCCCAGCTGCAGTTCCTTTAGCAAAAGACATGTGGGTGCATGTCCCCACACCTTGATGCTGACTTTAGCTGCAGGGCTTGTTTTCGCTAGAATGGGAGTCTTGAGTGTTTCTGGTTGACTCTCCTGACTGTCAATACCATGAGGTCTGTCGTCACTTCGTGGAAGATAAAAAGACATGTGGTTGAACTGTGTCGCCCAGGCCATCTCAGTCAAAGCTATCCTAGATTAACTGATGGCCAGTCCACCCCCAGATATGTGATCAGCAAAGCTACCTAAGCAGACCTCTGGACATACGAGCAATAAGCATGCACTACTGTGTGCTACTGAGATTCTGTGGTTACTGTGTAGCATCATTTTTTCAGCAGATAACTGTAGACTGTGAGGCTGTGCTTTCATAAACTGAACGGCATTATACTATTAACACTTGGGAAGGGAGGTATGGCTCCATAATTCTGATTATGTATTATTCTGATTGTGTATTTCATAGAGTATCATTATACTCTATGAAATGTTTCAGAGAGCTAGAGAATCAAAGTTTAATTTGGGCAAGACCTTGGATACAATCTATCATTCTTCCTGAGCACGGAGCTTTTTCCAATCCCATTATCTTTTGTCTGTACTAACAGCGTGTTCATCAAGCACCTCTTCATCCAAACAGTCAGGAGTCATTGTCTATAAATCCTGTCCCCTTCCCTGTGCAGACAGCACACGAGGCTGGGTCCTGTTCGGCCTCCATCCACCACTTCTCCCTGTTAGCATCTGTTAGCAATGCTGTGTGTTGTGATTTGCAATTTTTTCCCAGATGCATTCAGCATGCAGTCACTTTGACAAGCTAAAAGCTGTTAATGCAGGATCATTTATTACGTTTTTCTGCACACTGCATTAATCTTAAAGACCCGGCTTAACGCACGTGATGACATCGTTCTCTGAATACAGAAGGGCTGGTCTACAAAGGCTTATGAAGTAAGCATCTTCCTAAATTTCTCAAGGACTGAGAAGCCAGAGGAATAAATTGGAAGAGAAACTAGGCAAGCTGTTTTCTATTTTCTAAAGGAAGGAAGGAATTATTTAGCCAGACACAGGACTCTTTTGGGCACCTCACACATTGTTATTGCTGAACAAATAGTTATTATTATTCTTAGCAATGAAGTGACTCAGGATGGACCTTTTCTTCCCTAAAAGGAATGGAAGTGTTTTCCAGGTCCTGATTCTGCATCCTGAACGTTATGTTCACCTTAACAGCCGAAGGATCTTCCCCCTCCTCTAACCTAGAAGGAAGCAGGAGGCAGAATGCCTGTCTAGAAAGATGACAAATCAGACATGACACACATACAGGCCCATTACCTCTGTCATATTCCTCCTCTCAACTTTTCTCAGCAATGAAGGTTTCCATGAGCCTCCCACTCCTTTTCGCATCCCTCTCATAAGGGAGTTGTAATTAAATCTCCTTGATTTCCCAATGCCTCTGCCACGTAAAATAACATTCGTTGTCTAAGAAAAGTTTCCTTCTGCATTTCTCCCCACACTATTCTGACTCCGACTGGGTGGTCAACAGAATCCTTCCCTCCTGGTCTAAACTGTAATTCTGAACAAGCACCACCTCCTCCAGGAAGTCTTCTTGAGTACTTAGCCTACTCTTCTCTTGATGCCCTCTCCCTCCTCCTCCTTCCTGGCCTCCTTCCTCCTCTCTCATTTACTGTAAACACTCCATCAAGGTCCCTACCATCTCCCACGCTTAGGCTCTGAGGAGAAGACAGGGCCATCCTCGGCTGACTCTGCATGCACAGGAGTTATTGGTACCATGCCTGGTACCAGTGGAGGGGCACAGCAGACGCTCCCCACCCTCACTCACAGCAGCATTGTGTTCCCCTGAGAGTGCTGTCAAGGAGCCGAGCTTTAATGAGCAGCGCCTTTGTTCTTAGCTTGTTAGCATCACAAAGAGAGTAAGATGCGTGATTTACCTGGAGATGGAGGACCTGGATTCTTCTTTCAAAAAAAAAAAAAAATGTTTGAACAATCTTTTTGAGAATCCTCAGACCCCTGGTTTCAGTCCAGATTTGTCCTAAGAACCTCAGGGTCGGGTCATAAGGAAATCCAAAACCAAGTCTCTGGCTAAGAGAATATGTTATTTTGGTGGAGACTTAAAAACAGCATACGTGTATAAAATATGACCGAACTCCGCATCACACCTTGTACGTGCCAGATAAATTAGAACGACAATGGTAAGTGGAGGTAGGGCTTGGGTTGGGAGTGGGGTGGAGAGAGGGGAGAGTTGGCAGGTCTGTGAGGGCAGCTCTACCTGAGAAGGCAGGCAGGCTGGAGTCTCCAAAGGATGCAGAGCTCCGGGAGGGAGAGTGGCAGAAGCTGTGCTTTCACAGACCCTCCTAAACAAAGAGCTGAGCATGCAGCCATTGTCTATCTAGACTTCCGGAATGGCCAGTAGGCTTGCCTGGCTGGGACAAAACTCTGTAGTGAACAAAACGGAAATCAGGTTCCAATGCCAAGACAAATAATTTTCATTTTTTTTTTTTCTCAATGAAAAGAACCCGCCTAGGTTACCAGTTTTAAGAGGCCCAGTTAAATCTGTGTCCTGAACAGGAAATGTGCACTTACATTGAAAATGTCAGAATCACAATAACTCACCACCACTTATTCTTTAAGAGCCCCGAGTTAACGCCTAACACCGTCTGTCCCTCCAGTCTGGGGGTTGCCCATTTCCCCATCAGATGGAGTGTGCACCCACTGCATAATCTCTGTCCCTCAAAGGTGAAGCCCAAGTAGTTCCTAACTGCAAAGAAAATATTCTTAGTTGATCTCTCATCCACAGCTGCCTACTCTGCTTCCATTTCTCAGAGGCTGTACTTTCTGCCTGGGGCTTCCAGTAAACTCTAGACCTCTGTAATCCTTATTAAATCCGTTTCCTGTGTGTGTGTGTGTGTGTGTGTGTGTGTGTGTGTGTGTGTAGTACATGTGCGTGCACATGGATGTGCATGGCCGTGTGGAGGCCAGAGGGCATCAGGTACCTACCCTCCTCCCTGCACCCCTCCCTCCTGCCCCATCTCTCTGCCGATCCATTATTCCCTTGAGGCAAGGTCTCTCTCTGAACATGGAGCTTGTAGTTTTTATGCTAACCTGGTGACCAGCAAGCCCCAGCAATCCTCATGTCTCTTTTACCCTCCATTGTGGGGGTTACTGCAGGACAGCGAAGATCTGAACCCAGGTCCTCATGCTTGCACTGAAAGTGCTCTTTACACAAAGCTATCCTCCCTGCGTGCTTGTTCCAGTGGGATAAACAAGGGGGGAGTGCCAAGCTAATAAGTAATTTGCCTTTGGAGGCTAAATGGCTAAGGCTTATTACAAGGTTAGCTGTTCTCCCTCAGTGACTAAGAGTTGGCTCTATCTGCCAGAAAGTTCCTTTGCACCTCCCTCCAGCATGTCACTTATTGTCTGAGAGAAGAATTAAAATGACAGCCTTACCAAGATGGAGCGGTCCAACTCACCCCTCCAAGCCTCTCTTGGTCCAGCTCTGGAACAGTCTCCAAAGAGCCCAGCATGCCTGGAAAGCCCTCCCACTCCCCATGCCAAGCCATGTGTCTCCTATCATTTAAATAATCCCCAAATCCCACCCTGTCTGTGATCCCTTATGACTTCAGAGAAGAACAAACCCTTCCTCTCATCAGATCCTGTCTCCTCTTAAAAGGCTTCTGGCCTCCTTCCCTGACACCACCCAAACCCTAACGCAGGCTCTGCATTCCCTCCTACCCCTAAATATGTGTCCTTGAACTGTACCGACTATAAATAGGCTACATTTTAACTAATCTGTGGTGCTGTAAATCCTTCCTGTCAGCTCAAACAATCTTGGGCTTGTTAGGATCAAGGAAGTAGCCTTGGTTGAGGCTGTTTCTTCAGTGAATTGAGACAAGACTAAGAGAACCAACCATTTGTTCATAGAATACTCTCCAGCACATTCCAAACACCAAACCCCACTCGAGCCCTTTGTGTGATCTGGCGCGGCTTTTGCATACAGGCAGTGCACACCTCTGAACTCCCTAGTAAGACCCAAACAATAGAAATCCTATGTAAACAGCTGTGTTGGAATGACTGGAAAGTTATGGTAAGAAAAACCCTGCAAAAATCCACATTTGGTGTGGATGCAGGGATTTCTTGGTAGAGAAAACACATTTATCTAGTTCAAGCGGTTTGCACTGCAGTCGGTTTAATCTGTGGAGTAGAACCATAAGAAGCCTACTGTGTTTCGTTGCTTAGGCAACTCGAGTGGTGACGTGGAAACACTGCCTGTGAGAACCAGTGTCTCCACAGCATCCATGCAATGCTTTTGTGTTCATGGCCTTATTTTTTCCCTTAATATGACCTTGTGACATCGTATTTATTAACGTCTCTTGAAGAGGAAGTGCAAGTTGAACAGCACTGAATACCTTGCTTTTGGTCAAGCAATAAAGGGTGTCTGAAATTAATTTGTAAAAATATTCCATTTAGGTTTCTTACCTAATACAATAAAACAAAATCAATCTCAGATGAATTAAAAGGTTAAATGTAAAATACTGAAAGAAAGAGAGAGAGAGAGAGAGAGAGAGAGAGAGAGAGAGAGAGAACAGAAGGTAAGAATGCAGAAAGCAAGCAAGCAAGCAAGCATGTAGCTGAGGCTCAGCTCAGCTCAGCTTCATCTCTGGATGTGGAAAGACATTTTAGCCATAAAAGTACTGGCAGAACATTGCAAAAGATCCCAGAAGAAAAAAAAAATTGGATCCATCAACATAGAGATGTAAAAAGTTCCATATATCACCGAGCACAGGGAAGCTGTCAGTGGCCATAGAGGAAACTGCCTGAGAAATGATTGCCTTCCTCGATACAGACTTCACCAAAGGCCATTTCTCAATCTCCCTAAGAATGAGTAGACATGAAGAAAATGAAACAAATAGAGAACTTGCAGTAGAGTAAATATATTTATCTGGTTAACGAATTTATGTAAAAGTTCTAGATATGCAGAATAAAACAAGGGGCCACTTGTCAGCTGTCAACTCCACTGTGATGGTAATTCACAGTGCAGGTGGCAGGACATCAGACACTCTGCACAGTGACAAATGGGGGAACTGTGAGAACCTTCTAGATCAGCTGAGATCTATCTACCAAGAGCTTAAAAATACCCACACCAGTGGAGTAACCCTGATCTGGAGCTCTCCTGTGGGAACAATCAGATAGTCTCAGAGATGCCAGTGTTCTTCTGTAGGATTTAAATAGTAATAGTTTGCATAGGTTTACATTCTAGAACACCCATACCAAATAAAATGCTTAGAAATTGTGATGGTTTATATATGCTTGGCCCAGGGAGTGGCACTATTTGGAGGTGTGGCTTTTTTGGAGTAGGTGTGTCACTGTGGGCATGGGATTTAAGATCCTACTCCTAGCTGTCTGGAAGTCAGTCTTCTACTAACTAGCGACCTTCAGATGAAGATGTAGAACTCTCAGCTTTGCCTGCACCATGCCTGTCCAGGAACTGCCATGCTCCTGCCTTGATGATAATGGGCTAAACCTCTAAACCTGTAAGTTAGCCCCAATTAAATGTTCTTTATAAGGTCATGGTGTGTCTGTTCACAGCAGTGAAACCCTAACTAAGACAGAAGTATATTTTATTTATTTTTGGTTTGGGGTGCTGTGTGTATGTGTGTGTGTGTGTGTGTGTGTGTGTGCATACATGCATGTAGACGTGCATGCACATGTGTACACATGTATGTGGAAGCCTTGAAGTTGATCAAGTGTATTCTTCAATTGTTCTCCACCATACATATCGAGGTGGAAATTCTCTCTGAACTGGGAACTTGTCCTTCTGGCTTGTTAGGCTAGCCATCTTGTTATAAGAATCCCCTGTCCATGCCTCCCATACGCTAGGATTACACACAGACCACCATGTCCACCCAGCCATTTCTGTAGACTCTGGAGATATGAACTCTGCTCCTCATACTAACATGGCTTCCCTTAGTTCACTGTGAGGGCTTTGCTTCCTTGGTCTTGACAAGGAAGTTCCTAGCTTCTCTCCCAGGACACAGGAAGGTAGGGGAGCTGGGTTGGGTAGAGAGAGAGTTAACATGCTTTGCTCGTGCTGGGCAAGAGAAGGGACTATGCAGCATGAACTCATCTGTGATTTTTGATATTATCAGTCAGCAGTCTATGAAACACAGAGCTGAGAATCAAATACACTGCCACACATCTAGTGAGAACTAGGCAGAATCCACACATCTGCTCCCTGCCTTCAGTCAAAATATGGTTTATACAATGTAGAGTATGCCAAAAAAGTGTGCTGTGTTACAACAATGTCAATGTCAAAGTATATTATTATTATTATTATTATTATTATTATTATTGTTATTATTATTTACCCATAAAAGCAATAGTCAGGACTAGTGGTTTTAAAGGGGCTTCTCTACCCTTTCAGTATCCATTTACATGTGTGTAAACTCTTCTCATTCATTCTCTTTCTCTGAAAGGCATGGCATCTAAATAACTCAATAATTCATGTATTCATTCTGATCCCATATAAAACAGAGGTCTTTGAAGAATCCCCCCCCCACACACACACCCAAACCTGATTGACTTTCTCAGAACTACTGATGAGGAGAGAAGCACTCACCCACAGCATTATTTACCAGCACAGGACTGGTAACAACCCAAACACCAATGTAAAAAGGCTTAATGAAATCAGTGTGACAATATGGAACAGCCAGCAAGCACAAAGGGAATTCTGGGCCTTGTCCCACATACTGTGGTGGGCTCCCAGAATCAACTCCTCCTCCTCATGGGTTGTTCTCAGTTCCTTCTGATGGCTCTTCCTCCGTGCCCAGCCTCTAAATGTTAAAAGGAAGCAGGAATCAGTCCCTGGCTAGAGTCCCTTGACATTTCTGTCCTTCATTCAAACCCCATTGGTTCTCCAGGCCCACAGTTAAGCCACCATCCGCTGAAACCCAAGCCATTACCTCCAGTCCAGACTCAAGCCATGTGCTGCAACCTAGTCACCATTGTGCTTCTGAAAGTAAGCACTGAGGTCTGACACAGGTGACCCAGATCAGAAAGACTCACTGTCATACTGCCTCCTCGTTGCTGTTTTAGAAAATAGCGAATCATCTGCTCAGTCTCTCAGGCTAAAATTCATCAACTAAACTCTTGTCTTACAATTCCTACTTTTTGTGGGTTGTACTACCAAAACTGAAGCCTACATTACCACCCTGGACAAAGCCTGTCACCTGCTTCTTGATTCCAACAATCCACTCTTGATTCTTCTTAGCCTGTTCCCCTCATAGTGGCAAGAGGAGCTTTTAAAAACATGCATTAGCTACCACCTCTTCTCCCAAACTTTCAGTGGCTTCATATCTCACTAAGAATACAAACCAAACTCCTACCATGGCTACTTGGCCTCAAGAGCTCTCTATCTGCCTGTATAGCCCCTGTTCTCTGTTTCACTTTGCTTCAGTTAAGGTCTGCTTTCCTGCCCCATTAACAGCCAACCCCCAGAAGCCTGTCTTAGGGAACTTTAACTGGCAATTCAATAGAATAGAATATTCTGTCAATAGCCTAGAGTCACCAGAGACAGAAATCTCAGTTAAGAAACTACCTAGATTAGATTAGCATGTGGACCTGTTTCTGGGAGATCGTCTTGATTGTTAATTGATGTAGGAGAGCCCAGCACACAGTGGGCAGCACCATTCCTAGCAGGTGGGCCTCAGCTGTATGAGAAAGCTAGCTGATCATGAACCTGTGAGCAAGCCAGCAAGGAGCATTACTCTGTGATTTCTGTTTCAAGTTCCAGCTCTGACTTCTCTCCATCTACTGTAACAAGGGAGTATAAGCCAAATAAGCCCTTTTATCTCCTAAGTTGCTTTTGGCCAGTGTTTCATCATAGCAACAGAAAGAAAAGCAAAAGAGAGTGCTTGTCCATGCCTCTACCTGCAAAGTTTATCGCCCTGCCCTCTCTTCTGGGTCCTGTCCTAGGCCAGCTTCCCTTGCCGCCTTGTCTTCACACACCCTCCCCACCACCTCTGCCCCCCGCTGTGTTTGCCTTCCCAAGCTCTTATCATCTCCAGTCATTACATTATGTAAGGATCATTTACTTGTTTGCTTTCTGCTGCTGTCAATAGAATGCTTGAGAGGAATGAATCTTACTCCCGGTGCCTGGAACACTCAGTGCTGGGCTCTCAAGAGGCACTCAGATATTTTCAGAAATGATTAATGGATATATGTGTTGTTTAGAACAATCTCTAAAATGTAGTGCCACATCATGAAAAGGCAGGGTGCAGAGAATGGCTAGAAGGCTCCTGGATGCATACCTGAGAAGGGTCAAAGATGGCGTCTTCTGGGCGTGGAGACCAGTGGGCACATGGGAAATGTTGGTGAGCACATGGGAAATTTAATTTTCGGTGGTAATTTTTATAGTGTTTGAATTATTTCCACGAACATGAATTGCCTTTTCAATTTAAAAAAGAAGAAGAAAAAGGAGATGGAGGAGGAGGAGGAGGAGGAGAAAGAAAGAAGGAAGAAGAAGAAGAAAAGAAGAGGAGGAGGAGGAGGAAGGAGGGGGGGGGGGGGGGGGAGGGGGGGGGGGAGGAGGAGGAGGAGGAGGAGGAGGAGGAGAAAAGCCTTCTGTCTGGTCCTTGTGTTCTAATTGGTCCAGCTGCTTAGCCTCATTCATGTTGGTAATGAAACTCTTCCATCTCCCCCACTGCCTACCCAGCCTCCTTAGCTTTCCCAGTTCTCTGAATGGGGACCAACACATGTTGACAAATTTGGGTTTGGTTTTGTTTCTTTTTTCTTACTCCCAAGGCAATGGCACTACACTATTCTAAGGGGCTCTGATGACAGTGGCTCTAAGGAAGGGCACCTTTCTGCTCCCTCCCCAGGGAAGCTGAAAGCATGACTGTCTCTGGCCATTGTTCCCTGATTTCTTAGTGACCTCCTGAAGGCCAGTTCCAGATTGTGCCAGCCTCATCTGCATGGGTCATTAGCTTGAACAAAGCCCTTTGTAAAGGACAGCTGGGATGTGCCTTTCAACAGGAGGTAGAGGCGCTGTGTCCTGCCTCATTGCTTGCCCTGCCTGGCTCCACAGAACCTGAGATCTGTAGATGTCTTGTTCCACAGACAGAAAGCAGAAAGCAAAGCTCTTTCCTAAGATTCCTCCGCGAGGTTTTGACTAAAACTCAGTTCTTAGTTTCCTGGCTCCATGTTCTTTAAGTCTACATCTCCCATCCACTCTTTCAGTCCAACCCAATTATCTTTCCCCATGTGCTCTCTGGTTAGCTTTTTGTCAATGAGACACAAGCTAGGGTCATCTGGGAAGAAGAAATCTTAATTGAAAAAAATGCTTCCACCAAACTGCACTAGAGGCAACCCTGTGGGGTGTGGTCCTGATTAATGACTAACACAAGATGGTCCAGCCCATTGTGGGTGAGCTTGGGTTGTATAAGAAAACAAACAAACAAAAACAAATAAGCAAGCCATGTGGGAGCAAGCAGCATTCTTCAATGGTCTCTGAACTGGTTCCTGTCTTGAGCTCCTGACCTGGCTTCTCTCAGTGACTCCCCATGGACATGGACATGTAAGCTGAAGTAAACCCTTGCCTTCCCTACGTTTCTTTTGGTCATGGTGTTTATCACAGCAAGAAAAAGCACACTAAGACACCCCTTGGCTCTAGGTTTCAGTGGGAAGTAGTAGAAAGCCAGGGAAGGAGCAGCAAGTGATAGACCAGAGTACCCCATGAGCTTCTCTGGTCGCTAAATGTGAACATGGGAGGGCACCCCCCACATGTATATGCTACACATATAAACCACGTACACACTCATACATATGGCACACAGATAAGTCCCTTTGACATAATGTGTACTGTCATATGTTTATATAATGTGATTAACTTAATTTCCTACAACAGGAGTGCGATAAGAACTGTATGAGTAAGGACTGAGAGATGGTTTTGTGGCTAAGAGCACTGATTGCTCTTCCAGAGGACCGAGGTTTGATCCCCAGCACCCACATGGTGACTAACAGCTGTCTGTAACTCCAGTTCCAAGGTATTCAGTGTCCCTGTCAGGCACGCGTGTACACAGACATAAATATAGGCAAAACACCCATACACAATATTTATACAAAATAAATAAATCTCAAAAGAATTTAAAAAGAGCAATATTAGCCCTGCATAGTGCATGAAGATTAAATTTTTGAAAGGAGCCTGAACCTCAAGGAGGTCATGTTTTAATGGGAGATCTGTGACAACAGACGCCGTGGTGAGAAGGTTTGTGAGACCCAGCATTTGAACTAGATACAGAGTTTGAAGTGGGTCTTTTAATTAGAAACACATGGAGCCGACAGTGCGTTCGGAAAGAACTGTGGAGGATAAGTAACAAGGTCAGAGCAGCGATCAGTCACCTTTGTAGCTAACCAATGACACTGAGAAGGAAGGCCCACATTCCAAAGGGCCTGAAGTAGCACAGCATCTGTAAATGGGCTAGCATCAGCACACAGGACAACCGTGACCCACTGACGCCTGAGCAGAGGTGTGGAGCATCCAGAAGGTTGCCCGAGGAAGCCTTTCCTCTCCTTGCAGCCCACAGATGAATAGGTATCTGGGTCTAGGTAGATCTGGTGGCTCTGAATATTTAATTAAATGAATTCCCTAAACACAGACAGTATGATACATTGTAACGTGTGGCTCTTCCTTTCTATGGCAACCAACCTTTATTATTTCAGAATACTGAGCTCGAGCAGATAGCTCACCTGCTTATCTTCAGAGAGAACAAAGATCTTCTGAGTATTAAACATACATTTTACTGGTAAAACTTAGTAATATGGCACTGAAATCCATATGCAGGGTATTCAAAGTATAAGTACGTACAGTGACAGGCAAGGGAAAAAAAAACACTTAGAAAATTGTTATATCGGAGCACTGTTATTAAAAGAACAGAAAAGGCAGCTAAAAACTCTCAATTCCCAGGGTTCTTGACTATCAGTTGATGTCTTAGCCCACTCTTCACTCCCAAAGAAGAGGTGATGCAGATTGCTTCCTGACCCCTCATGACTTTACCTTTCACCTCATGTTCCTGCCACCTATCACCACCTTCCTAACCCAGACCTACTCCCAAGGCATGCATAACCGCCAAAGTATTTTGAAAGCTATCCTTAAGCTGGGCACAGTAGTACACACTGATAGTCCTAGCACTTAGAAGCCTGAGGCAGGAGGATCACAGGTTTGAGATTAGTCTAGATTGTATAGAGAGGCCCTTTCTAAAAAAAATAAAAAAGGAAAGTAAACATAAAAACACACACACACACACACACACACATACACACATATACACACACAGACACACACACACAGACACACACACAGACACACACATACACGCACACACAGACATGCACACACACACATGCACACACACACATACACACACACACATACACACACACAGACACACACAGACACACACACAGACACACACATACACGCACACACAGACATGCACACACAGACATGCACACACACACATACACACACACATACACGCACACATACACACACACAGACACACACATACACACACACACATACACGCACACACAGACATGCACACACAGACATGCACA
>JADRCH010000010.1:3335072-3356249 GCA_019843965.1 Rhynchomys soricoides
AGACACACACACACATACACGCACACACACATACACACACATACACACACATACACGCACACGCACATACACAGACATACACACACACACAGACACACACACAGACACACACACAGACACACACACGAACACACACATTGCCAAGAAAGCTCTAGAATCAAGAGAAGGCTGCCAAACTTACAGCAGCATGTACAGTCAGTCATGTACTCAGCCAACATCATAGTGCAGCCAACAGACGCTTCTCCCTAGACCAGCACTTGTAAGCGCTAAGAGAAGTGGTAAACGGCCTTACCCTCAGTGAACTGATTTCTTGATGCCTACAGTTCTGTAACTGTGTAAATTGTTCAGACAAAAGAATAACTGGGATTCGCAGAAGTTTATTCAAGACTCAAAGGTCTCATCCAGGGGGGATTTGAGGTAAGGTGAGGAAACAAAGTGGGGGCTACGGAGTGAGCCACTAACTCCCTAGGGAGCCAAGGTGGAGGGGACATGGGTCACAAAAGTCCCTTTGTCTGATGGGTTACTGACAAAAGAAGGAGAGGACCTGTAGTGGGGAGGGGAAGGGAGAGGGCAGGAGGGGGAGAGGGAAGGAGGAGGTAGGAGTACCTGGGGGGATGGGAAGGAGGAGGTAGAGACATATCGATTCAATTGTATGAACTTACCAAAGAATAAATAAAAGATACTATTTTAAGATACCAAGGAGGTCCCCCACCTTCACAGAGCAGGCAGCAGAAGCTACTGCAATGAACAAATATGTGATGGAGAGGTGGGAAAGATTTAAAACACGGAGCTGAACGTGCTCTGTGTAGAGAAGCTGAACTGGAGACACAATAGGGTCACAAAGGAGGTAAGGTCGGGAGTGATGTAAGTGGCCTGCACTGCCACCTAAGGCCATAGTAATATATGAGGTCCAGGCCGGGTCTGTGGGCCAACTGAGGCCTGGGGCCATGCTCATGATCTATGCTGTTGCCAGAAACCATGTGGAAGCCCATGATCCTTGCCTCTGGTAACTGTAAAAAAAGAACAAAACAAAAATAAAAGGAAGCTACTTTCGCAGTGAGAGCAATAATTGCAGACACAAAACTGACAAAAAGGAACACGGAAGGCTTCTGTGACAACCCCCACACACTCCCTCAATTCCCCCCCCACACACACAGTAGCAGCCTAAACAGGAAGCCACTGAAGAGAACTCTTAGAAAATGTGATAAGAATGTGGAAGTTTGGTCTACAGAGTGAGTTCCAGGACAGCCAGGGCTACAGAGAAACCCTGTCTCTAAAAAAAAAGAATGTGGAAGTTAACCCTCCACGACTGATGGCTTCTTGGTTGGGGGGTGGGGGGTAAAGGAGAAAGACTCAGTTCTATTTCAGGGCCAAACCACCGAGAGTTTGACCATGCTCCAGTGGGTAGACAATACAAATTGGACTTATGGGATGATTGTTCTTCGGTTTGGTTTGAGCTTTTAAATTTTTTTTTATTGTTTTTTGGGGGAGAGGAAGGTCATAAATGTGGGGAGCAAACACGTGGAAGGACTAGGAAATGGGTACGATTGGGGTGCATGATGTGAAATTCCCAAATATTATTTTGAAAGAAGACTATATACCAAGGAGGCCATGTGTACAGCGTGAAAGTGTGCTACCACTCAGAACTCCCAGCTCTGAGGCTCAGTAACTGCAGCCAAATTATTCCACCTTAACAGGGCTTAATAACCTTACCTGTGAGAAGCTAGTGGGGAGTTATGTAAGAGTAACATATGTAAAGTACTTCGTGCCCTGTGTGGCACTCAGTGAGTCAGTGACACTGAACTATGACATGTCAAGGGCAGTAAGTCCCCAAACAAAGCCACTGTCTGCTCTTACTTCTCCACCTGTATTCTCCATCTGCATAGTTCCGCAGTCTGCGTTCCATTCCCTCTCCTCCTTCCTCCTGTCTCCGCCATCATCACAACTCACATCCCTTGCTCAAAGACACTAAGATAGGATTTATGTGAGCATTGATTTACCTTTCCTTGTGAGGCATGTGGCATGTGTGTCCCTGTTCGTGTGGGTGTGTGCATGCATAGGCAGGTGCTTACACTATGTGTGTGCTTGTGGGGCCAGAGGTCCACACCAAGTACCTTCACTGATTCTGCTCCACCTTACTTTTAATATATTATTTATTCTTTGAGAATTTCACATATACATTTAATTATTGATCCACACCTCACCCCTGTCCAGCATACCCCTCCCTCAGGCTCCCTTCCATGTTGGTTTTAATAACCCATTGAGTCCAGTTAGTACTACCCATGTCTATGCAGGTCTGGGGCCATCCACTGTAGCATGGGCAACATACCAGGGGCCACAACCCCAAAGAAAAATGATTCTCCCTCCTCTAGTAGCCATCAACTGTCAAATAGCTCCTCAGATAAGAAGGGGGCTTGTGAGAACCCCTACACACAGACTCATACACATCCATGCTGGAATTTTGACTAGCTTGATTTTTGTGCAGCTCTTGAGCAGGTATTTACAACCGTTCTGATTTCTTGAGTGCTTCATTCCGTCCATCTTCTGTAGTGACTCAAAAGTCACTTGTTCTCAACAATTATGAGTCTCTGTATTAACTGCTGCACAGAGCAAAAAGAAATTCTTCTGGCCTAGGCTGAACATTGAACAAATATATAAGTGGAAGCATAAATATTTAGAAGGCAGTTTTGACGTATGACCAAAGCTGGGCTTTGACCAGATTTACAGTACTACACAAGAATCCCTTACTATATACCAGGCCTCAAGGCAGCTCGTTACCTCTTACAGCAGCACGCCTATTGTACCAATGGGCACATCTTGCCTGGCAAAGCAGTATGGTAGCATTCAGCGTCTGGCAAGGGTGAGGCCATTGATGTCTTCTCTTCCATCAGAGATGAGTAGCACCTCTGGCACTGTGAAAGCTTGACAGGAGAGTCTGAGACAGTTTGAGACAGATTTCTCTGTGTCCATCAGCCAAAGCATGTGGTGTATTCAGCAATAGGGTCTTATCATCCAGCCCTGATACACAACCAAGAGCAGCAGCAACTGCCTGTGTTGTGTTGGGGGCCTCTGATGCCTCCCTGACCAATTACTTGTAGAAAGGTATCTCATACCCAGAACTGAGGCTTTTGTTTAATATCTGTGTCTTCTGGGAGCAGTGCTGTCAACTCCTTTTAAAAAATAACTTTCTTTTTTCCTTAGCTTACGCCACAATGGTTTTCCGTAAGGCTTTCCCACACATCCTTAGTTAATTCTCTCCAATCCGCTCCTCTCCCGCACCCCCTGCGTTCACGCATCTTAAAGCTTTTAGCCCCTATGTCATATCCCCTTATTTCATATGACAAGCATTACACTATCCCTCCCTGCATTAAGTCCACTTCCCCTTCCCTTGTTATGGGCTCTTTCTGGCTTCCTGATTTTTACACACACTCCAAGTTAAACACAAAAATCTAAAACTTCACAGCTGGGAACTCCATATGAGAGAGAGCAGATAGCCTTTGTCTTTGCTTGTCTCAGTCACCTCACTTTACAGTATTTCCCAGCTTCCCCCATTTTCCTGTAAACTCGATAATTTCATTTTTCTTTACAACTGAATAAAATTCCATTGTGTGTATATGTCATATTTTCATTATCCATTCATCAGTTGAGAGACAGAGTGATTCTATTTTTAGCTCCTGCAAATAGAACAGCAACAAACATGGGTGTACACGTGTCTCTGTAGTAGGAGATGAAACTCTTAATTAGGCTTTTACTCCTGTGGACAGACACCAAGACCAAAGCAATTTAATTTATAAAGGACAGCATTTAATTGGGGTTGGCTTACTGGCTCTGAGTTTCAGTCCATTATCATCATGACAGCATCCAGGTAGGCATGGTGCTGGAGGAGCTGAAAGTTCTACATCTTTTTTGTTGTTGTTATTACTACTATTATTGTTATTACTAGCAATATTGTAATTCTAACTTTGACTTCTGCAGGCTGTCTAGGCCAGAGAGGATCATACCTGGATGTCAGAGATTTTTTTTTTTTTTTTGAATTTTAAAAGGTTTTTTTTTTTTTAATTTTTTTTGATACTTTATTTACATTTCAAATGTTTTCCCCTTTCCAGGTCTCCCCTTTGGAAACCTCCTATCACATCCCCCCTCACCCTGCCTCTATGAGGGTATTCCCCCAGCAACCCACCCTCTCCTGTCTTCCCTCCCTAGCATTCCCCTATACTGGGGCATCTAACACCCTCAGACCCAAGGGCCTCTCCTCCCACTGGTGGCCAACAAGGACATCCTCTACCACATACGTAGCCAGCACCATGGGTCCCTCCATATGTATTCTTTGGTTGGTGGTCCAGTCTCTGGGAGCACCAGGGGCGTGACCAGTTGACACTGTTGCTCCCTCCCCATGGGACTGCAAACTCCCTCAGCTCCTTCAGTCTCTTCTCCAACTCCTCCATCTGGGACCCCATGCTCAGTCCAACAATTGCTGTGAATTGAATCATGGGTTCTCCGAACTTTTGGGCTAATATCCACTTATCAGTGAGTATATACTGTGTTTGTGCTTTTGTGACTGAATTACCTCACTCAGGATATTTTCAAGTTCCATCCATTTGCCTGTGAGTTTCATGAAGTCATTGTTTTTAATAGCTGAGTAGTATTCTATTGTGTAAATGTACCACATTTTCTGTATCCATTCCTCTGTGGAGGGACATCTGGGTTGTTTCCAGCTTCTGGCTATTATAAATATGGCTGCTATGAACATAGTGGAGCATGTGTCCTTATATGTTGGAGCATCTTCTGGGTATATGCCCAGGAGTGGTATAGCTGGGTCCTCAGGTAGTATTATGTCCAATTTTCTGAGGGTCCACCAAACTGATTTCCAGAGAGGTTGTACTAGCTTGCAATCCCACCAGCAATGGAGGAGTGTTCCTCTTTCTCCACATCCTCACCAGCATCTGCTGTCACCTGAGTTTTTGATCTTAGCCATTTTGACTGGTGTGAGGTGGAATCTCAGGGTTGTTTTGATTTTCACTCCCCTGATGACTAAGGATGTGTAACATTTCTTTAGGCGCTTCTCAGCCCTTCGAGTTTCTTCAGTTGAGAATTCTCTGTTTAGCTCTGTTCCCCATTTTTTGATAGGATTATTTGGTTCTCTAGAGTCTAACTTCTTGAATTCTTTGTATATATTGGATATTAGCCCTCTATCAGATGTAGAATTGGTAAAGATCTTTTCCCAATCTGTTGGTTGCCGTTTTGTCCTATTGACAGTGTCCTATGCCTTACAGAAGCTTTGCAATTTTATGAGGTCCCATTTGTCGATTCTTGATCTTAGAGCATAAGCCATTGGTGTTCTGTTCAGGAACTTTTTGCCTGTGCTCATGTGTTCGAGACTTTTCCCCACTTTCTCTTCTATTAGATTCAGTGTATCAGTTCCCCTTATGAATATCAATACAAAAATACTCAATAAAATTCTTGCAAATCGAATCCAAGAACACATCAAAACAATCATTCATCACAATCAAGTAGGCTTCATCCCAGGGATGCAGGAATGGTTCACTACCCGGAAATCCATCAATGTAATCCACTACATAAACAAACTCAAAGAAAAAAACCACATGGTCATTTCATTACATGCTGAAAAAGCATTTGACAAAATTCAACATCCCTTCATGATAAAAGTCTTAGAAAGATCAGGAATTTAAGGCCTATACCTACACATCGTAAAAGAAATATATAGCAAACCAGTGGCCAACATCAAACTAAATGGAGAGAAACTTGAAGCATTCCCACTAAAATCAGGGACTAGGCAAGGCTGCCCTCTCTCTCCCTATCTATTCAATATAGAACTTGAAGCTAGAGCTAGAGCAATTAGACAACAAAAGGAGGTCAAAGGGATACAAATTGGAAAGGAAGAAATCAAAATATCACTATTTGCAGATGCTATGATCATATACTTAAGTGACACGAAAAACTCTACCAGAGAACTGCTACAGCTGATAAACAACTTCAGCAAAGAGGCTGGATATAAAATTAACTCAAACAAATCAGCAGCCTTCCTATACTCGAAGGATAAACAGGCTGAGAAAGAAATTAGAGAAATGGCACCTTTCACAATAGTCACAGACAATATAAAGTATCTCAGTGTGACTCTAACCAAACAAGTGAAAGATCTGTATGACAAGAACTTCAAGTCTCTGAAGAAAGAAATCGAAGAAGACCTCAGAAGATGGAAAGATCTCCCATGCTCATGGATTAGCAGGAATATAGTAAAAATGGCCATCTTGCCGAAAGCAATCTACAGATTCAATGCAATTCCCATCAAAATTTCAACTTAATTCTTCATAGACTTATAAAGAGTAATTCTCAAATTCATATGGAATAACAAAAAACCCAGGATAGCAAAAACTATCCTCAATAATAAAAGGTCCTCTGGGGGAATCAGCATCCCTGACCTCAAGCTGTACTACAGAGCAATAGTGATAAAAACTACATGGTATTGGTACAGTGACAGGCAGGTAGATCAATGGAATAGAATTGAAGACCCAGAAATAAACCTACACACCTACGGTCACTTGATCTTTGACAAAGGAGCTAAAACCATTCAGTGGATAAAAGACAGCATTTTCAACAAATGGTGCTGGCTCAACTGTTGGTCAACATGTAGAAGATTGCAAATTGATCCATTCCTATCTCCCTGTACAAAGCTCAAGTCCAAGTGGATCAAGGACCTCCACATAAAATCAGATACACTGAATCTAATAAAAGAGTTCTACATCTTGTTCAAAGGCAAACAGGAGAAGACTGTCTCCCACATGGCAAGGAGGAGGGTCTCAAAGCCCACCCCTACAGTGACACACTTCTGCCAACAAGGTCACACCTCCCAACAGTGCCACTCCCTATGGGCCAAGCATATTCAAACCACCACAGGAACCCTTGGAATACATGCCCAGAAGTGATAGAGTTGAATCATACAGTAGCTTTAAATCTAGCTTTTTAAGAAATCTCCACACTGATTTCCACAGAGCCTACACCAATTTACACTCCCACCAGTAACTAATAAACGTTCACATTTCTCCACATCTTCATCTATGCTGTAGTCTGGGCTCAAACTCTTGAGATCTGCCTGCCTCTGCCCTCCAAGTGCTGTTATTAAAGGTGTGAAGTATCACTCTTAGCCAGTCATTGATTCCCAGTTTATTAACATCTGCCCTGATTTTAACTTTTCTCTGACTACTATTTTGGGAGTGTCTTTCTCTTCTCCAGGAATTTAAATCAATAAATTACTTGATACCCCCCTCCTTGCCAGGCTAGCTTCAAACTCAAGAGATCCACCTGCTTCCACCTCTCCAGTACTGGGATTAAATGTATGCTATCTCACTCTGTTTATCTCTGCTTTCTTCTTGTAAGCTCCCAGGGTTATAAGCAGCCCCCTCCGAACTGCTTCCATTGTATACCACAGGATTGCGTATGTTTTGGTTTCATTTTCCTTTGATGCTAGGACAATGTTTCAGGAATTCATTTACCATTCATCTCTATGTTGTCTAATGTACGTGACTGTGTATGCTCTGGATTTCTCTTGCCATTGATTTGTAGTCTTATCCCATTATGGTCAGATAGAATACAAGAACTTATTTCTATTTTCCTGTATTTGGTAAGTCTTGCTTCACGTCTTAATATTTGATCTATTTTAGAGAAAGTTCACTGGCTGCTGGGGGGGGGGACTGTGTTCTACAGTGTTTGTATAGAACATTCTGTAGATGTCTGTTAAGCCTGTTTGATCATAATTTAATTCAGACATTTCCATTTAACTTTTGTTGGGATGACCTGTCCAATGGTAGGAGTATTGAAGCCATCCACTGTTATTTCTCTGGGGTTATTCTGTAACTCTAGATCTAGTAGTATTTGAGTTTGGGGAGCATATATGCTTAATAATGTCCTCTTGGTAGATTTTTTTTCCCTTAGTCAACATGGAGTGACTCATTAGTTTTGATGTCTGTCTGTCAGATGTTAGAACAGTGACATCTGCTTGTTGCTTAGGTCCATTGCTTGTGACTGTTCTATCACCCTACAATGGTGTCTGTCTTTAGTGGTGAGGCACATTGCTTGGAGACAGCAAGTGAGTGGTACCTGATTTCTTTATACAATCTTTTGGCCTGTGCCTTTTAATGGGAGAACTGAGACTATTAATATTCAGAGCTATTACTGAAAGTTTTGTACTGTCTCCTGCCATTTTGCTCATTTTATTCTGTGTGCCCCCCTTCTATCAGTCTAGCATGGCTTATTCCTTCCTGTGGCTTCATGGATAGGGTTGTTTTTCTCTTCGGTCTTCAGGATTCCTTTGAGTATCTTCTGTAAACTCTTTAGTCTATTTTTATCATGGGACACCATTATGACACACAGTTTTACTGGGTATAGTATTCTAGATTGGGAGTTGTTATCTTTCAGAATTTGAAAGCATGTAGCATTCCAAGTCCTTATAGCATTTAATGCTCCAGTTGAATAATCTAGTGTTGTGCTGATGATACCACTTTTACATATGACTTCATGTTTCCCTATTGTCAGTTTCAATATATTTCATTCTGTATATTTAGTGTCTAATTAGAATATGATATAAAAATCTTTTCTGGTTTTTCTGTGTTGTGTCCTAAATGTCTTTATATGGATTGACACCTCTTTTCCTAACTCTTGAGAAATCTTTTGTTATGATACCTTTAAAATGTTCTCTGTACCTTTAGAAAGATATTCTTCTACTACATCTTTTCAGGTTGTGTTGAATTTATCTCACAGTTCCCATTGGTGACTTATTATTTTATCCATGTCCTTATGGGGTTGTCCAGTTCCTGCTCTTCATCTTCAAGCTCAGATGTCCTGTCCTCTCCTTAACTCTGTAGATAGGACTTGCCACAGTTTTTTTATCTGGTGTACTGTGATTTTTATTTCCAGCATTTCAGAGTGGGTTTTCTTCAATATTTCTATCTTTCTCTCAGAGTCTTTCATACTACCCATCACCTACTTTATTTTGTTCAGCTCTCTGTGTCTTTGCACATACTTAAAATCTCTGTTGAGTTTTCTGAGATTTCATCTAGCTGACTCTCAGTAGATGTCATTCTTTTAAGGTTAATAATTTGTGGAAGAGTTGTACTGTCTTGGTTTTTTGTGTGTTTCTTATGTTACTGTGTTGGTATTTATGCATCTGGTGTTATTTTGTTGGTTGGTTTATTTTTTTTAAATCAGCTATATTCCTTCAGTTGAAGTATTTGCAATGTTCACATGGGACTTGGATGAGCATATAATTGGGAAAATAAGTTCTCAGTCTAGGAGCTCAACATGCCTTGTATAAGCTCTATATTATTCTCGGAGTGGGCTATTACCCGAGAGAGCAACTGCAGCTGCTTGTTATCCCCTCTCTGCAAATGTTAGAGTAGCTGATAGATAACTGCCTCCCTAACTTCAGTAACTGCTGGAAGACAAACAACCAAATGTGGAGTACTCAGATCTCAGTGAACAAGATTAGAGAGGAGGGAAGCTGGGTGGGCAAGGATAAGGGTTAAGTATTAGATGGGTTTTGAAAAGAAATAAGGTGGGTAAAACAGCTGGAGGGGGAGTCGGGATACTGTTAGGGTCCACAGATTTTAGAGTGTGTTACATTGTGGAAGATTACAATGAAAAGGGGAGCCGGGCAGTGGTGGCACACGCCTTTAATCTCAGCACTTGGGAGGCAGAGGCAGGTGGATTTCTGAGTTCGAGGCCAGTCTGGTCTACAGAGTAAGTTCCAGGACAGCCAGGGCTACAAGGAGAAACCCTGTCTCGAAAAACCAAAAAAAAAAAAAAAAAAAAAGAAAAAAAAAAGAAAGAAAGAAAGAAAGAAAAAAGAAAAGGGGAGACAGTACGGATGAAAGAAGAAAAGAATAAGAGAGGGTACGTAAGATGTGGCTGAGGAGGATAGTGAAGACTGAGCTACAGGAAACTGGGTGGAGGAACAACAACCCTGAAACCTAACTGAGCAACAGACAAACAAAACAAACAAACAAAAAAGCAAATCCATCATGAGGCATGTGTACAAGCATGAAAATTAAATAATACAAAATAAAAAAACAACAAAAGGTGTTTGAGGAGTGGGTTCCTGGCACAGCTATGCTGAGTTGAAAGATGGCATTTTCAGATGCCCCTGGCTCTACAAGATTCCGTAGGCTGATGTGTGAGGAAGGAGGGGAAACCACTGGTCTTTGCAAGCTGTGTTCCTGGGGTTCTGGGTAAATGGGGGATTGGAGGGTCTGAATCCCTTCCTGATAGGACCCCTCAACCTCCCTGTTTCACTTTACTTTTTGAGGCAGGACCTCTCACTAAATCTGGAACTCCCATCTCACCTAAACTAGATAGCCAGAAAGAATTCCAGGATCTGCCTATTTCGGCCCCAATCCACTTTATCTCAGGCTGGGGTCACAGATGTGTGCCACGGCAACCAACTTTTCCCATGGGTCCTAGGATCTGAACTCAGATCCTCATATGTGAACATCAGGCACTTTACTGTGAGCCATTTCTACAACCCTAAGCCAACACTCGAAGATGACACTTCTTTAGCTGAGGGGGAAAACCTCAGGTGAAGTCACTAACATTAGCTCAGTTTTATACTTGAGGGTAGTGAATTTTAAGTTAAGAAACTTTAAGGCTGTCCAGCTATAGGGATGCTGAGCATTGAGAAACACTACGTGGATAAAATTTATATACTTCAACATTACGCTGTATTGCCTCATTAGGCCTGAGGATTCTCCCTTCTCATTTTGATTGACCCTATACCCTAACCATTCCCCTCAGCAATGGCTTGCTCTGCCTAAAGCACTGCTGCACAGTAGGTTATAATTTAGGACAATCTTGAGGAGCTTTGGAAGCCAGTTTGATGGGGAATTGGCCAAGGAGGAATTCCTAAACCTGAGAAAGCTCCCTCAGAGAGGGTGAGCACTTAGGCCAGGGAAGCGATAGGACAGCATACTAAGTGTGAGGGACAGACGGACTAAAGTTAGGGGGTGGGAGTGAGAAAGGAAGGAAGGCTGGATGCGACAGACATTACCTCACCAGGAACATATACTCCAGGCTGGAACTCGGCTTAATAATCCTGTTACTAGGGCAACAGTAAAAGAACCTATCTCAGAGAGAACCCAGCATAACCTGTTTGTGTACAGAAGTAAAGAGGCTCCGAGTTTGGAAAATAGGTACAAGCAAGCAAACAAATAATGCAGGCGGAGGGGCTGGGCCTTTGGAGGGTATCTCCTTGGCATTGACCTCTATAACACACAGAGTAAAAACACATGGAGCTGGCTTGGTGGGAAGACAGCCAGTAAGTTCCATGGCACAGAAACTGTTAACCCCATGACAGATCACCAATTATATCCCTACTACCTAGGCCAATCAAAGGACACCCAGAAGTGGAGGTCACCTGCCCCATCTGCCATCATGGGAACTCTATAGAAAAGTTCTTTTATTAAGGGAATGTCTGGCAGCAGAAGCAAAGCACTTCAAAGCTGACTTATCACTCAGTTTACCTCCAATATGGTATCACTGGATAATGTGATAAAGGTCTTAATGTCTTAAAGGTCAATTTAACCTCTCTGAAGAGGGAAGTATAGAAAAATCCATCCATGCATGTGGTCTGAGACCACTTAAGATGAAGATCATGCTCTGCTCTGTGTAAGGCCCCTGGTGGAGTAAGCCTTCTTCCTATGACCAGGCCAACCAGAATGTTCTCTTGCCTTCATCAAGTCTATCAGGACGAAACAGTCCTGTTATTTGACTTATCTCCTTCATACCCAGCCCAGTGAGAAAAAAATATCCCTTAATTTTGAGACATTACAACTCTCACCAGACTTGGGCAAAATTGGCCTTGTCCTTTCTAGTCTCCCTAAATGCACACCTGGTGTGTGGTGGTTTGAATATGCTTGGCCCAGGGAGTGGCACTATTAGAAGATGTGACCCTGTTGGAGTAGGTGTGGCACTGTGGATGTGGCCTTTTTAAAGACTCTCATCCTTGCTGCCTGGAAGCCAATATTCTGCTAGCAGTCTTCAGATGAAGATGTAGAACTTTCAGCTCCTCTTGCACCATGCCTGCCTGGATGCTGCCATGGTCCAGCCTTGATGATAATGGACTGAACCTCTGAAGCTGTAAGCCAGACCCAATTAAATGTTGTCTTTATAAGAGTTGCCTTGGAGCTGGGCAGTGGTGGTGCACTTGGGAGGCAGAGGCAGGTGAATTTCTGAGTTCGAGGCTAGCCTGGTCTACAGAGTGAGTTCCAGGACAGCCAGGGCTAAACAGAGAAACCCTGTTGCCTTGGTCATGGTGTCTGTTCACAGCAATAAAACCCTAACTAAGACAGAAGTTGGTACCAGGGACTGGGGTATTGCTGTGATAGGCCTGACCATGCTTTTGTTAGGAAGAATGTGGATTTGGGGATTTTGGATTTGGAAAGCAGTGGACTGCTTTAACTGGGGCTTAATGGGCCATCCTAGTAGGAATATGGAAGACTTTGTTACTGAGAGTGATTTGAACTGTGCAGACCTGGCCCAAGAGGTTTCTGTGAAGAAGAATTTCAGTACATGGCCTGGAGACTATTTCTGTGGTATTTGGTGAAGAATGTGGCTGGGTTTTGCTCTTGTCTGAAGAGTCTGCCTGAGGCTAAAGTGAAGAGACTCATATTAATTGCATTGACAAAGGAAGTCTCAGAAACACCCAGCAGAGACTTTGTTCTCTGGTTAAGTCTCATGAAGAGAGTTTTGAACAAGCATAACAAGCTTAGAAAGGAAAAATATAAAATATATGGTTTAAAATATTAAAGGGGGACCAGGAAGTGGAATGGAACTGAATCCTATGTTCTAGGAGATAGCAGACTAAGGAAGTAGGACTTTGGGGCAAGATCCTACCCAGCTAAATTTAGATCCAGGCATGGTGGTACACACCTTTAATCCCTAGAGATGAAGTCAAACAGATCACTGAGTTAAAACAATCCTGGAACAGAGCAAGTTCTAGGTGAAGAAAAGCTTAAATCCAGGTGTGGTGGTACACACCTCTAATCCCAGCATTGATAAAGTAATAGAACTGGGGGGGGGGGCAGGGGGCGGAAGGGGTGATGTTCCAGCCCTAGTGAGCAGAACTCTGCACACAGGACCAGGTAGAGGAAGCCCCATCTAACATCTGCCAGCCACATCTACTCAAAGTTCTCTTCTTTTCAAACATCTTGAAGGTCAATGGAAATATGCAGGCCTAATTTTTTTTTCAGCCTTCTCTTGAGCTATGGCTTCACAGGTCTATATAGGTTCTAGATCTCAGCCAAGGACCACATAGAGGTTTCTATTATCTTAGGGCTTCAGTTTCAAGGATTACTCTGAGGATAGGTTGGTGGGGGCAGCACCCCGAGTTACAGAGAGGTTCCTTCCAGGGCAGCCATGCACCATCTAGACACCAGTTTTCCCAATGGACACCACATGTTCTAGACGATCCTGGAAAATACTGCCCTGTGAAGAGGGTGAATGCTCTATGAGGAAACTGAGTCACCCCAGACATTCACTGATAAGCTTATCACCATCTCTGCGCTCTCCCTCTCCCTCCCTTCTTCCCTCCCTCCCCTTCTCCCCCGCCCCTCCTTTCTCCCTTCCTTCCTTCCTTCCTTCCTTCCTTCCTTCCTTCTTTCTTTCTCCCTTCCTTCCTTTCTTTTATACACTTTTGGAGGGCTAGGAGGTTGAGGTAGTCTCTCACACTGCAGCCAGGCTGGCTTAAACTCGACGTGATACTCCTACTTCAGTCTCCTGAGTGATGGGCTGCACACATGAGTTGCCATGTCTAGCTTACCACTCCTCTGAGTAAACAAACTGGTTTTTCCTTTTAGATCCCTCCCCTGCACAAGGAAAATCGTTTACTGAATAGTCTTCAACCTTACTATAAGAATTGAATGGGAGCTGGTTGGGGCTGAGGACATGGCACAGTTGGTAGGGTGCTCACCTAACATTCATGAAGCCCTAGGCTCTATCCCCATCACATTAAACCCAACACTTAGGAAATGGAGGATCAGAAGTTCAAGGTTATCCTCTGCTAGTTCAGGCCAGCCTAAACTACAGAGACCTTGTCTCCTAAAATAAACAGAAAATAACAACAACAACAGGCTATGAATGTAACTCAGTGGGAGAATGCTCACCAAGCACTAGGCTCTAGGTTCAAAACCTAGCAATACAAAAAAACCAAATGAACAACAACAAAAAAGAATTCCAAGGCTAAATAATACCACAGGCCTTCTGAAAGACAAGAGCCTCAGTGTACAAATTTGTCACAATTACGACCAGTGGCCTGAGCTGCTAGGTCAATTTATTCCACAGAATTAATGAAAAACAAATGAGTGTTCAAGGCACTTGTGGGTGGTGTGATCGGTAGTTAAGGCTTGTGCCCGGACCTCTCTGGCTCTTGTAACTTGACTGTTATGTAACACCGAGCACTGGCATGCTTTAGAGTGTATCCTTTCATTGTAAAGTGGGTTCTCACTACAGGACTCATTGGGTGACTAGGAGATCACATACCTGACACTGGCAGATGGTAAAAGCAGTTACTGTCCTTTTAACAACTTTAGAAAGGCGATGCCCATCACTTTCACCAAAGGGGAACCTCATGCCCACAGAAGGAAGCAATGCTGCTCATCCAAGCACTAAATAAAATCGTCTGTCTGTCTGTCTGTCTGTTTTTCAAGACGGGGTTTCTCTGTGTAGCCCTGGATGACCTGAAACTTGTTCTGTGGACCAGGCTGGCCTCAGTTAGAGATGTGTCTGCCTCTGCCTCCCAAGTTCTGGGGTTAAAGATGTGCCAGCATCACCATCAGATCAATAAAATCTTACCTCAAGTCACACTACACAGGCATCTCCCACACTGAAATCTACAAGGCATCTGGAAAACCAAGCCATGATTTCTCCTAGACAGCTGCAGGTTACAGCCTTACTTTTAGTCCTAAGAACATGGAATAACCCCAGCCATGGTAGATAGACCCATCTGTTCTGAGCTAGAAGTGGGACCTAATTCCTCTGCTAAACCTTGTACGCAGTTCTGAGGCTTCCCTTTGGACACTCCTGGGTAATGAATGCTGCAGAAATGCACAATATGGAGGAATCCTAAAAACAAAGGCATGCTGGGGAGCATAAGGAATTGGAGTGAGTTCCTCCAGCCTTTACTCTTAAGGGTCAAGCATCTTTGAGGGAAAAGATAATGTAGTGTATACCAGCTGATAATAAAGACAGACCCAAGGTATATCTAGACGACTGTATACATCTGGATTTGGCCTGTGGGCCCCAATGCTCCCAGCATGCTTTGGAACATCTTTCTCTCTTCCACACTAACCCTACTTGATTTCACCTGCTTTCCTCGGCCCTTGCTCACAGCTACACTCACAGAGAAGACTCTGTTTAAGAAGTGCTGAACTAGCTACAAATCTGGGGGGAACTGGATGCCCTAAGTCATCAAAATGTTACCTTCTTTAAATATGAACTCATGTTTAACTGCTAGGAAAGAAAAAAAAACCGTATTGGCCTGTGTACCACTGATTGCTAACTCCACGTAAGCCCTCTGTTGACCCCGTTCACACTTTTAATACACTAACGTATGTATTTCTCACTGCTTTCTTCCTAGGCACATAAAAGTATGCCCAGGTCAACTTCTCTTAGCACCTGAAACAAGACAGCTATGCAGCATTCTCAGTAGCAAGCACACAGGAGCTGCTAGCTCTGTGTAAGTGCCTGACTTGGCCTTAAGCGTTAAGCATCTGTCTTCCGCTTGACAACTGCTTCTCGTTGCAGTTTTAAAGCTGCAAGGGCCCTCCACAGTCTGTCCTCTTTATCTATAGGACAGAAATTGGGGCGCAGGGACGTCATATCCGATCACTCTGGGAGAACTTCTTCGGTGTCTCAGATAAAACACTTTGCCATGTGTCACTTTCCCTGTTGTTGTCGTTTTAGAAGCTGTCCTGTCCACCAGAGAGCCATCTGGAGGTATTCTGGAGCCAAGAAGGGACCATGAATGTGGGAATGTTCCATCAGATAGAGTTAAAAGCAGGATCCTGCCTATGACCACTCAGCCGCTAAGACTACTGATAGGAGGGCCTAGGGAACTCACCTGACCCCTCACTGGCCTCCTGGAAGAACGGCCTATGGCTATCTAATAGGAGGTGGGCTGATGAAGGGACTTCACATCCTAAGAGGGCAGTCCAGCTGTGACTAGAGGGGTGTGTGTGTGTCTATGTGTATGTTTCTGTGTGTGTGTGTATCTGTGAGTCTCCGTCTGTGTGTGTGTGTGTCTCTGTGTATGTTTCTCTGTGTGTGTGTGTGTGTGTGTGTGTGTGTGTGTGTAAGGTCAACCTCGGGTGTCCTTCCTCAGGTGCAGCCTACCCTGCTCTTTGATACAGACTCTCTTAGTGGCCTGAGACTTTCTGATTAAGTATGCCAAGCCAACCAGCCAGCAAACCTGAGATGCACTTCTGTTCCCTTCCCAGTGCTGTGACTACAGGCTCTTTAACATGGGTTCTGAAGACTCAACTCAGGTCTACATGGCAATCACTTTACTGACTGAACCCCCATCTCCCCACCCACTGACAACATTTACTCAGCTATCAAAGTCAACATGCCTTCTAGAAGGTGGGTGAGACCTCTCAAGTGCAAGGCACCCACAAGTCTTGAGGCTTCAAGATTAGAAAGAGTATAGTTACCTCAAACAAAAGGGATGACTGGGTTGACCATTCCAGGGAGTTAGATGTGGCTGGTTAGTGCCACTCAGTAACCTTTAGCATGCTTATTTATCTAAGGCTTTTGAGAGGGAGAGTGCTGTCTTTGTATGGTCAAACAGGTAAGGCCAGGTCTGAGGCTACCGCCCTGGGGTCAAGAATGCTGGAAAGTGAAACAAGGCAACCTGGAGTTGTGGTCCTCTGAGGAAAAGAAGACTCTTAAGAGAGAGAATGGTGTAAAAGAAGGGTGGAAGAGCTGGTGGTGTGGCTTACTAGGTAAAGCCACTCATCACCAAGCCTGATGACCTGAGTTCAGTGCCGGGGACCCACACGGTGGAGAGCAGCTCCTGCAAGTTACCCTTGACTTTCATGTGCACTTATGCCCATGCACATTCTCCCCACAAACACACACACACACACACACACACACACACACACACACACACACTGTAATTAAAATGTTCGTCAAACAGAGAAAGAGTAAAGAGTCACAGTAGGAGTGTTCTGAAAGCTTTGGAGGTCAGTCAGTGACCATCATTCCTGGGAACATCTCATAAATCGTCCCTAGGATGCCAGACCTTAGCAGCACACTCTGCTGCACTCCCAGAGAATATGGCTACTGTGAAGATTAATCCCATTCTACTATATTTGTTCTAAATTTATCTCATATGCAATGTTCTAAGATCGAGGGAAGGACTTGTTTATGTTTTGATGGTTTTTTTTTAAACCGATTGTTTTTAATTATAAAGAAAGGTTGACTTCCCTATCAATTAAATCTTGCTTCAATTAGGACAACTATCATTTAGGTCATTACATTAAGTGTTTGAGATTTCTGCTTGAAGAAGGTCACTTTCAATTTAGTAAACATCCCTAAGTCCCAGCCAGTCACCCTAGAAATGCTGAGTCAGGAAACAAAACCAAGCATTAGCTAACTAGCCATGAATCCACTTGACTTTATTAATTTCTCTCTTGGCAGAGAAGCAAGAAAAGGAAGCAAACCATCAGAGACATTCACACATCATTCATTCAATATTAAATGCCTAGTGCCAGGCACTATGCAAACTAAATATAGGTTTCACTGAGTTATTACTACTCCCACCTATATTATATGTGAAGTTTTCTAAAGAATAGGGTACTACTTTCCGTAAATAAACCATTTTAACTCCCAAGATGCTTTATCTTCATTTCTGACCTCATGCCTTCCCCCACAGAGAGAGTCACACACCCCAGAGAGAGCTTCTAGACCCCGTTCCTCTAGAGACTCCTCTCATCTGTCAAGCACTGAATGAGCAGAAACTCACAGTAGAAACACTAGACCTGGACACACTGTGTTTAAAGTCCTAGGAAAACACAATAAGAGATGATTCATATTATCACACTCACAGGTTTTTTATTGTGCCTTTGAGCTTTGTTTTAAGGGGATTGACTTATAGTTGTTCAAAAAAGTCTTTTTAAAATACTAATGTGTACAGGCATGTGCAGGCGCACACACACACACACACATACACACCCCCCACACACACTCCAAATCTAGACAAGGATGTATCCAACCTAGAAGTAAAATCTTAGATGCTCACCTTATCAGAGGATTTATTACAAAAGAGGCAAACCCCTTTCCTGTCTTCTAAACACAACTGGCACCTCGCAAAATTTAGAACCCAAGAAAAGATCTGCTCTGAGAGCTAATCATCAGAAAGAATGAAAGGGCTGGAGACATCCCAGGTTCCCACTATGAATGAATTAAGGGCTCATATCTGGCCAAATCGTCTCTGACACCTCCTGATATGAACACTCAAGCATGTACTAGCACACACATGCACACAGTGCCCTCATGTGTGACCCCCCCCCACATGCCCAACTCCTCCAGAGAGCAAGCTTACATACATACACAAAATACCCTCACCATCCAGAAGGAGAGGTGAGAAGCCTCCCTCCCTCTGCCCCAGAGTCTCCCAAGGCTGCTGACATCACAAAGTGTCAACTGGCAACCTCATTGTCATGCGGTTCTCCCCTGGCTCCCCTTCACTTACAAAGGCAGGGAAAGGGTGAGACCTTTCAAAGCTGCCAACTGGGCAAGCTTCCAACAGCACTCCGGACTGAGCAAGCAGCAGAGCCACCAAGCCGGAAGCAGGGCACTGGGCCTCGTGTTTCAACTTCTGTTCAGTTCTCCTGTAATGGAAAATTGCTTTGCACAAAGCTAGAGTGTTACAGTTTTTTCCAGCACCCATCCCCTGCCCTGCCCCACCCCTCGGCAGCCTTCAGATCAGAAGGGCAGCTTGTACCCGCTCTCAGGAAGGTAGGAGGAGGGGAACTGTGGCTTCTTACTATGTCCCTTGCTTCAGGTCCTAGCTCCAAGTTGTTACTCTTTTCTC
Source organism: Rhynchomys soricoides (assembly GCA_019843965.1). Lineage (NCBI taxonomy): Eukaryota > Metazoa > Chordata > Mammalia > Rodentia > Muridae > Rhynchomys > Rhynchomys soricoides. The sequence goes on from JADRCH010000010.1 coordinate 3,354,172, forward strand.
TTGGCATGGGGCTGGTATCAGGGTCCAAGTGTCCAAACAATTGTGTGTGTCAAGACCAAGAAGTAGCCTGCACAGATTTGCAGCTAACGGAATACCCAACTGACATTCCTCTGAACACCCGGAGGCTATACCTGAACAATAACAAAATCACTAGTTTACCAGCTCTGCAGCTAGGATTCCTCAGTGACCTCGTTTACTTGGACTGTCAGAACAACCGGATTCGAGAGGTGATGGATTATACCTTCATCGGCATCTTCAGACTCATCTATCTTGACCTCAGCTCCAACAACCTAAGTTTCATCTCCCCATTCAGCTTCTCAGTGCTCACCAACCTGGTGCGGCTGAACATTTCACACAACCCTCACTTGTTGTATCTTGACACATACATCTTTGCCAACACCACCTCTCTGAGGTACCTGGACCTCAGAAACACTGGATTGCAGATCATCGATAATAATGGCTTCCACCACCTGGTGGTGCTCCAGACCCTGTACCTAAGCGGGAACCCCTGGACGTGCAACTGCTCCTTCCTGGACTTCACCATCCATTTATTAGTATCCCGTATGGACCACCCAGGTAAGGGGTTGATTGGCAGTGGGTGTGATGCCATGGAGGGGTTGGCTTCTGAGAGGGGTATTCAAAAGATGGTCCGGATGGGAAGGAGAGCTAGGTGAAGATGAGTTGAAGGTACTATAACTGTTTGGCCCGTCCCCTCCTTGGGCTGACTGGAGAGGCAATAACGTTTATAGTAAAAGTTCTAGAATGAGAATTCAGAGTTCAAACATGTCACCTACCACTCTTGTGCCTTTAGAAAAACCTCATTTCTCTGCATCTGTGTCCCATCCCATAAAACTGGTACCTATTACATAATTTGCAGAATTGTAGCCAACAAAAATGTATATGTAAATGATACAAAATGTGTACTATAATTGTAAAGGAACAAAGTAATTCAAGGGCGCTGTGCTCAGTGGGTAAACTGTGTTAATCTGATTAATGCTGTTATTTAATTTTGCCAGGGTCTAAGATAAATTCAGTCCTTCATAGGTGAGGGGGAATCCAACAGGACTCAGGGAAAGTTCCACGGGGGAGGGGAGGGGGGAGGTAGAGGAGCTCCAGGGACAGCAAAAGACAGAAGGAAAGCCTTTGATAGACTTGTTTCAAAACGCTGACCTCACAGGGAAGTGTCAGGCTGGGAGTCAGGTGTTATATAGCCTTACCTGGGAGAGTTCCAAGCCAGGTGCTGCCACTGAGCCAACCCTCTCTGTCATGGTGCCTTTAGTACCCCAGTGTCTCACATCCTCACCCCAGGGACTCTGCTGTATTCTTCAACCCCAGGTAAGACAGCGCTTCAGAGAAATGAGGCCCCTTTCAGAAAGCCTGGGGCCACTGGTATTGTCCCTCTGACATAGCAATTCCTGCCAAGAATGACACTGCAGAACTGGTGAAGAGTCATCAGCCCTCCAGAGCTCCCGGGTGGCCATGTCTTAAGAGGCCTTCCAGGCAGGAAGTCCACTAAAGTGAAGCAAGCCAGGCTCTCCAGACCAGATTTAAGGAGGCACTGAGACTAAGCACTCCAAGTACGTGCCTCCTTAACTTTTGTGCCCTGGGCATCTGCCAAAAATCTCATCCTAAGTTGTTAGAATAACAAAAAGGAACTGTAACTTTGTCAGAAATCTCAGTAGCACTAAGACTGAAGACAGGAGTGGTGGTCTTAAGTAGCTTCCTTACCATCTTCTCTAGGAGCCCAAGAATGGTTTTTGCAGAGTTCTCTACCAGAGGGTCAACTGCCCTGCATGAAATGTAGCTCCTAAATGTGATTATTCCTGTCAGCTCACACTGTACCTGGTACAAAGACATCACCTTTTCCTGCCCATCCCCTCCCACATTTTTAGTGCTCAAATGTGTCTTAATTAGCACTTGTTATTTATCTATAATGTGTTATAGTCACTCCCCATTATGTTTCTTACCACTTTCCCACTAGTTTCTCTTCTTTCATGTAGTGTGTGTGTGTGTGTGTGTGTGTGTGTGTGTGAGAGAGAGAGAGAGAGAGAGAGAGAGAGAGAGAGAGAGAGAGAGAG
>JADRCH010000010.1:3356259-3488403 GCA_019843965.1 Rhynchomys soricoides
GAGAGAGAGAGAGAGAGAGAGAGAGAGAGAGAGAGAGAGAGAGAGAGAGATGAGTTTAACTGGAGTTGTTTCCAATGAACATAGTCAAGGTGTTATTTATAGAAACATGGACAACTGAGCATTGGCTACACATCACTGAAGAAAATGTCTTCCCCTTCCTCAGTAGCCACTAACTGCCAAAAGATCCTCAGGAAGGGGTAAGACCTTATGAGTCCCTACCCCATTTCCACCACAGAATGTGGGCAGGCCCAACCTTGTGCTGGTCCTGTATGATCCAGCTTTACACACACATCTTCCTTGAGCAGTGGCCACCAGGTTGCCAGGGCAACTTCCTAGCCTACCTTCACTACACCATGGCGGTTTACCTTCTGTTCTGGCTCCTGAGTCTACTGTGCAAATCACCAAGCATTCATGCAATTTTCCTTAATCAAATTTCTGCTTTTACAGTTGTGTCTTCTCAGAATTTTTAGGCTGACTCCTTTGGACTCCTTGACTCTTTCAATTCAACCCGTAATTGAACAAGATTATATAAAGCAGGCCTTTTTCACTGCATGTTTTCAAAGACAGCAGAAGGCATAACTATCTTGTCAAGTTCAGAAACCCTCTCATAGCTAAAAGGAGACACAGTTTTCCCCCACTAGCCAGTGGGACCCACCACTGCTGATCGCCTCATCCCCTGAAGTCCAGCGGCCCAGAGGAGCCTCACAGGCCACTTCTCGGAGAAGTGTGATCCCACTACTCCTGTTCACTGCTGGCGTCTCAGAAAAAATGGATAGGCCATGGCCAGACAAATCTCTGTTAAGTTTATCCTTGCATGTCTCGATAGACTGGCTTGACCAAAATCACACCACTAAGGAATGTAAAGAAAAATCAGTTTCAAATTGAGGTCTGAGCAGTTTAGGGCAAGTTGGCAAAATACTTGAGAAAATCCAGTCATTTTGGCTCGGAGCTTTGAAGTTTCCATGAGCTGCTTTTAGACCTGAAGCAAAGCAATGAGAACCTATAGGAGAAGACGCTGCTGAAGGGACTGTGGTCCTAACATCCTCTTCAAGGGGAAGCAGCCATGTAGCCAGCTGCACAAGTTCCTAGTCCCTTCCTCTTAAAGGTTCCTCCACTTACTAATAGCTGCGTGGAATCGGGACCAGACCTTTAATGTTTTCCATGGACCTCTGGAGAACATTAGTCCCAAACTACTACAGCAAGGTCTTTATGAGACTATATTACCTTTTAAATCTGAAAATCATATAACTATCATCTTGTATCAGGTTAGTTAAATATAACTAAAGTAGTTTTATTTCTTATCTGCCTACTACTTAGAACTCATGAAAGATCATTTTCTTTGGTTAACAGGCACTTTCAAAATGTAATTGTAAGACTCTGTTACCTGCCCAGATTTCTCATAATCTACCCAAACTCCAAAAGGATAAATCTGTTCTAGTGCTGGCCTCTTTGGGTCATTCAATCTCATATTCATTCTCTCCTTCCTCCTTACCTTCTTCCTCTTCCTCCTCTTCCTCCTCTTCCTCCTTCCTTTCACACATGCACACACATACACACACACACACCCATGAGCATGCATGCATGCAAACATAAATAAACACATGAACAAACAAACACAAAGGTAGGTATATCTATATACATATATACATACCTGCTTATAAATTATATCTACATAAGATACTTACATGTATAAATGTACATGTATCCACTCATGCACACAGACATACACCAAATTGAACTTACAGTAAAATTCATTATATGCCTTTCACCCTTTAGCTGGACTTACGGCAAAGGAAGCACTATTTCAATTGACTCCCCTATAATTATTCTTCAGGGTAGACTACCTTGGCTTATACACAAACACTCTTGTTGAACTCTCAATTACAACCTCTCCTACTTCCATCACATTTGCTGTCAACATGGTGAACTTGACACGTTCTAGGATGGAGCTCACACTTCTCTCCCCAGATAGCCACAGTTCAGGGTATAGGAAGAGATCAATGACATAAGCAGAGTAGCCTTATTGTAAAGGGGAATCCAGTTTGCACGTAGGTTCCTTTGAGGTAAGGAGGTGCTACCCTTTAGCACTAGTGTGGTCCCTGTGGTGCAGTATTAAGGACAGTATGGAGGGAGGTGCAATGTTGATCTCTATGTTCCTTATGAAACGAGAAGTGAGGGACTGGAAAGATGGCTTGAGAGGTGAGAGCATTTGTTTTTGCAGAGGACCTGGGTTCAATTTTCTAGTCCCCCTCACTCACATAGATGCTAACCACTGCCTATAACTCCAGTTCCACAGGATCTGACACTCTCTTGATCTCAGCAGGCACTGTGTGCATGTGGTACACTTACAATACATGCAGGCAAACTACCCACCCTACACATAAAATAAATTTTAAAAAAATCAGTGAAGCAACAGATTTACATGCTTCCATTTAGCTCATCTGTTCACCCTTCAAATGTATTTTGAGTGACTCCCATTGCCAAATAATTGCCAATGGGTATACCTAACTCAGGTTCTGAGACTGTGTACAGAGATGCACATGACACTAGAGATCAGCACCATCGTTATGTGCCAGGGTCTGGGACATAGCAGAACTAAATAAAACTGGAGCCAGTATCTGCCTAGACATCAACCTTGGCTCTTAGTGATGGGACAGCCACCATGTAGACAGCAGAGCCCAGAGTTGAAAGCTCAGGTTCTCAAGAGAAATAGACATGTTATGATCCTAGCCTGCCACTTACTATCTATAGGATATCAGATAAGCCATTTAACCTCTCTGAACTTTGAGTTCTTCATCTTTAAGACATAGATAATAATAGATCCAACCTACCTAGGGCTGTCATAATGATGAAATAGGAACATTTATGAACTGCTATTAGCATTAAGCTTGACACTTCATAAGCATTCCGTAAACAAACGGTTGGTAGATGTAAGAGACATGTACAGAACTCTAGAGAAGATGTCAGCCAGGTGGTTCCTTGAAGAAGAGGTGGACTTCAGGAAGGCTCACACACGTAGTACTGTCTAGGAAACAGGAGAACTATAGAGGTACAGACGGGGCATGCATATAATTTGGAAAGGTGATCGTTATGACTTTGTACTTTAATCCATGAAGAAAGAGATGAGGGGATTCCTTGAAGGAGTTGGATATCAGGTAAATTGAGAGCACAGAGTTCCAGACCCTGAAAGGCCAAACTGAAGGCCAAAATCAAGACCTGGTTACTTATCAGTGAGTTATGAGATTCAGAGCTGGTTCAGCAACACCAAAGTAGCTGTGCCTGCATCACTGAGTCTGGGTCTTAAAGATCAACCCAAAGAAAATGCCACTTCCAGAGGCAGGTGTGGATGTACAGTTTTCTAGGCAAGAAGGCAAGAAAGCCAGCCCAACAGAGAGGTGGTGGCATAGCCTTGTGATTTGCAAGTGCTGAGCAAAGCTTTACTCCATTTCTCCCCAGCTACTGCCTACTACTGAGCTGAAATTAGACATAGGATATTCACGCCCCCGATGCTGTGACCTTGAAAAGGTCCCTGCGATAATACTAACATCCTAAGCAGAATAAGTATCCCTTAACATTATTGGCTCTCATGTCAGAGGAAAGGGTGAATTGTTGGGCTCTCTAATTAGCTAAAATGAATTCTGCAACAGTGGAAAACCTTGAAGGAAGACAAGGTCCTGAAAGGAAGTGGAAGGGACTCAAGAAAAGGCATGAGGGTGTGTTCTTCTTCTATATCCCATCCCAAGCTCAAGGGGCCCCTCCCCCCAGCTGAAAGGAAAGCTTACAGGAAACTGAAATGTTTTCTTCACCTCAATTCATCATAATGTTATATGAAACAGGAATATTGAACCTCTCCCAAATGAACAAGACGCTTGGCACTATTATCAAAAATATTAAACTAAATCCTACAATGACACCCTAACCAGATGTCTGAAAGTATTCAGTCTGACACAGTTCGATTTCCAAATGCAGAGGATAGAAGAATGGAAGTATGTTATGATATGCCAGCTGCCGGGGGCCCTGCTGCGCCCTGATAAATACAGGGTTAAAACAGATGCATTTCCTTTTTAGCCCAGGTCAGCAAGTAGGTGAACTAATTCCTGGCCAAAGCTGTAATTTTCCAGTCATTAGTGATATCTGAAGGTGAGAGTGACTACTGAATTCTTCCCAGGATATTTATTTTCCTTAGTGAGATGGTGTTAAATATTTCTAGGATGCTCTCTGAAAAGTCACTGAGCCCCAAGCTCCTGGTAGCTATATTGGCTTCCCCTTTACCCCCAAAGTCTGGCCCAAGGCAGCCAGCAGATGTTTCTGCAGCACTGTGAACACCTTAAATGTGATATCCAATATAGAAGCTATAAATTGTATGTGGCTATTAAGCTCTTGAAATTTGGAATACCACTGAACTGCATTTCTAACTGTTATTTACTTCAGTCCATTTAAATAGCCACATGGGATAGTGGCTCTCGTAACACTGGGCAAGCCATTTAACACAAGAGCCTTACCCGTTATTGTGTTAGTGTGTATTAGCGAGGGTTATTGGGCTGTTTGGTTGTTTAGTTCGTTGGTTGGTATTTGTTTTTGGTTTGGAGTTTTGTTTTGTTTTGCTTTGCTTTTGCTTCGTTAAGATACCTGAGACAATACCATAAAGGAGAAAAAGGTTGCTTGGGCTCATGTTTCAAAGATTTAAGTCCACAGTTGGCTGTCTCCATGGTTTCTAGGCTTAGGGTAGAGAGATAAAGGAGGAAATGACCTACCTCCTACGATGATGCCCACGTTTTAGTTTCAATCACCTCCCAAGAATGGTCTCAAATTATGAATTCATCAGTGGATTAACCCATTGATTAGGTCAGAGTACCCACAATTCAATCAGTTCCCAAAGGACCCACATCTGAACATTACATTAGTGATCAAGCCTTCAAAATGAGTTTTGGGGGAACATTTCATACCCAAATTATAGCAAGTGTCCTCACATGTAAGTGACTACTGGGTCCAGCCCAGCATGGATATATCCCACCATCCAAGTCCAGGGTTCTTCTCCATTTTTATACTATTTTCTTGTTATTGGCACATCAACCTATTTGACTCTAAAACACTTATTATTCTTCTGTGTGCAAAATTTGTGGAGATGGTTGTAACAAACAGAAGTTCTAATTCCTGGCTAATAAGGCCAGCCAACAACAGAAGAGACATAAAATAGACTGGAAAGCCAGAAAGCCCTGCCCTGGTTGTAGCAACACCACTGAGTGACTTTGAGAGAGCTACTTCCTCACTTTGAGTCTCACTTTACTTGTTTCTTTTTTTTTAAATATATATTTATTTATTATGTATACAGCGCATTCTGTCTGCATGTATGCCTGTAGGCCAGAAGAGAGTACCAGATCGCATTATAGATGGTTGTGAGCCACCATGAGGTTGCTAGGAATTGAACTCAGGACCTCTGGAAGAATAGACAGTGCTCTTAATCTCTGAGCCATCTCTCCACTTTTCTTGTTTTTAAAGTAGCAGAACAGAACTTGAAATTCTCAAAGACCCTTTTATCTCAAAGGCTTTATTTAGGTCTAAATAGAAAGATAAGACACTCCTGATAGAAGAGATCGATGCTCAACAGATAGCATCTCAAGTAAACACGTGCATGGTGGGTAAAAGGGAGATGGAGGTATTCCTGGAAGAGATGGATGCAACCTTAGGAGGAAGAAAAAGGAAGAAACAGGAAGCCTCTGTTTCTGATGCCCTTCTGTTCCCTGTGTTAAGTTCCATCAACTTTTTCTGCCACAAGGTAGTCAGTGCCCCAGTCTTTCCTCCCAGGCCTGACACCCCAAGCAGAAGCCCTTAAACTCTAATGAGCACTAGAATCCCACTCCCTCAGATTCTTAGTCATTGGCAGGCCACTTCTCAGACAGCCTATGGCAGCACCCTGTGTTCTAGAGCTTCTGTGGCTGTTCTTGCTGGAAAACAAGTTAATTTGCACTGAGATGCGAATGGATAATAATGTTATGAAATGTCTCCCTCATGGGGGATTTGCATTTGACAGGAAACAATCAGAAATCAAGAACTCAGAAAGTGATTGACTACCAGAGATAGGAATGGGCAATTTTGGGTCCCCTTGTGTCAATTCTTTTAAATCGTAGTCCTTAGGCAGTTCTAATTGAGCCCAGTGGGGGTGGAGGGGAGAGGAAGTCAAGGAGGAATCTGGGCAAGGGTGACACAGAGGTGGGTACACGAGGCAACCAAGGGACATCTGCAGGAAACAGATGGTTTGGGTCATGTGCTGCTTCAGGTCCAAGTCATTGTGAGGGCATTTTGAACAGAGAACATCTTAGTTTCATTCCCTGGCTATTTCATCCTGTATCCAGGCAGCTATAATAGGATAGTGGCCCCATTTCAACCCACCAAGTACAAAGTCATCCTCAGATGTGCCAAAACTTAGATTTCCAGAATGAATTCCGGTCTTGCACCATTTCAATATAAATGTTAACCCAGCTCCAAGCTCCTCCATCAGAGAGATTGAAATAAAGACTAGAGGCAGGCAGAGGTGGGGAGAAGAGTAGAAAGAAAATGAGAATTTCTGTACAGCAGATGGTTCAAACATTGTCAACTGCTCTGCCAGCCTGGCTGTCAGATCTTATAAAAACATTCTCTGGCCTTGATGCTAGAAGATCATCTTTCTCAGGACAGTGAAGAGGCATAAGGAGAAATGACTAAAACACCCCCAAAAGAGGGTGGCCAGCCAGGTGATTCTGATAGGCTCCCTTACTCAACCCAAATGGGATCCCCGAGGGTAAGTCGTCTAAAAGTCAATCAGGGAAGCACCATAGTTCTCCACAGGACTTCTCAAACCACCTAGCAAACTCAGGCTTCTGGAAGGTAGCAGTAAAAGGCTGGCCAGGATAGCCAACCTTAGTTCCCAATCTCGACAGATAAGGAGCACCTCACGCTGGCAGAATCCAAGATGATGGATGCAACTACAAATGGAGACAAAGGTCCATCCCTAAAGGACCCTGAATAACTATCTGAGGCCATGCTGTGTGTGGTGGTTTGAATATGCTTAGTCCATAGGGAGTGGCACTATTAGAAGGTGTGGCCTTGTTGGAGGAAGTGTGTCACTGTGGGGGTGGGCTTTGAGACCCTCCTCCTAGCCATGGGAGACAGTCTTCTCCTGTTTGCCTTTGAACAAGATGTAGAACTCTCAGCTCCTCCTGCACCATGCCTGCCTGGACGTTGCCATGCTTCCTGCCATGATAACAGACTGAACCTCAAAACCTGTAAGCCAGCCCCAATTTAATGTTGTCCTTTATAAGAGTTGTCTTGGTCATGGTGTCTCTTCGCAGCAGTGGAAATCCTAACTAAGACACTCTGTATCATGTGAAACCCTGGAAAGCAGGCAAGTCTGGAGACAGAGGTAGGAATTAAACTCCTGCAGACAGTCAGGAGGCAGAGAACAGAGGCCAACAGCAGTGGTAGGGATGGAGGTGTAGGTCAGGAGAATTTGGAAGATAGAAACAGGACCTACGACTGAGCTGGTCTGCTCATGGCTCCTAACACTTCCTGTCTGGCAAAATTGTAAGTGATAAATTTATATTAATTTAACCTCTTTCTTAATATCCTGGGAGCTCTATGATAGCATTCTGCATCTTTAGAAAGTAGCACAAAATCTGACAAAGAGAAAGTTGCATTAAATGAGTGAATGAAATTGGGAAAGTAAAAGGGAAGGGGAAAGTGAAGAGTAACTTCTAATGTTTAGCTTGGACAATTGTGAGAAATTCATTGAGCTAAACCCTTGCCTGGTCATCTTCCCATCACTGTAACAAAATACCTGACATTTCCGACTTGTCAGAAGAATGTGGCTGCTGGTTCACAGTTGGGAGGATTCAGTCCAGAATCAATAGGCCCCATTTTTTTAGTCCTGTGATGAGATAGTGCATCATGGTGGTGATGCGGTTATCTTCAGGGCAATAGGAATTTTTGGTCCAGGTAGGTGTGACTCAGGAATTGAAGGTGCCAGCCACTAGATGGTCACAACAAGCCAACCTGAGACAATAGGTCTCAGTAGTTCTTTGTCTCACACTCACCATGGTTAACTACATGAACTCACAAGGAGATAAGCAAAGCAAAAGTGTATTAAGAAGACCTGAAGGATTAAGGAGGAGCAAAGGGAACTCCCAGAGTTAAGATTTATTATAGGAAGAAAGCAGCAGGAAGCACCTACCCAGTGGGGGCACCTGAGTGGGCAGCCACTGAGCCACAAGTCGGGGTTGGGGAGGGGATTATAGGATGATAGAAACTGGACAAAGACCAGAGTGACTTCTGTTGAGATCAACTAATCATCTGAGCAAATCAGAGGTCAAGTTAATTATGGGTAACACACTGCATGTCCTTATGGTCTAACCAGGAAGATGGGCATGTACTCCTCACCTAGTTATAGGTAACTGAAGCTTCCCTCTGTACATCTTTGACTTCATCTCTTAGCTGCTAATCTTGACTGTGTGCAAGCCATTTATTGCCTGCTAGAGCTAATTTCTGACCTTGTAGGTGTTGCTAGTAAGGGCAACATTCTATGAGCATTCTATGAGCATTTCTATGAGTTCAAGGCTAAGCTGATCTACATTGCAAGTTCTAGGTCAGTCGGGGCTACACAATATGACCCTGTCTCAAGAACGAAACAAACAGCAGGTATTTCAGGGTAGAGTTTACTACTTGGTGGTAAGATTTTACTGAGTAGATATGAGACCCTGAGTTTGATCCCCAATACCATAGGAGTGCAGCTGCCAAAGTCTCCCTTCATTTTGCCTGATTAACCTCGCAGCTCCCAGGATCTAGTTGTGGTCTTCCTAGGTTACCTCTTACCCAGGTCTTTGCCTATGACACAGTCTGTCATAGGTAGAAGCTGTTTAGACACCATTTCTACTTACAATTTACTGCATTATGGTTAGCTGCTGTAGACAGGAGACTAGGCGAGAGGCCAGGAATGTCTTGTATGTGTTTTTCAGGGAAGAGGCGTGGTGGGAGTGAGTTAGAGCTGACTGGAGCCTGCTGACTCTGACTTCCTCTTCCCAGATCCCTCCATGTCCACTGTCTTTTCTGGTCAGCTTAGGTATCTCCTACCTGGAGGCAAGGCCTGTTATTTCCCGTTCCTGGTTTTCCCAATGCTCTTGAAGAAGAGGTGCCAAGGAAGCTAAGGATAAACAGCCCAACCTTGAGTCGCTGAGCAATAGATCCTGTGAGACACTGAACATTAGTAAGCTCAGAATAGAGAACAGGCCATCATATACACATGTGGAAAATCACTGTCTCTGGAGATCACTGAACTCAAATGTAATGAGACCAGCAAAGGGAAGGTTTAGAGTGAAGTACTCTAAGGACCACGCACAGAAGCTCTTGGGAATGCCATGTTATTGAAAGGGGAACATAACTCACAAAGCATGCTGAGCATGAACATGGGGCAGGGAGGGACGATAGGGTGCAGGACAGAAAGGACATTTGAAGAAGATAAAGTCTCCAAACAGCAGCACCTCAGAAGACCCAGAACTGTCCGTCATATTTCACTACCAGGTCCCTGGGATGAGACTGAACCCAAGTCAGGGGTGGGCTATAGAAAGTGCAGAGAGAAGAGTACATGTCTGTCTACCTTCTAGGATGCCGCTCTTCTAGTTGGTGGTGGGATGAAGGATGCAGGGAGATAATCTGAGCAGAAACAAGAGTGTCTTTCTAAGAAAAACAAACTAGATCCAGTCATTAGTTAATCTGCTAATTCAGAAAGAAAAATATTCAGGAGACAGTGGAGAATAACTAAAGAGGGGAGCCCCCGTTAGGGGGGAGCAAATGGTCCCTTCTTGGTCTCCTAGGGGTAGAGAAGGGAAGCCTACATGTGGCAAGAGCAACTGAAGTACTGACCCGCCTTGAGAACCTACACCTTGCTTCCTATGATATGAAAGTTAAAGGCTGACTTTCTCTCTTTCTCTGTTTTATTAATTATTTTATTTGTTACATCTCAAATGCTGCCCCTCTGTCCGGGTCCCCTAGTTTCACACGATGTTTCCTATAACACTCCCAAACCATTAGATGAGAACAAACCTTCTGTCCTTGAAGCTCTGTGAAACGGAGATGGACTCTGGCAGCTGCTGTTGTTCCATTGTCTCAGGGATTGAACTCAGGGCCTCATGCACAAGAGGCAAATGTCCTGCCACCAAGCTACATACTCAACCCTGAACTGCCTGATTTTAAATACTTAAAAAACTACCCGACTGGGATTTTTAAAAATCTTCATGCAGCCTACTCTTCTTGTCTGGAAAATGATGCAGTCCCCATTCCCTTATGTTGTTGTGGAAGTTAAATAAGATGAGCCCACATGAAGAGTTCAGCACCGCATTCCTGAGCGATGAGCAATGCTCCTTATCACTGTCACTTCAATTGGGTGCAGACCCAGGTTTCCAGGGGTGACTCTGAGTGCTGGTAGCATACAGAGCAGGGGATGGCTGTTTGTGTTCACAGACAGAAACAGGGTAAGCAGCCATTGCTCTATACGGTCTTCATGCTCAAGGAGCATGAGGTACCAGGGCTCTTGAAGAAGAGATGTAAAGTCTTTCAGACTGATCACACTAAGTAAAAGACACTGAATACACTGTCCAGCCCTAAGGTCAGGATCTCTCTTTTCATCCCATCCTGAAAAATCTTGTCTTTCCTTCAACATAAAGGAATAACTGGCATATACCTGTTACATCTCATCAAAATACAGCTAAGGTTGAAATTAGCTGGATGTGGTGGTTTATACTTGTAACCCTAGCCCCCAGAACTCTGAGGCAGGAGGACTGTAGAAAGTCTAAGGCTAGTCTGGGCTACACAGTGCATTCTAGGCTATTCTAGGTTACAAAATGATTCAAATCTGTGCCAAACCAACAAACCAACCAACCAACCAAGACTGGAATGGAAGTCATGTTAGGCAAACCCTTGCCTGTCAAAATTTATCTTCTTGTACTATCCAAGAGTCTCTGGCCCCAGCCTTTAGCCAAGGTGAGGTATGGCATTATTACCCCAAGTGACAGTTATTTAAGTGTGAGAAGCCCAGCCTGGACTCTTGAATGCCTGGGCAGGCACTGGGCAGACCACTATGGAAGAGACATACTGTGTGGAGCCTACATTGTCACGTGAGAGGAAGGCTATAAGCAATAACTACTTCAAGGGGAAGTGTGTGCCTGGGCGGACATTTCAGATCAGGTGGTCTCTAGCTGGTGGCTTCTATGCAGAGAACTGATTAAATAAATAAATAAATAAATAAATAAATAAATAAATAAATAAAAGTGAAGGACAAGCCATGGGAAGGGGAATCGAGGTGAAGGAGGGGTTTCCTAGACAGGGGAACAAGCAACGGTAAGAACACCAGGATGCACTACTCTTGACAAGCCAGAAGCTGAGAATGGCCAAAGCAAGGGGAAAGGGAAGGAATGAGAGGAAACAGAACAGAGCAGCCTGGTCGGAAGCCAGACCACACAGCAAATAAGCCACACAAGGGTTTGCTTTATTCCACTGTGACGAGGGGGGGCCTCCAAGGGGTTTTGGCAGAGAAGTAACATGCTTTGTGATTGACAGTTGGCTCCCACAGCTGTATATAGGAAAGATTGTCGGGAAAGGGGGTTAAGTGAGGGGGATGGTAGCTCAGGCTAGGGTAACACTACACATGGCAAGACCACTAAGAATCAGGACATATAATAGTGAAGGGGGACCCACAGTGTTTGCCTATGTCTTGATTCTGGGTAGGATATGAGCAAGGAGACTCCCTTGTTTCTTACTGGTCCATGGGTGAGTAATGGTACCCTTCACTCCTGAAACTTTATAAATTGCTTGCTATCCATGAGGGTGGACCACAGGTTTTCCCACAGACCACTCTAGTGAGATCATTTTCTCAAATGATGTTGTTCTGTCTTCCAAAATGACACTAGCTTGTGTCAAGTTGATATAAAACTAGCCAGTACAGAGTGATTTTATGCTCCACCCTGCCCCAAAATTATAAAAACAAGCAGGTAGTAGTTTGGTGGACCTCTACTTAGGAAATCACAGAAAGATAGCTAGGAAGCTGGGCAGTGGTGGCACACGCCTTTAATCCCAGCACTCGGGAGGCAGAGGCAGGCAGATTTCTGAGTTCGAGGCCAGCCTGGTCTACAGAGTGAGTTCCAGGATAGCCAGGGCTACACAGAGAAACCCTGTCTCGAAAAAACAAACAAACAAACAAACAAAAAAGACAGCTAGGTGATGAAGAAATGGAGCCCCCATAGGCAAAGATAGAGCCCGTGTCAGAAGTAGAAAGGGTCCTGAGAACATGGTGAAGGTCTTGCTCTCCAGTCAGCTTTGGTGCTGGACTGCTATGCTGCCCCGTGTAGATTCCTTCCTAGGAGGGTATCTCTGGAGTTTCATCCATTGCACAGAAGCATATCACAGTGATTTGTTTTCCTCAAATTCTACCTAGAAAACCTGTTCTAAACTACAGGCCAAAGACATGGCAGCTAAGTGGGCTAAGAAGTACTTGGCAAAACATGTAAGCCAATAAAAATTGGAGTTTGAGCTAGACCTGACGGGGCTCGCCTATAATCCCAGTTACTTGGGAAGCTGTGGTGGGAGAATCCCAAATTTCCTGGACCACAGACAAAGGGAGCTCACAGCCTGGGAAACCTAAGGAGACTCTGCTTCAAGCAACAATTTTAAGGAGGTTAGGGATCTTGCTTGGTGATAAATGTTACCTGGTATTCACTAGGCCCTAAACTGAATCCTAAATACTGCAGAGAGGAGAAGATACTAGGAGGAGAGGAAGAAGAACTGCTGGAGAGGTCACTGCAGGAACGTCCTCAAATGCCATCTCCCTTGTATCCTTCCCCCTCTTTGAGAACCCCAGCCGCCAAAGCCCAGATAGTTCATTCCCTGAGCACACAGAGGGATGGGTGCTCATAGAAGCCTGTGTGGAGCCTGCTTCCTTCTGTACCAAATGCCTGGACATCTGGAGTATGGCCCCTTCCCAGGACCATGACCTTTTCCACAGACCAAGGAAAGGTTCCTCTTGGAACCCTGAGTTCAAAGGGGGGCCTCAAAGTTCTTTACAGCTAATACGTGGTTCTGAAGCACAGACTGCACAGACTCCCTGCTCCTGCATACACCTGGTTCTGGAAGACATGTTTACTGTCTATGAGTAAGATGTTGTGTGCAGAAATAAACAGGGTGATAGTTTACATTTCCTTAGGAACCATTTTCAGGTAGTTAAACATTAATAACATCTGTAATTGTGCCCAGGAGTTTTAACTGGGGCAGATGTTCTGGGCCCACTGGAATAGTATTGAAAGAAGGGATATCAGGGGGTCTAGACACACCATCCATATAATGTGAATGGTGCCCCTTGGAGTTCGCCAGAGCATAGCACGTGGTTGCCCTCTGTAAGAGAGAAAAATAGATGTGCAGTTTATTCATTCCCTAGCCTGGCAATACTTAAAACTACCATTCAAGCTGGTTCAAGTTTTACAGCTAAATTTTATTAATACCTCATGCTATATCTGGCATACATCAAATATTCCACCATCAGTATACAGGTATACAATCTCTAAAAACACCAAATTAGACTAAAAAAAACATATCATTAACAAGCTAAGAAAATGGATTTAAATAACAAACAAGAAGGCAAAATGGTCAAAAGTAGGCCGTAAAATACATGAAATAAATATAAAGCCAAGTAACAAGTTACTAGTTATAAAATGTCCATGGACTGACACAGAAAGTTTTACTAACTTGGGCAGGGGGAAAATCCCAGCTCTAAGTTGCTCACAAAAAATATACCTTATATACAGAAAAGCAGTAACACTGAGGAATGGGGAAAGACAAGCAATGCAAACACCAGCCAGCAGGAATTCAGTCCAGCCACATTAGAAGGCAGTCTTTACCACAAGTGTTACCGGCAGTAAGACCTATCAGTCAATAACCGAAAGGCAATAGTGGTACTTTCTATGCATCTTTTTTAACATAGGTCAAAATACGACAGAACTATATGGAATGATGACTTCGGCATGACAGTTTTGAGTTAACCTGTGTCTAGAAAAGGTAAAATTCCTTCCCATGGGAACTAATAAACAACCAATAGAAAACAAGAATTGAGAGACCATGTCTATTTGTAGATTAGGAAGTCAGCATAGAGAATATGACTCAGTAGGTTAAAGTGTCTACGATTCAGGCATGAGGACCTGAAATTGGATCCCAGCAGCCAAGTTAAAAGCCAGACATAGGCCATACATAGGATAGGTGGATCCCTGGGAATTGTTGGCAGCACAGGCTAGCCAAAACAGTGAGCTTCGGGGTCAGTGAAAGACCCTGCCTGAAAATATACAAGGAAGAGATTAAGAGAAGACATCAACCTCTGGCTTTTATACACAACACACACACACACATATATACACTAACACACTAACACACACACACTAACGCTCACATATACACACATACACACACTACACTAACACTCACATACAAAGATAAAACTAAATTTAAAAGTCAGCAAGGTTATAGATCTTTATAATACCACAATCTAAGGGACTTTAAACAAAGCAATATACTAAACAAAGATAAAATAAATAATTTTCAGAACAATGAAATTTTACTAAAATTTGTCCAATGCTAGGCCATAATATAAATTATCAAAAATTTTCTAAATATTTTCAAAATGACAGAACATGTTTTATCCACAGTAGAATTGAACTAGATTCCAGTTGTCTTTAAAAAATGTTTAAAAAAAACAAAAACCTCCAAATACTTACACATAGCAGTGAATAAGCTATTATTTTTTTAATAGCTATTATTAATAAGAGAGTAATGACCAGATACACTTTACACATTTGAGAGCTAAACCTCCCTCTGGTAGCCATGTAAATAAGCATCACACACAGGGTGGACTGTGGCAGGGGCGTCAGAAGCCTTGGGTGAACGGGAATGAAGGGAGCAACGCATGTCTTCTGACCTATGAGGACCGACGGCTGGGGGAGGGGTTGGAAGAGTACAGAGGCACTTTAAGGCTAGTTCTTACAGAATGGGAAGAACTTGATCCGGCAAAGACTGGAGAAAGAGGCTGTGGCTACCCAGATGGTGTGAACCGCCAGGAGCAGGGCAAGTAGGCAAAACAGAAGGCAGCAGACACTGAGAGCCAGGACAGGAGCTATGGGTGTTACTCTGAGGCTCGCAGTAGCAATCACCGAGCCTTTTTGATAATATGTATCTAGGAAAAGTTGAGCGGGAAGGGGGTCTGGGGGGGAGGTCTGGTGTTTGTGTATGAATGGACTCTGGCTAGTGAACCTAGAAGTCTACTAGAGCTGGGAGACTAGGAGAGAAGCTCAGCCTTGACAGTGATGTGATGGGGGAAGGGGAGAGAAGGAAGCTGTAGAGAAGCCCAGGCCTCCCTCCTGACAGCCACCCACATCCCTCACCCGCACAGCAGCCTAACAATGCATTAAAATCGCTGCCTAATTGCTCCTTTCAAAGTTAATGCTCTCAAACGGGGAAGTGTGTGTTTAATGTTTAGTCTCATCTCTGCCGCCCAAGCCCCAATTTGAAAGCCAAATCTTTTTAAAAATAGAATGAGATAAACCCCTAGACACAGCTCCGACCCTCAGAATCCCACGTTTTCCTTTTTCAAATCTGTCTTTCTTTGGATATGTCGCTGGCAGTTTGAGCAGGTGACCTGGGAAACCTGTCTGGATCAAATCCTGAAGAAGCTTCAGCAGCTTCTCCCTGGCTCCATTCTTGAACTCACAGGCGGGGCGGAGGAAGCCTTCAGTTAGGCCAAAGCACGGCTGGATTTCTGTGCCTTCCTGTCCACAGCCCTTCTCCTCTACAGGAACCCTGTCCATTGGAGCAGGGCGGCCCACAGGGATACCTGGTCACATTCCGTCTAGAGGGAAATGGCTCCCTCTCTTGTTCTCAGTGATCATTGCAAACAATGCACATGGCGCAGTCTTTGCACTGGCATCGCCTTCTCGATTGACAGCCTCTAACAGCAGCCCATGGCAGTAGTTACTGATGGCATCATCGGCGGTGTGACTGTCCTCCTGGAACACTGACACAGAAGGGGACCATGCCCCTTCTGATGTTCTTTCAGGCACTCAAAACTCCCTGCTACTCTGCTCTATAATTCTCCCACGGACAGCTTCTGTTCGGATTTCCTAGCCAAACCTCCTTTCCTAACGTCCTTGTCAGCAAGGACGTTGATGCCACCACACCGTTGCACAGTTCCTACCCTCAAGTTAAAAGGAGCTTCTCTATTATGTCCTTTGGCTGTAGCTCCCATGTCTTCGATCCCTGGAACAGCTCAGTCCTGATCTCCTGTCTTCAGTCTCCTGGCTAGGTCCTTTGAGGTATCTAGAACCTTCAAATCATGAAACTTCCTAAGTCTCCATTTCCCTGTCTATAAAATAAAGATGAAACTATTAAAAGATCAAGATGGTTGTAAGCATTCCATAAGATAAAATGCGTACACTAAAAGCATAGAAAACAATAGTTGTAACTATGATTAATTGATCACTGCAAAGCCTGGCCTTGACTCTGAGCTGCAGCTTATTCATCCATCATGTGCTGAGTGTGTTCGCCTGGATACCCGACATATACATCAGCGTGGTGCAGTACCCAGAGTTAGAGAAGCACAGCTGCAGGCGGTCTGTGCGCTAAGTGCCGTGCACACCTGGCAGTGGCCTGCCTTATCACCTTGCTAACTACCCTGAGAATATATGTCATGGCTTGTGCCTGTAAGTGGGAAAGTAGAACTTAGAGAGGAAATGAGGGGTCCTGCCAAAGTCTGCATGGGTTGGATAGCTCAAGAACTGCTTCACCTACTGGCAAAGTCTTAATGCGGAGCTTCACAAACATCCATAGAAAGACTTCTGGGAATTTTGAACCTTCCTGAAGGTGAATGGTTTTAGATTCTCTTGGACGATATTAGCGGTCTCTGTTAATTGGCTTTTCATCAATATGACAAAATACAGGAGAGAAACAAAGGTTTACTCTGACTCTTGACTTCAGAGGCTTCTGCCGGCAATTGCTCGATCCCTTTGCTGTGGGGTTTGTAGTCAAACAGAACATCAGGGCAGAGAGCAGAGTGTGGAGCAAAGCTGCTCACCCATGTTAGCCAGGGAGCAGAGCATGAGCAAGGATCCAGGGAAAAGATAGAACCTTCACAGTCACATCTAAGTGACCTCCCTCCTCCAGCTAGGCCCCACCTCCTAAAAGCCCCTGGCTGTGAAATCTCTGGTGACCCAGATTCCTTTCAAAAGGTTGTCCCCTTGTGATCCAGTCACTCTCAATAGCACCACCAGCTAGGAACCAAGGTATCAAACTGTGCACCCTTTAGGAGGACAATTAGCATTCAGCCCACAAAGTGGTCCCTGAGTCAGCTCAGGTACTAGTACAGAGCAGGACCAGGGACTGCAAAGGTAGGTTGAAAAAGACAGAAATGGGAACTGGTAAAGCATGGTGCAGAGGCCCCAACATTCCATGCTTACGTTTTCAACCTTCTGCCCACTGTTGGTGTGTCTCCTTCCCTTAGAGAGTGTCTTAAGCAAAGGCCATTATCATGCTGTGAATGCAACTAAGCCTGAGTGTAAGATGCAGTTCCAGGCACAGCACTTTTCAAACTGTGGTATGCCACCAGATGCCCTGGGACTCTTGTTACAAAGCAGATGACTCCAACAGCCCCGTGTGGGCCTGAGAGTCTGCATTTCTAACAAGGTCTAGCCCTTAGTACTGTTGGCCCATAGGCCACACTTTGAGCAGTAAGCTCCAGATAACCCTTCCCTTTGGCTTAGGACACTGGGAATCCTAATGTTTCAGCACCCTGCCTGCTGTGTTTCTCTTCACAGATGCCCAGAATGCCACGTGTATGGAGCCCACTGAGCTGAAAGGGTGGCCCATCACAAAGGTGGGGAATCCACTCCAGTACATGTGCATCACACACCTGGACTACCAGGACTACATCTTCTTACTCTTCATCGGCTTCTGCATCTTCGCTGCAGGTACTGTGGCCGCCTGGCTCACAGGTGTGTGTGCTGTGCTGTACCAGAATGCCCTCCGAACATCAAGAGGGGATGATGCCGAAGATGAAACTGGGAATAAGATCACCAACCATATTTTTCGAAGCAACACGCACCTTGGCCCGAGTCATCAGTTCCCTGAACTGATCTAGCTGACAGAGAGCACCACCGATTGTGCCTTCTCTGGTCTGGCTCCCTGCTTTCTCTCTCGCTCTCCCATCTTACCGTCATTGTTTTGGAGACTGAAGCCTTCTAATACAATAAAATACTTGGTGGTTATTTCAGAGGCTGGTCCCTTCCTGCTCCACCAGTCCATGTGTGCTTCTTTGAGCTCAGTGGGATGGAATAAAAAGTCCAAAAAACTTGATGGATACATTGAAATAGCAAGGAAGCCCACCCTAAAACCAAGTGGACTTGTATTTAATTACTATATCTCAAAAGCAAATGCTGGAGGAGAAAGATGGAAAATCCAAGGGTGAGAAGAATTCTCAAAGAGTAAACAATCTGCAGCGAAGTGAAAAGTCCTGTGTGGCCATTCCATGTGGCAAGTCTTTACATGCCATCTTACAATTATCTCAACCATAAGGTAATAATGGTATAACTTACCAGTGAGAATCCGAGGCCTGGCCATATTTAGCTGCTGTCCGCAGGAGGCCACAGTATCTCTCTTCCATGAGGCCACCTCCCTAGCCTGCACTTAGCAACATAACCAAAGCTCATTGTCTAATATAGTTAGAGATAACTACTATGTCACAATGCCTTGGCCCAATAGAAATGTGAGGTACATGGCCATGTCACTGTTAACAGAGCCCTTAACTGTCTAGTGATGTAACTGGTCCTGGGCACATTTTGCCCACCATATTAATTCTCAAACAGCCAGGTCACCTATTCATTGTGACCCTTGTGTTTCTGAGGTACTCAGTCACACAGTAGCAAACTCCAGTTTGCACAGGTGTGGTAAGAAGAGGAGCAATTGTTAACTGCCTGACACCAAAATGATGCTCTGTGGGCTGTGAGCCATTGTCCTGAGTGAAGTGATCAGCAGAGCAGCAAAGTATACACAACTGTGGTCCCACTGTCAGGGCTGCACACACAAAGGGAAGGGAAGGAGAAGAGAAGGGCAGCTCAATGCAGGCCAGAGGACACACTCCAGGTTTTCCTTTGCTTGCTACCTAGATCAAATTGAACTCCCAGTGAAGGTTCAGATGGTAATCCCCACTGATGAAGGTAGTCATCACCAAAGCCCCAGCTAGACCCATTCTTGCCTCTAGGTCTCTAATCAACACTTTCCCTCAGTTTGTTTAGGCAATGGTTTAGAGCACGGGTCTTGAGTGAGAAGCTGACATGTGTGCCCAGTTGTATATTTAATTACTATGTAAATCCAGGCAGCCTACTCCTATGATGATCTGAAGTGCAGAGACCATCTTCTCTCACTATCTGCTCTCTGTTCTCTACTTACGCAGTACATGTGATGGTGCCTCATACAAAAGCAGGGGCTTGGCCAATGTTAGGTATTGTATTCCCCTCAAACCCAAGCCAGCAGCCACTCCTACTTTGTGATCCTGAAGTTAAGGAGTGTCCATGGGTGAGTTATTTCACTTCTGTGCGGTGCCTCTGTTTCTTCCTTTGTATATGACAAAAGTCATAGTATAGGTCCTCTTGGGAAACTGTGAGAATAGAATGAATATCAATCATGAGAATCCATTTTAATAAATATTTGTGTTGGGGAGTGACTTCGGATTGCAGAGAACTTTCAGTGAAAGTTTCCAGATGTACCTAACCCACTTCCATTAATGCTACCTCATAGTACAGTGGACTATTTGTTAAAACTTACAAGTAGATTGGAATATCTTTTGTTTTGTTTCTTGGTGTGGTCCTGGCTGTCCTATAACTTGCACTATAGACCAGGTTGGACTCAAACTCCAAGTTCCTCCTGCCTCTGCCTCCCCAGTGCTTAGATTAAAGGCGTGTGCCGCCACCACCCAGCTGAAATAAAAGTCTTAATTGAGCCCCACCCCTATCTGGAGCTTACCAGTTTTCCTCTCATGCTGTTTTCTGTTCGCTGATCCAAGGCAGAACACCACACTGGCATTTAGAACATTTTTATAATAATAGTAATTACATCTAGCATATATTAGATAGTTCTAGACACCAGACATTATTTTAAGTGTGTGTATACACACACGTGCGTGTGTGTGTGTGTGTGTGTGTGTGTGTGTATCATTAAATCATTAGAATCTTATGAGGTCACTATTACTCAATTAGAGTATGAAATTGAGGCTTATGAGGTTGCTTGCTACATGTTACATAGCTAACAAGGCCAGAAGTCAAACTAACTCTGTCTGATAATACATAGTTTTCTCCAAGATATTTTTCAGTATTTTTATTAATCCTTAGAGAATTTCATACCATGCAATTTGACCATATTCACCCATCACCAAACTTTTAATCAATATTATCTCTGAAATTTAAACTACTACGAAAGTCTTGACAGAAGAAATGAAACTCAGTTTTTCACACTAGCTTCTCCATGAAGACGATGGCACAGAGTGGACATAGCATCTTACCTAATGGGTCCTGAAAAGGCCATGGTGCACTGGGGTTCCAGTACTACTTGGTGGAGATAAAAGTCAACAAAGTGCAAAGTGAAGGATAGGCACACAGTTCAAAGGAACACATACACAGTACGTAGTAGAGAGTGTTAGGAGCTTTCCAGAAAGGAGAGCCATCTAAGCTGTGGCTTATAGGTCAAGATAGGATTATCCAAAATGGCAAAGCAGAGAGGTAGATGACAAGAAGGCTTTCTAAACAAGAACTTCAAACGCAGGGTTGTGAGTGAGAGAGCCTAGCACATCACTGCGGTTAGAATACGGTCTAAAGGAAAGGAGGCAGACAATGCTAGAGAAAGAAGCAACAACCCCCAAGGGCCTTACAGAGGCCTTAGTCAGGAACACATCCATCAGGGTCTATCCTGCAGTAATAGGTAACTCCAAAGTGAGCCTGACCTAGCACTTACTTGTGTAAATCATGTGGGGGGGGGGCCTCTCCTGGGTCTTCTAGCTACAGAACCTAGAACATGAGCCTCAGAAAAAGAAAACAAGTGTAAAAGGTACACTTTAGGCTAAGCAGTAAGCAGTGAATAGCACATGTAACTTAAGCTCACTTTTTACACGGCCACCCTAACCCTACTGTAAAGAAAAGGATGTACTGGGGAGACAAAATGCTTCGGTAATGGAAAAAAAAAAATCCTCTCTCTACCTCACCAAGATAAGAAATTTTAATTTCCTCCTGAAACACACTCCACAATTTTATTCACAAAATGATAACCTAATTTTTGCTTTAGAGAGTTCACTCTGGGACTGGAGCATTTGCCTGGCATACTTGCCCTGGGTTTATCCTCCTCAGTGTAAAAAGAAAAAGAAGAGGAAGAGGAGGAGGAAAACTCACTCAAGCTTACCCTGGCTAGAAGGCATAAAAGAGATGTGTGAGGCAGTGAAGGTGTGACCAGCAGCATTGCATCTTCCACGGGAAAGAGAAGGGAAACTGATCAAAAGCAGTAGCCATGGAGACAGACAGAATCGGATACATTTTAAAAGTAAGATGAGAAATAGTTATACAATTTGGTGAGTGGCTAGACGTGACGTTGGGGAAGAATTATTGAGGGAAGATTAAGGGAAAGATGGGTACCCAAAGTTCAGATTTGGACTGCTGCATAGCTGGTGGCACAGGTCACTAAGTCACAGTACCCTGGAGGCAAAAATACAAACACCTGGGAAATCCACAAAATGTGGAGAAGACGCAGGAACAAGGCGAAACTGACTGCTTCCTCTCAGTGGAGTCAAGGGTATCTGACACTGAAGAGTCCTGTAGGAGCAATGTAAGTGTATCTGGAGATATCAGGAGTCACTCCAATGGGTTTCAAGTGCTGTCTCTCAGGAGGGAGAATCCTGTAACAGGGATGGGAGATTGCTGTCTTCATAACCGCTGGTATACAGATCCTACTTCCTAAATAAAGATGTGCATGTGTATTTGATACAAGTGAATGTTTAAAAATAAAAAGAACAGATGACCTGGTCTAGAAAATTACTGCTTCCTTCCAAGAGGAACCTTTACCCACCTTCCGCACGGGCAGCCATCACGGTTCCAATAGTGTGCCTGGGCTCACACTGCCCACTGTACTTCACTGGCATTTGGCCCCTGATGGAGTCCCAGAAAAATCAATGGGATATTTTGTACAGGAGGCCATGTCTGACACAGATCTTGAGAATATCAGAGGGTTTTGCATTGGAGGAGGCATTTCTGGATATTAAGGGTTAAATCACGGAGGTGTGATGAAGGGAGATGTGTGGCGAACACCTGACGTTCTGTTTGGCAGCTGGAAGAAGAATGAAAGTCACTACGAGGGTGGGGACAGAAGACTGATCAGGCAGCTTATGAAACTTTTTTGTTCCCAGTGTTTCTCCACAGCCCATTGCATGCACCAGAGTTCTTCAGGTTTCGGTCCCTAAGTCCTCGGAAGGAGTAGACATCAGTGCGCATTGTATGATGTTCTTCAATTTTTAAGAAAGACATGTTGGTGGGGGGGGAATAATGAGACTTTGGGCCTCGTAGACTGCAAGAGCTTCTTTGGTCCAGAGTAGCCAAATGGCCCTTCTGCCGGGAAAGAATAACGGGGGAGGGGAGCAGCAATGCTCGACCCGTTCTGCTTACTGCAATTCCTGCCTTGCCAAAAGGCCTCCTCTTCATACGATTAGGTAGAACTGCTCTAAGTTCAAGCTTCTCTTCTGTATATAAGCTTCAGTGTTTGGACTCAGTCTTCTCAAATGAGGTAACTGGGGATTACATACCTCCAACATCATCTCTAATTCTAACCTGTGGATAATACTGAGAACGTTCAAGAGGCAGCTGAAAACAGAAAGGAGAAAGGAGAACTCTTAACAGAAACAGATAATCTGCAGAAAGCACACAAAAATATGTTTACTCTCAGCAGAAACCAAATAAATGCACATTAAAACAAGCAGTACTGGGGTTGAGGAGATGGCTCAGTGGGTAAGAACACCTGCTACACAAGTATGAGCACCTGCATTTGGATGCCCATCACCCATATCAAAAAGATGGGTGTGGTTACTCATGCCTGTAACCCCAGCACAGGAATGGACAAGCAAGGAAGACAGGACTGCAGGTAACCAGGCTAGCAAAAAGTTAGTGAGCTCCACATTCATTAACAGATTCTATCTCTAGAGAAAAAGGCAGAGAGTAACAAAGGAAAACACAGTGTTTCTGTCTCTGTTATCATGTCTCTCCACACACATGGGCAAGCATGTACACTTGCACACATACACAAATACACACACACACGCACACCACACACATATACATGAACACATGCACAAACACAAAGAGATGACAAGTTAGTCTGACCAGGTTAAAACTTTGCTGTATAGATTGATGGGGGTCTTGGCTACATGAAATCTAATGCCTGTGAGTTGTGGCATCTTGGAATTAAGCAGAGCAGAGTGTTAACTCCCCTTACTGACTTACAGCTGGAATGACATTAGTGCCTTTCCATCCCACTCTATGTATAAGACGAGTGAGACAGACTCACAGACGTCCTATTTTAACTGATTTCAACTTAATAGAACTGAAGCGTTAATCATCCAGGTCTTCCTGATATTTTCTCTCTCTTTCTCTCTTTCTCTCTCTCTCTTTCTCATTTCCTTTTCAGATCTGTTTTCCAAATTTGATTTTGTGAGACCCTATCTCACCCCCTCTAGCTTCTAGCTGCTGTCTCCTAACGTTCTAGCTAAAGGCAATAGATTTGTTACAAGTCACCGAAAGAATTGTTATTAAGGCTTTAAAAGGCTTATGGGTTCTTTGCAAGGAGCCAGATGGTAGAAACTGTGCACTGGCCATCAGCACTGGCAATAATAGCTCGGATAGCACTGAAGAACCACTGAGGATACTGGGAAATTGTAGGCAGAACTAAGTGTTTGACAAGAGACTAATAGTGAAAGGCTGAAGGCAGGCTGGCTTCTTAAGCAGACCAATCATTTAGGCCAAAAGGTTAACTTACAAGAACAATATGCTCAGGTATACATCTTGGTGGCTAATGGCACGTCACTCCCTGAACTCATTTTAGTGACTCTGGGCTCATTCCCAGTAAGCATTCACTAAACCTGGCTGTTGTCCCTTTGATCTGGCCTCTCTCAGAAATTGCTGATGGCTTGTAATTCTTCTTCATTTACCTCTTCTAAAGTTGGTAAAGGCCAGGGCACATGCCAGCAGCTCCCTACCACTCTCTCTAGATCGTGGCACACAAAGCCAGTCTGTAGCAACTGACTGAACCCTGAGAGCCTCCCGCTAAGAAGCTTCTCTGGGATTACTGGTTCCCAATGAAAATCTCCTTAGGCTAATCTAGTCTTAACCCCTTATCCCCACCCAGTGCAAGCAGGAAGAAATTTACCACAGCGAGCAGTGGTGTTATTGACATGGGCATTTCCTCTGGGGCTCTGTGAGCCTGAGCACATTACTAATCTCTGTCATGTTCATTTTCTCTCAAGTGGAAATAGGGGTTGAAGTCAGACTGCAATGTTACCGTTGAGAGATTCTTTGTATGAAGGACGAATCTAGTCCATGGCAAAAGGTAGGTCCTCAAAGAAATGGTGGCATTGAGGAGATAATGAGCTGTCTCAGCTCCCCAGATCAAAGTTGCATATATGTACATGGAAGAAGCATCAGGCTTGCTCAACCCCAATTCCAGAACATCTAGAAAGAGCATCAGTTCACTCTTTCAAATAAAGATTTGGTGAAAAACTCTGAAATCACTTCTGTGTCCCATATTTCATGTCTCTGAATATAAAATTCAGGAGAAAAGAACTTTTCCAGTTAAGGACTTTAGTTTAAGTCTTAACTGGGTTTTCATACCATTTAAAACTAAAGAATTTCTTAAAAATAGAAATAAAAATTGGGGGTCAGAGGAGATTGGTCTGTGGGTAAAGTACTTGCCATGTGAGATTCCCGGCACCCTGTAAATAAACACCGGCACGCCCTTGTGCGTAGGTGCCCAGCACTAACAGGGTGAAGACAGGCTGATCAGGGAGCTACCAATCCAGCTGAGATGGTGAGCCCCAGTTCAGATACAAAGAGCAACCGTGTCTCTGCATAAATAGGACAGAAAAAAATAGAGGAAGATACAAGGGTCAGTCTCTGGCTTCCACAAGCAAGCATACAAACACACACATGCACACGCATATACCCAAACATACACACACACACACACAAACACACACATGTACCCAAACACACACACTCAACATTTTTATTGGGAGTTTGAAATGATGAATACACTAGTTGTCCTAGTCTGATCATTATGCATTTTATATATTTATTGAAATATCATACTATATCTCATATAGCAACCCAGGTGAAGAGTCACACAAGGAAATGCTAGCATAATATGCATTATGTATATATGTGTGTCTTAGTCAGGGTTTCTATTCCTACACAAACATCATGACCAAGAAGCAAGTTGGGGAGGAAAGGGTTTATTGAGCTTATACTTCCACACTGCTGTTCATCACCAAAGGAAGTCAGGACTGGAACTCAAGCAGGTCAGGAAGCAGGAGCTGATGCAGAGGCCATGGATGGATGTTCCTTACTGGCTTGCTTCTTCTCCTGGCTTCCTTAGCTGGTTTTCTTATAGAGCCTAAGACTACCAGCCCAGGGATGGTACCACCCACAAGGGGCCCTCCCCCCTGATCACTAATTGAGAAAATGCCTACCGCTGGATCTCATGGAGGCATTTCCTCAACTGAAGCTCCTTTCTCTGTGATAACTCCAGATTGTGTCAAGTTGACACGAAACCAGCCCGTACAATGTGTATATATGTATATACATTATTAGTATAATTACATATGTGGGAGTATTGTACACATAGGTTTTTTAGACTACAAAAAGAAAACAAAACAAACCAACTCTCCCAGCCTGGAGAAGGGAGAGATGACTTCACCAGGCAGGAGACATTTTAGCTAAAGCTCTAAGGGTGGAGGTCAGGGTAAGATCAGGGACTCATGTGCAAAGCCCCAAGGAATAGCAGCAAAGAGGAGCATGACACACTTAAGGGTTTGAAAGAAGAGAACACTGTAGCTATACTACAGGCAGTGAGACAGTCATACAAATGAGAAACAGAAAAATGTCGGATCATGTCATAGAAAAGATCTGGTCTCTATCCTAAAAAGTGTGGGAAGTCATTAAAGGGTACAATTGAGTGGTGTGGTACGGGGAGGAACTGAAGGTGGCTAGAATTGCTGCTTTATTATACTCAGACATCACAGCACAGCCATCCCAAGCAGAGCCATCCTGAGCAGAGTCATTGTGAGCAGAGCCATCCTGAGCAGAGTCATCCTGAGCAGAGCCATCCTGAGCAGAGCCATCCTGAGCAGAGCCATCCTGAGCAGAGCCATTCTGAGCAGAGCCATCCTGAGCAGGGCCACCGGGTGGACAACTGGCAGCACATGTGGGACTCTGAGCTGAAAATGCTGAAATCAGAATCACTCAAGAGTGGCCAAGTGCAACCACAGTTCTGTGTGGGGTCACTTGAAGAAAAGAGCAGAGGGGAGCAAGAGAATGGGCCCAGGTAAGCCCGGCGAGTGCCAACATTCAAGCAGAGAACGGATTACAAGCCACTAAGAAGAGGTGGGAAGAAAGTTCTCACACAGTAACAAATTATCTTTCATCAGCTCTGTGTTAAATAAGAAGAGCAGAAATCAGGGCAGCTTCAGTAGACAAAAAGATAAAAGAGTAAAATATCTCATGTATATGATTAACCCTTGGTCACCAAGAAATAAATTCCTTTATTAAAATTCTTTTTTGATAAGATAGATTATTTTCTCCATTTACAAAGTTCCTGCTGTACCACACTCCACTTTAGGCAAAGGATATTTCCCTGACAATTGCTTACAGGTTGGCCATGTGACCAAGCAAGTTCACATATATACACTCACTCTCTAAATGTCTGCCTTTACCACAAGAACAGCAATGCCTTCATCCGAGGTCCTGAGCATCCTCTGGAACAGAAAGACAAAGAGCAGAGCTGGCTCCACCAAAGCCCAGCCAAGCCACTGCCATGCAGCTCCTAAGAGACCTAGAGAAGAAATAAATGCAGATGACTAGGAGCCTCTGAACTTGGTGGTTTGTTACAAGAGCAGCAGCTTGTTCTGGTCTAGTTTCCTTTCTGTTGGTGTGATAAACACTCCGACCAGAAATAGCTTAAGGGAGGAAAGGTTTGTTTCTTCATACATTTCAAGGTCACAGCCCATCACTGAGAGAAGGCAAGGCAGGAACCTGAAGGCAGGACTAGTTACCATCCAGAAAGCATTAATTACTTCCAAGCAGAGAACTCACACACAACCAAGAAGGTACCACAGGAACCACAGAAGATGCTCACTACTTGCTGGCTCGCACCTAGGCTCATACTTAGCTAGTCTCCTTATACAACAAGACTACTTGCTTAGGGGTGGTGTTGGGCACAGTGGGCTGGGCCCTTCTGATCTAGGCACTTGAAATGACTCTAGACTCTAGATTATGTCAACTCGACAGTTAAGGCTTTCTAACCAGGATATTCCCCACAGAAAGTTTTCCTGAAAACTAAATCTAGCTTTTAAAAAACTCCAGTAGAAGAGAGAAAAGATATTTAACTAGATCTGCTATACATCTAACACTAATATGCAATTTCTAGATGCCACCTCATTTTAATCAATAACAATTATTTCTACCACTTTACATGACAAACTAAGGCTCAAATAAACTTAATATGGGTCTCCAATCACAAAGCTAGCAAATAATGGACAGAGAACAAAGTCTCATCAAATTTCAATGCACTTCACCATCCAAACTTCCATGCTGACGGATTTTCTAGAAATCAAACCTTGGTCTCCCACACATGGGGAAAAAACAGCTGAAAAGTCTGGAGAACCATCGAGACCATGCAGCAAGATCAAAGCGACCAGCAGAAGGATCCCAGCCATATCAGAACTTATCCTGTGTGAGCCCTGCCTTCCTCCCACAGACTCCATCTCTTGAAAAAGCTGGAGGCTTCAGAACCTCAAACCCAGTGCTCAGTCAAGTTCTGGTAAATCCCAGAAACAAAGGCTGCACTTTGTTTCTTTCTAGCCGTGTGCTAGAAAGACATCTGCTCAGATGTCATAGCTCACCATGATCCTCCCCTGGGTTTCTACCAAAGCCCTGAACATACCACAGAAAGGCACATGCTTTAGAATTAGGCAAGTCTGGGTTTAAATTCTCTTCCACCTCTCCCCAGATCTGTGACATTGGGATCTTTATCTCTAATGCCAGCTTTCTTGGTATGAAATGTGGATAATAGCTAACCAGTGAGTTGTCTGGAAATCAAACTGATGGAGACCATTCACTTTTCCACTGTGGGTTGGAAGTCGCTTGCCTTGAGCTGCAGAGGGAATCCAAGGCCAGGATGAAGGCCCTGAAGCCAGCATCTCCCCTCACTGACATCTCTCCTTGCAATGTCTCTCCTAATGATGGACAGTTACCACAGACACCAAGCTGTGAACACTCAATTTCTGTTCTTTCCACATATTGCTTGTAATGGTGTAACCTGAAAGCTACAGAATTTATAGTACACTCATCTTAGGGATGGGCGAGTGGCCAGCTAGATCAGCTAGAGCTGATCCTCAGGCCCCAGGCCACTGCCTTTCCCATTCCTCTCAGTCCTCCAGCTCTTATCTGTGAGTGTCATAGCTATGTCAGTTGTCTCCAGTGTGACTCTTAGCAAAATACAAAAAGCAAACCAAAGAAAAAAACAACAAAACTTCTCCTGGCAGAACTGCACAAGCTCTCAAAAAGGCTTACTTGTGGGGCTTATCTCACCATTGATGAGAGGAAGTAAGGAAGACCCGAGTTAATAAAGTGGCCATCTTGATTGGAAGCGCAATGTTGTTGTCATGGAAATTATTTTCCCTAAATTCATCTATAAGCTGAAATAGCACACACTTCAAATAAAGTTAATTATTTTGCCAAACTTAGAGAGCTGATATTAGTATTTACACAGAAATGTAAAAGATGGAGAATAGCCCAATCACCACCCCTATGTGTGGCCATGTGAGAGCCACAGCACAGCCCTGGGCACACCCCCCATGCATGGCCATGTGAGAGCCACAGCACAGTACTGGGCAACCTAACTCAGGCTCTCTCCCTCTTGAGTTTTTTCATTTGTTTTTAAGACAGGATCTCTCACCGGCTTGGAGCTCACCAAGTAAGTTTGACTGGCTATCCAGTGGTCCAGAAACCTACCTGAATGGCTCTCCAATGCCAGGATGACACATACGCAGCCACAACTGGCTTTTTTTAAAAACATGGGTTCCCTAAATTGAACTCAGCTTTCCATATTTTGAAGACAATTGCTCTGCCAACTGAGCTAGCTCCCTAACCAAACTTATACCTTGTAATTGCAAAGTTTACCACAAAGCCACATAATGAAGAGAGCGTCATTCTCACCTGACCATGAAGAGAACACATATGCTCACAGAACAAAAGCAAAATTCCAAAAAACGACCCCTTATATTTAAGGTCAGTGTGTTTTTAACAAAAGCATCAAGCAGTTCGAAAGAGGAAAAAAATGCTTTGAAAAGAAAAGAACTAGAGCAATCAGATGTACATGCATAAAAATTAATGGAGAACCATATTTACATCAAATCAGTAACCACATGTCTAATAAGGGACCTAAAACCTAGGATATATAAAGCACTACTGGGGGGAACTGAGGAAGCCCTGAGGGAGCAAAGTCTGACTGTGCGCTGCTGACATGGGAGCAGCCATGTCAAGGACTGTAACCTCAGACCCATGGGAGAATGGCAAAGTCTTCTCCAGGCCAGACTCAGGGAGAATATCAAAGCCCTCCCTCTTGTCCGAGTGTGATTGTTGACATGTGTGCAGAAAATGTCCAGCATAGCTGTCCCCCTCAGGATATTTACGTCCTGAAGTATGCTCCCCCTATAGAGACTGCTTCAACTGAGATGAGCCAAACTGGCCTCCCTGATCCAACTGTATACCATAAAACCTGCCCCATGTTTATCTGAGTGCAATAACCCTATTTCCCTGTTCAACTGAATATGATAAACATGCTGAGCCTTGGATGCTTCTGTCTCTCCATCTCAGAGCCTCAGCCACCTGTATATCTGTGCCTGCGTGTGTTTGTACTTTGCCTTTTCTCCAGGCCGTGTCCCTAGCAGCTGAAGAAAATACAACTCATCAGACAAGCCAACTTGTAAAATTGCTTTAAAAGACTTACAGAGGAGCTGGAAAGATGGCTCCGTAGTTATGAGCACTTTCTGCTCTTGCAGAGGACTGGAGTTCAGTTTGCAGCACCCACATGGTGGCTCAGACTACCCGTAAATCCAGCTCTATGGGATCCAACAACCTTTTCTGGCTTCTGCTGGACCTGAGCCCATGTGGCACACATGCAGACATTCAGCACCACATACAAACTGGTAAAATAACATTTAAAATTATTAAAATGATTTAAAATGGCATTTAGCCAAAGAACACGTATGAACGACAAATGGGTGCATGCAAAGGTGCTCAACATGATTGATCATTAAGAAACACAAATATAAGCATGGTGAGATGCCATCTCATATGCCAGCATAAGAATGTCAGGCAAGGAGCTGGAGAGCTGGCTCAGTGGTTAAGAGCACTGATTGCTCTTCCAGAAGTCCTGTGTTCAATTCCCAGCAACCACATGGTGATGCACAACCATCTGTAATGGGATCTGATGCCCTCTTCTGGTGTGTCTGAAGATAGCTACAGTGTACTCACATACATAAAATAAATAAATATATCTTTTTTTTAAAAAAAAAAAGAATGTCAGGCAAGAACAGGTGTCGGTGAGGCTGTGGAGAAACAGAGAGAGGGAGAGGCAGTCACTCTGTGACTTCCTTAAAAGTTAAACATGAATTTACCAGACATGAAAGGAGGAGGACTGGTATGGAAGGAGGAGGAGAAGAAGGAGGAGAAGGAGGAGGGGAGGAGGAGGAGGACTGGTTTGAAAAGAGGAGGACTGGTTTAGAACGAGAGGGAGATCAGTAGGAAGGGGCGAGGAATGGTATGGGAGAGGAAACAAGATCCCAATAGAGAATATATCTGTAAAAATATGTCATGATACTCATGATACTCATGATTCTCATGATACTCATGATACTCATGATTAATATATATAGTGTATGTATATTAATAAAACCTTTTTTAAAACTATATGCAATGCTCACACCAGCATAACTCATAAAGGGTGCAGAGTGAAAACAGAGTAAACGCCCATCAACTGATGGTAAGTAGGTAAGTTACAAGAAGCCTAGTGACTGCTACTGAGCTAAAAGAAAGGAAAAAGAGGAGAAGCAGAGAGGAGGAAGGATGGAAGATATATGAGTCAAGGATGCCAGAAATACTGTAAGTGAAAGACACCAGACACAAAGGATTATATATTGTGTGATTTCATTTTTATGAAGTATCTTTTTTTAAAAAGGACCGATGCCAATTACAGTTTCTCTGGACTTGGGGCTCAAGCAGGCATCAACTGCACGGGGACTTTTAGGAGGTGACAGGAATCTTCTAAATGTATCTGTGGTGGTGGCTTAGCATTGCACAGCTCTGCAGATTTGCTGAAACTCACCGAGTTATGGCAGATGATGTTTAAGGTTTGTGCGCTGTATCTCTGTAATCTGTTTTAAAGTAGCATTAATGAGTCTGACAAATATCACAAACAATAAGAAGGAGACCTCCCTAGTAAGTCTCCTCCCCAGGGCTGTTGTTTTTGATTCTCTGGGAAGAGAATCATGATTCTCTTTCTCTGGGCCTAAAATTATGGTTCCCCAGCAGCCTGCAGCAGCTAACTCAGGCTGACTCTTACAGAAACCAGGTCTGATGGCTAGCAGCAAAGCTCACCTTGCAGAAACACTGTAAGTGTTATAAATACTTTAGGGCCCTGGGGACTCTGCAATGGTACCAGTGACCTAGAGCCTGCATCTGCCAGGGAACGGACTGGCTCAAGTGGGCAGCAGGCATTCTGGCAAATAACGATCTCTTTCGTAGCATGCTTTGAACCTTAAAACGTTCCTGTGCTCTTCAAAAGTTAATTCCTACCAAATATGGTAGCCAGCCTTCCCAGAAAAGCAGTCTGAGCAGGAAATTCAAACTAAAGCCACTTTCCTAAGTGGACAGAAAAGTTCTCAACATCAATGTACAATAACACTACCTGGTTTTGGCACCACCCACAAAGATCTGGCTTTAACTTCCCCAGAATGTGGCTTGGGTAGCATTGTTTGTTTTTAACTTCTCCAGGTGAGGGTTGAAAATCACCAGGAAGACAAAGTTAAAGCAAGGTGCCCCTCACTCTGGCGGTTTCCTCAAAGCCTCATGTAGTCACTGTGCCAATCATTGTCATTTACAGTGAAGGCACTGCCTGTTTGTCGGTGCATCCTGAAACAGGACACCTGACAGAAGACCTAATGTCCACGCCATCTGTGTTCTAGGACCTCTCTGTAGACTGGGAACCATAAATAAAATAAATGGCACCAAGAACAACAGCAGGATGCTAAACATTAAAGGAAATAATAGAGCATGAATCTGGACATGAGGGGATTGTGACAGTTGAAGGGAGAGCCCCCTTCTGGCTGATGTAGACTAGCTGAGCCTCACAGCCTGGCTGGATATTGAGCCTGGAAAACAAAGGGATGAAAACAATCGCCCAGAAGCAGTCACTGTTTCAGCTCTTATTTCAGGCAACCTTTGTTCATACTTCAGAAATACCTTATGTTCTTCATTTTACAGTTGAGAAAATGAGAGCTTAGCAGGGTTAAAAATATTGTCCAATTTCACAGAGTTCTGACCCCAAAATCCAGGTAGCCAGGCCAAGGCAGAAAACAAGGAGGGAATCCATTTCTAATGTGTCCTTCTGTGGGGAAGCGTGAATATGCCATGGTGTACATGCGGGAGTTACAAGAGGTTCTCTGTTTGTGGTCCTGGGAATGGAGCTCCGGCAGGCTGTCTTTGGAGCTGATGTGGCTCTGTGCAAAACCGCCAGCACACTGGAGTTACTTCCTCCTACTGGGAGCAAGAAGAAACTGCCCAACTGGGATGCCTGGACTATCCACAGAGTTCTGAAATATCATGAAGCAAAAGGCAGTTACCCCAGTTATTAAGATGACAGAAACAAGGAGAGCTGAACCAAAAGCAGACTAAAGGGAGAGTTCTTTTTTTAGAAAAGGAAAATGGAAAAAGAATCCAATAGGTTAGTGTGAGGTGGGAAGCACAGACCTGGGAATGCCCAGGGGGAAACCTCACCAGAGGCCTCAAAGAAGGCTAGGACCAGCCTGAAGATGAGTCCCCAGTGTGTGTCTTTGCTCTACCTGTCAGGACACTCCACAGTGCTGTGCAGGGCAGGTGATCTAGAAATCAGAGACTCTGGAGGAAGTCCACAGAGTTCACTGAGACAACACAGAAAGCCAGGCACCAGCTGGGAGATAGCTCAGTTAGTAAGATGATTGCTGTACAGTCATGAGAGCCTGCCTTCAGAACCCCAGCACACACATTTAACAAAAACAAAAAAAAAACTGGAAATTTTCTCATCTGAGCTGACATTGGTCTCTCCAAAAACCAAAGACCACCTAAGAAGACAAACAAAACAAAACACCAGGCATGAGAAGCCTTCTTTTGACTTGTTGGTCAGGGTTGTCTAAGATACTCCCAACACAGCTAAGCTGTTGCTATTGCTCTTGGTGACTCCCCAGAGGCTGAAGGAGAGGCCCTATTGCTTAATACATCATGCACTTCAGACACAGGGTCCAGTGGCCCCTGATCTGAAACTGACATGAATCCTTCCTACCGGAAGGCACTGTGCAAGCTTCCAAAGGAGGGAAGCAACCCCTTGTCTTCTTTAGCTACAATGCCCATGAGCCACAACAACCACCGACACGGCATGATATATAAGCAGCTTGTATAGTGGTAACCAACAGCTCTTTGACTGGTCTTAAAGGCCCATACCACAAGAGGGAAATCTTGTCTGGTACTGGAAACCTAGCCAACTACCCAGTGCTAGTGAAGTCATGGATCTTGAAGGAGCCATCCAACCACCACATTATTAAACCAACATAACCCCTAACTATACTCTAAATATTTGTTCTTATACATACAAATAAGTGTAATCCTCATCCCTCATCAAGAACTTTGTGGGATGGAGTAATGAATCAGCAGGTAAGAGCAAGGGTTACTTTTACAGAGGACCTGAGTTCAGTTCCCAGCACCCACATGGATGGCCCACAACCACCTGTAACTGCAGTTCCAGAAAAACCAACGTCTTCCTCTGAACTCTGTAGGCACTACACTCACACAGAGAAACCCACACACAGACACATGAATGAAACATAACAAAATAAGTATATTTTTAACCAAGAAAAGAAATATCTCTTCACAACTGACAGAGACCATTTCAGAAAAAGGCAACCAATCAAAATGCAGAGTTGTGGAGCTCAGACCCAACTCCCTAACACAAGGGAACATTGTGGAAGAAAAGGCAGGAAGATTATAACAGCCAGAGGATCGGAGGTTTACTGTGACTCCTAGCAATGCCAGGAGCTACAGCCATAAAGTCTCACCAACATGGCTGCCTAAACACAAGCTGAACAGGGATGACAATGACAAGCCAGAGTGGACAGGAGAAAGACCACAAGGCCTCAGCCCTGCACAAAGAACTATAGACAATGTACAAATTCTGGGAGTGAGAGAAATAATCTTCTCAGGTAAGGGCACACAGATTGGTTATCCAATAGTAAACGGCCAGTCCTGAAAACATCTATACCAGTAACATTATACACTCTGGACAGGTTATATTTAGCAATAAATATGTATACACATATTCATATGTGCATATAACAATAATTAATGAACAAAGAGGCCATAAATTTGGAAGAAAGCAAGGAGGAGTATATCAGAGGGCTTAAATGAAGAAAAGGGGGAAGGGAGAAACGATGTAATTATGTTATAATCTTAAAAGTAAAAGAGAACATATAAATTAAAAAATGTGGGCATGCATCTCATGCCTACAATCCCAGTGCTGGGAGGCAGGAATAGGAGCATCACTGGGACTTGCTGATCAACCAGTGTAGCCAAATCAGCAAGCTACCTGTTAGTGAAGCACCCAGCATCAAGTTCTGGTTACCATGTGCAACACGTGCATACACACACAGTAAACAAGTAGTTGTACTTACCTGCCTTGGCTGGATCATGGGTTTTAAAAGCTTGATTGTAACCAGAAGGTACAAGGTACCCAGTGTGGGTTGTAATCTCAGGAACTTGAGCATAGAGAGATCTGTGAAAGGCTCAGAGAGACATGGTCCCTGCCAAGGATGCACACTCCTATTGGAGAAGTGGGGAATACATAGAAGGAAGAATGACTATTACCTGGGCTTCTCTCAAATGTTCCAGTCCAATTGAACAAAGCTTCTCTCTGCTACACTATAATAAATCACCATACAGATTAAGAAGAAACTAGGGAAAGGTCAGAGATGGAGGGAAAGGAACAAGACTAGAAAAGCCGACAGGAAGGAGAGAAAAGCCATACCCACATAAGAATCCCATGCGGGGTAATTTGATCCTAATATAGACTTAACACATTTACATCAGAGATATCCTGTGTGCTGCCTAACAAGGCAGACTCTCTGCTGTGGAACCTAGGCTCAGAACTGTCAGGAGCCCCTAAGGAGAATCATGAGCCCAGGCGCTGCACCTGTGCCTACAGGAGAACCTCATATCCAGAATGGTGATCATCCAGTGAGCTGAGTCTTAAGTCATCAGAGACAGAAGAAATGGTAATTACAATATATTCTGGGCTTGAGGGTAAGGCAGATACCAATTCAAATTCTAATTTAGCTTCTTCCCTGTAGAGTTTGGGGAGATTATTTAAGCTTCTGAGTAGTCAAGTTCCTCATCTGTAATGTCCTCAAGGATTGTTGGAAAGGGTGACTTTGCAGGACCATACCTTTTCTCCCTTCCGACTTTAAAAACTGAGCATCTTAGGTGTGGTTAACTCTAGTGAGCACAAGGAACTGGACACTTCTTGGAGCAGTCCCAGTGAGCTCTTAGCTGCTCCCCTGCAGTGTTCTTTGTGGCTCACAGGAAATACTGTGCTGACAGCCAGGGCCCCCAGGACTTTGCATGGGCATTTCTTGCTCAGTGCACACACCTACACCTACATATTCTCGCACATCCATACTCTTCCTTCAATCTCCTATACAAACATTGTCACCACTCTAAAATTTCCCCAGACTCCAAAGCTACAGCCCACACCCACTGCCCGTGGATGGCCCGCAGAGCCTCAACAAATTTCATACTCAGATCTTGCTGCATTACGATGACTAAACTCAGGTTCCCACAGAGCAGTGATTATTCATCGTTACAACCCCAGCACTTAACAGCATGCCTTGGGCCTGGCAAGTATTATGTAATTGGTTGAGTTAATACATTCCATGTGTAAAACATGAAAAGTAAAAAGTTGGCTTTTAAAGTCTTATCACTGTTCTTCTCAAAAGCCAGTTTACATCGGAGAAGAAACCAGTTTGAGAAGAAATGCTCACACCAGTTTAGTTCTCCTTTTTAATAGGAGTCAGAATTACTCATTTTAATCCCCAACCTTACCTTAGCTCTGGATTGTAGGATTCATCTCATAGAAGAAATATTTACTAAGGGCACTAATAAGACTATCTCTGACATTAGAGGCCATGTGAGTCGGTGTGACAAATACTAATGTAAATAATACACTTCTACCAGAATACTTTCAGAACATGGCGGCTCTGAGCCAGCTAGCTCTCACTATCAAATGTATAACTCCTACTTGGTTTGACAGTCTTCAGATTCATATATATATATATATCTATATATATATATAATTTCTGAGTTAGAAATTATCAATTGGATAGCATCTATGTAAAATGTGTTTCATGTTTAAAATAGTATCTCTTGATTTGTTGGGGTTTTTTGTTTTTTTGGTTTTTTTTTTTTTTACTTTTTATTAATTCTTTGTCAATTTCATATCAGGCACTCCAATCCCACTCATCTCCTCATCCCTCCATATCTGCCCTCCACTCTTGCAACCTCTCCCACCAACGGAAAAACATCTTACCAAGGAAACTGCAGTGTGTCATGTTGCATCGCACAGCACACCCTTCTGCCCAAACAGCTTCCTTGCAAATGTTCATTGCAGTGAGTCACTGGTCTGGTTCGAGGCCTCTGCTACACCATCAATACTGGATCCTCATCGGGACTCCTCTTAGAGTTGCCCTATATCATGGAGATCCTGCATCTTTGGGTCTGCAGGGTTGGCCCCTTCACCAGCTCCAGTATTTCATAGAAGGGGAGGATGTTGGGGTGAGCCAACTCAAAGCCCTGGAGCTGGGCCTGGGTGGGAGCTGAGTTGGTCAGCCTGCCAGCTCTCCCACACATACACCACCAGGGTGAGCTCTCCAGTATAGTCCCAGCTAGCTCACTGAAGTGCTGCAGCCAGCAAAGGGTGGGGCCTGCCAAGTAGGGGGTTGGGAATGGGAGACAGGGGTAGCCAGCAATTCTACACTCACTCTGTGGTATATTTTTAGTCACAGTTCTGATACAGACGCAAGAGGCACATGCTACATAAACGTGCTACCTATAAACATGCTATCTGAATTTTCTCCTTTATGAGTCCGTGTCCATCCCCTTTTCTTGGCATTTGCCAAGCCTTAATTTACCTTTTCATTCAAACCTGAAATTACAGGTATGAACCACCATACCTGGTAGATGCCTCAAATTCCTACTAAACTAATGTGTATCATCTATTGAGTGGTTCTTTATGTCAGACAAGCTAAGAGGTTTTATGAAAACTAGAACATCGTCAATCTCAGACATTCTATGATCAAGTATTATAAACAGTCTCATACACATGTAACATAAGAAGTTATAGAACCAGGTCTGATTTCACCAGTTTTTAACCTAGGGAAAATAAGCCTTTTATTAGCCCATTACATAATTATATAATAATTCCAAATGGATTGAGGAGATGGTTCAGTTAATAAAATGCTTGCTATGCAAATGTTGGGACCTGAGTTTGGATCCCTAAGGACCCACACAGAAAACCTAGTGTAGCAACACTTGCCTGTGATCATGATAGGAAGCTGGAGGATTACTGTGACTCCCTCTCCAACCAAGTTAGTCTGGTGGGCTAACCACCAATACAGTGACAGACCCTGCCCTATAACTAAGGTAGCGATTAATTGAGGAAGGCAACCAGTATCAACCTCTGGCCTTTATGCACACTGCACAAATGTGTATGCATATATGTAAACAAATATGTATATATGCACACATACACAAATTAACTCTACGGATTATACATGTTTACTCAGAAGATGTCTCAAATTGATTCCAGATTATTTAAACTCTTACAGTAACTCGTGGCTTTGCAGTTAGTTCTGGGCTGACAGCCAGAGCACCAATATGTGCAAAACTGCAGCCACCTTGAAGGACAGCAAACTTGGGAGTTAGGAAAAGACTGACCTTCAAGGCAGCCGAGCCTTGCTAACAGAGGACCAATCATCTTTTCAGGCACATGAACACTAAGTTAAATTTTATTATGATTTGACCTGAATATTTATATCACCCAAAATGTACACTGAAATCCTAACCACCCCCAAAGTGGTGGTGTTAGAAAGTGGAGCACGTGGGGTCTATGAGGTCATGCGGAGAGCCTTTATGAACAGGACTTTTAATTTTACAGAAGAGGTCT
This sequence comes from Rhynchomys soricoides, assembly GCA_019843965.1. Taxonomy (NCBI): domain Eukaryota; kingdom Metazoa; phylum Chordata; class Mammalia; order Rodentia; family Muridae; genus Rhynchomys; species Rhynchomys soricoides. The sequence continues at coordinate 3,395,131 of JADRCH010000010.1, forward strand.
AAGACGTGCTCCTTATCCCTTCTATTATGTGAGGATAGAACAAAGATGGGCAATCTGTGAACCACAAAACGAGTCCTTGTCAGATTACTAACTTAGTCTTGGATTTCCAAGTCTCCCAATCTGCGGGAAATGAATTCTTGTTGTTTGTAAGGCACGTTGTCTATGGCACTTTGCTGTAGTAGTTCAAATAAGCCACTTGGGCTTTTCAAAGTGTTGCTTGTAACACAGAGCCTTGTCTGATACAAAATGAATACTCAAAATTTCATAGTCTAAGTAAAGTAGATGTCTTTTTTAAAAAACACATTTGAAACAGGGTCTCTATGTAGCTCAGGTTAGCCTCAAACTCAATTCTGTCTCCCAAGTACTGGAATTACAGGTGTGTACCACCAAGCCTGTTAGATGACTTTTTGAAGAAATACAATACTGAAACTAATCTATTCAAATGAGGGGAGTTGGAGCTGCAAAAATCAAAGGAGAGAGCTCTGAACAGATGCCCCCAAAATTATAGAACTTCTTGAACATTAGCCTGTATTTTAGTTAATATACATTTTTAAAAGAATAATTTCATATTTTTGTAGAAAGTAACTCAAAGGATATAAATGGGGCTGGTGAGGTGGTGACGTACTTAAGAGCACTCACTGCTCTTACAGATGACCTAGATTCAGTTCCCAGCACCCACATGACAGCTCACGACCATCTACCTCTCTAACTTCAGCCCCAGGGGATCTGACGCTTCTTCTGACTTCTGAAGGCTCCTGCATGCTAGTGGTACACAGACGTACACTCAGTCATACACTCATATAGATTAAATAAAATAGATAAACATTTTTAAAAGAAAAAGAAATATTTTCTCCTGGGAGCTGGGAAGAGGGACTAGTAAGTAAAGAACTTATGGCATCACTGTGAGGTCCTGAGTTTGAATCCTCAAAACCCACATAAAGCTAGATGGCAGTAGAAGTCTGTAACCCAAGATTGAAGGCAAAGACAGAATTCCCAGAAGCCTGCAAACCAGCTAGCCTGGTGGACACAGTGACACACTCCAGAGACTCCATGTCATACAAAGTGTAAAGTGAGGACCAGTTCATGGGTCTCCTATGACCTCCACATACATGCTATGGCACATATGTGCTCTTATACCCAGACATGCGCATACATACACATACGACATACTCAAATTTTTTGAAAGAAAGAAAGGAAAACCATTTGCTTTTGCTCTTATTCAAACTTCAGCATCTTCCTCTTACTCCTGAACTGACAGACTGCTCAGTCCTCAGGAAATCAGTCCTGAAGTCCTCAGGTGTTCAGACAAGTTCCATGGCAGGTTCTCTTTGTCCTCAGTCTCCTATTCCCAGCCCTGACTCTATACAGACTCTGTAGTTGTCTCCTGGGACGATGTCAGTGGTTCAGCTAAGGCAGTACACTTCCATCTCCAGTTCATGACCCAAGGCTGGCATAGCTGCCCAGACTATTACACCAGTGGCATCAGGTCACAAGACTGTGCTTACAGCAAGCTTGTAGTAAAAATCAAAAATAGCTCTTTGGAGCTGTGCCGTTTCTGACACTGTGAGTGAAAGAGCACTCACGGCCTTGGGACAGTTATGGAAGGGCAAAATGATTAGCACCGAGAATGTCCTAAGTTAGGACTTCCAAAATGAAGGCTCTCAGAATGCCTCTGAGACTGGCCTCCATCAACACAGCCAAGTAGACAAGGGACAGGCTGTTGTTTGCCCATTCTTGAGTCCTCTTCGACATTGCTGAGCTTGGATTCCATCCAAGGCCGACCTCCTCATCCTTACATAACTGCACATGAGAGAGTGAAATGGGGATTAAAAGCTCATGGGATAAGTTCTGGTAACACACAGCTGGACCAACTGCAGAGGAACTGAATCCAAAGAGCAAGTTGGCCCTCAGTGAAACCGGGAAAGCAATGGGAAGCTGTGCAGCAATGTCTTTTAGAGGCACCGGGGAACATTCCACTTGTAATAAAATAAAACTTCTCGAGAGCCTCTCTCCCCATTCTCTTCCTACTGCCACAAAACACAGACATGCTATCAGTTTCATGCCTGACACTTCCCCAAACACCCAAAGACTGTCTCTCAAGTCTCAGCCTGCCTTGCTGTCATTCTTCCCTGCTTCTTCTGAAATGCTCACCTTTCCTCCACTACTGCTCAGGCCCTACCAAGCACACAGTCAGTTATCCCTAAATGCTGCCACACATATAAGAACCTGATTCTTTTTACAAAGCTGATAAGAAAGGCATTTTGAATATGCACGTGTCCGTTTCTTTCCTTTACCACATTGGCTCTCTGAAATGAAGACCTAGATGGGAATCTGAGATCTGAAGTCAGCTAACCTGGATTGTCTGTCACTGCATGTGACTTTGAAGCAATCAACCTAAATTCTCTTCCCTCAGTTCCTTTAGCGTAAAACACGTTAACAGTAATATCTTCTTCACTGGGATATGCTGATGACTAAATAGAAAAGCATGGTTTATCATAAAAATTAGCAAACTATAAAGCATTCCAGCAATATTAGCCCTTCAACCCTGTCAGCTTTAACTCTCTGTGTTGCCTAGGATGTTATGAATATATGATCTAATATCACTGTAAAGGTTTGATCATCTACTTAGAGATCATTTGTTTTCCAAAAATGTCACTCTTCTCAATCTTGTCTAGGTTCTTCAAAGTTGGTTTTCTTCCTTGTATATTGAGCCATCTGATCTACCAGCCTGTTGTGGGATATTTCATGATTGGAATTGAGAATCTGTACACCTTCAATTCTAACTCTGAACTCTAATACTCAGACTATGCACCAGATAAGATTTCTAAGCCTCGGTTGATCAAAGTACAATGGTATTTCTTATCTAAGTGTCTCTTCCTTTAATGCACTTCTGTAACCTCATGATACTAAGTAAGTACTGTACCAATGAGCAACACTCCTGGCCCGTAAGTTACCTTTGAAAAAACTGTTCTGTTCAAGAAAGCGGAAGCCTAACAATATGAATTTGATCCCCTGATCAATATGGTAGAAGGAGAGAACTGACATCTGCATGTTGTCCTTTTTAGACTTCTATACACGTGTGCACACACACGCATGCATGCATGCATTCATGCACACAATAAATCAATAAAACTTCAAAGAGGACAAGAAATAAAGAAGTCTCTATTAGAAAGGGAAAGTATACAGAATACAAGACTAGCAGAAAAAAGAATCAAGATAAGTCACTGAGTATTCAACAAAAATACCAAAATCTTTCCTTCTAGCCAGGCCATGATGGTGCACATCTCTAATCCCAGCACTCAGAAGGCAGAAGCAGATCTCTGTGAGTTCAAGGGTAGCCTGGTCTACAGAGTGAGCATCTCCAGAACAGCCAGGGGATGTTACATAGAGAAACCTTGTCTCAGAAAACAAAAATAAAAACAAACAAACAAATATTTCCTTTCAAATTTCCTTTATTCAGCCAGAGGGGCTGAAGAGATGGCTGAGTGGTTAAGAATGCTTGCTTCTCTTACAGAGGATACAGGTTCGGTTTCCAGCACCCACATGGCAGTTCACAACCAACTAAAACTCCAGTTCTAGAGAATCCAGTGCCTTCTTCTGATCTTCCAGGAACTAGGCACACACATGTTGCATGCACACACAGACAAGCAAACACTCATATACATAAACTAGAAATAAATAAAACTTTTTAGTTAGCAGGTTAAATGACTGGGCATATAACTCAATGGGTAAGAATGTTTGATGCACAAACATGAACCCATATTTAATAAAAGAAAAGCTTCACATGGTCAAAAACATTTGTAACCACCAACCCAGCTCCAGATTCAATGAAAGACCCTGTTTTGACGGAATGACATGGAGAGTAATAGACCAGGACAACTGACATCCTACCCTGGCCTCAACATGTGCATATAGGCACATGTAGCACATAAACAACACACACATACAATTAATTAAATTAAAAAATAAGAAAGCAAGTGAGAATTTTGTAAGCACACAGGGATCTATTTAGTTGCAGCAAAAACCCTTCCAAATTAACCCCTTTCATTTTGGTGTAGAAAAATATCAGTGGACTATATTGATGACTGCATATAGAGTTAAGAGGATGTAAAAAGAGGGTGATGGGAACAAAATGGGGACTCTGTGGGTAAAGTACTTCCTATACAGGTATGGGGACCAGAAGTGCCTTGAATGTAATAAAGTGGTTTATGGCTGCCCAGGGCCTAGCCCATCATTGGGAAGAAGGAGAAACATGGCTAAGAAGGATGAGGAGAAACTGATTGGAGAGTATACTGTCTTCATTATAGAAGGCCCAGGGAAATTACATGTGTTTCTGACTTTGTCTGGTATAAGAGCTGACCAAGAAAGCAACTGAATTGTCTTTTTCGTTTTCATTCCAAAGGAGTTTAATTCTACTAAAGCTGACAAGAAACTAAGAGCTCCCACTGCCTGTGTGCTCAAATTGGAAGGTTTAAATGTGACACTGAAGGATACACAAATAAAATCCCATAAAATGTTTTCCACTGGTCTCTCCCTGGAGTTCCACTGCATCTTGTTTAACAAACAACCCATCCACATGTGCCCAGAGAGGAAAATACACTCAAAGGCCAACGAGAAGTCATGGAAACTCCACACTCAAGATTGGATTTCACAAGCGGACAGTCAGGCACCACCAAACTGGGCTCAGCAACCTGGATATGGCTTCTAGTTCCCTAATCTGGTTCTATCTATGGGTCAAAGGAAAACTTAGAAATGCAATACAGTCACCAAACATGAAGATATTCCCAGGGGATCTAGATTCCAGCCCCCAGACAGCACTTTTCCTTTCGTCTGTGTGTTTCCCTGCCTTGGAAGCATGTGAGAACATCCCTGAAGAAGATGAATGCACTGGCCATCTCAAGAACAACTAGGCCGGATGTTGAGATGTTCTAGAGAACTGAAGATGTGACCTCAAACAAGAGTATACTTCTCTAAAGTGTATCTGAGGAACCAAATGTCTAGCTCCACCCTTCTGTGGAAGACACTGACCCTTCTCATAACTAACTTTTCTTAAATCTTAGCTATGGGTCTTCAGTACCTAGCTGAAAGGTTGAGATCCTAAGGAGGCTTAGTTTGAAGGGAAAATTAAGAAGGGATGACACAGATCCTGACAGTGACATTAGTTGTTCATTTGCTCCTTTGATAAATATTCTTAGGGCTGGAGCAATTGCTTAGCAGTCAAGAGAGCATACGGCTCTTACTGAAGACCTGGTTCCCAGCACCCACAGCAGGTGGCTCACAACCACCTGTAACTTGATGCTTCCTTCTGGCCTCTGCAGACACTTATACTCATGCTCATAACTCAATGTAGACACAGATATATACATGTAATTTAAAACTAAAACTATTCAGGGCTGGAGAGATGGCTCAGTGGTTAAGAGCACTGACTGCTCTTCCAGAGGTCCTGAGTTCAATTCCCAGCAACCACATGGAGGCTCATAACCATCTGTAATGGGGATTCAATGCCCTCTTCTGGAGTGTCTGAAGACAGCGACAGTGTACAGTGTACTCACATACATGAAATAAATAAATCTTTAAAAAAATAAAAATATTCAGAGCATTCACACAGAATATTATGTGATAAGGAGAGGAGAAAAATAAAAATAGTTGATGCTCCTTGCCCCGGATAAAGAGCAACAGGCAATGAATGGTTGCCGAGAGAACCAATCTTCTCCAGGGTACAGCCCCTGATAAATTATCCAATCCCAAATGGTCAACCCCCCCCCAAAAAACATAGATGAACAACTCTAAATGGCCTTGTCAGATTGTACTTCCATATACATATGTCTGTATGAACATATATATGTAACAGTAATAAGAAGAAGTCACAGCGTTGAAAGGGAGTGGAGTACACAGAAAGAGCTGCATGAGGGAAGAGTGTGGACTGAAAATGATGTGAATACAGAACTAATGTGGGAAATTCTCAAAAAACAAAACAATTGATACATCCCAGACCCAGGGATACAGCTCAGTGATTAAATACAAACCTAGCATGAGTAAGGATCTAAATTTAATCTCCAGCAACATTTCTCTAATATCTCTCTCTCTCTCTCTCTCTCTCTCTCTCTCTCTCTCTCTCTCTCTGCAAAGTCTCATGTATCTCAGGCTAACCTTAAAGTTACTATGTGTCCAAGGATAGCCTTGAACTTCTGACTCTCCTCCTGCACTTCCTGAATGCTTGAGATTACAAAAACACACCACTATTCTGTTTTTATGTAGTGCTGAGCATTCAGTCCAGGGGTTCATACATGCTAGTCAAGCATTTTGTCTACTAAGCTATGCCCCCCCAGCCTTGCCTTTTAAAGCTAAGGTAATATGTATGTATCTTATAATAAGAAGAAAGCATTAATTTCTTGACGAGTGGTACACACAAAGTACATACTCGGATAGTTTGGAGACATTTGGAATTATTGGTGGTGGAGGGAATTAAGAAAAGCTTCAGAAAGGGAACAGGGTATTTAAGATGACCTGTGAGAGATGGGTAGGGTTTGAATACTGAAGTGGAAGGATGGTGTATGCAATGAGTCTGACAAGACCCACAGGGAGCAAGGTATCTGCCTCAGTCTACTGGAAGGCTAGCTTCAGCTTCTGACAAGAACTAGGATCGTATGCTAAACAACTCAGGCTATTGAAGGTTTGTGAGCTGGTGCAGAGTGCGGTGAGACTCAGGACTAAGTGGGCGAGGGAGGTTAAAGCAGAGGTTAGAGCCGGAGGCAAGATACAAATCAGGACAGAAACACAGTTGGATAGAGGAAAGAACGAGAGAGAGAGAGAGAGAGAGAGAGAGAACTAAGGGTAGCAGGGAAGGCATGAAGGCAATGGGTAATCAAGAGATGCTGGCAAGTCCACGAGATTGAGTCACTGGTGAGCCAGTGGAACAATAACATCAAAGATTATTCTGAAGTGGGTCTTCTGGTTGTCTATAAGGCTGTTAGTGTAGACTCATTAATAAAATAATTTAGAAACAGATTCAAAAGAAACCTCAACAACAATTTTATTAGCATTTCGGAAAACAGTAGATTGTACAGGTTATGTGACAATCCTGGCAGCCACCAAGAGCGGAGATGAGGAAAAAGCTACGCCTTTTAAGTTAGACACGGAATAGAAACAGAGCTTGTTTAGAAAGGATAAAACACATCTAATAGTCTGAAGGCTCACCCCATCTCACCCCTTTATATTTCTTGGGCTTTATTCAGAGCTTGTTCTGTTGTCAGATGACATCAGGGTAAGGAAAGGCTTCCGGTCTCCCTCTGCAGTGGCTTCTTTCGTGTGCTAATCTCTGTAGCTCTTTTTGTTCTCCTATCACAATACTATCAACAAAAAGGGACCTTAAAGGTGAAGATGCCTTTGGGGCATGGTGATGTCTACCAGCAGCTAGAAATGTGATGCTGTGGATCCAGAGCTGGAACACACACACACACAGAGAGAGAGAGAGAGAGAGAGAGAGAGAGAGAGAGAGAGAGAGAATATCAATATGCACATCTTCTTGGACTTCCTAAACGTAGCCTCTCCCTCTGTCTCTTCTCCCTCCCCTCTCTTCTTCTGTGCCTCTCCCTCTCTCTTCCAGCCTCTCCCTCTGTCTCTTCTTCTGTGGCAACTCTCTCCTAGTCTCCACATGATCTTTTTCTCCTGTTTCCACAAATGGCAAAGCTCCCGAAGCTTCAGTCTTGGTCCTCTTGTTGTCACCTGTCCATGTAAGTTTCATCTCTATACCTGCTGCATCGCGTACCACTTGCATGGAGATCACTCCTGTAGAATGCAGTGATTAACACTGCAGACAGTGGGACCTACAGGGATACAGAGTCGCATGTTCGGCCCCTTGCTGGCTATACAATTTTTTAAAAAGTCCTATGCCTCGATCTGTGTCATCTATAAAATGTGACTACAACACTAAGAAAATTAGACAGGAATTAAAGCATAAGTGGGTACATATTCATCCTTAGTAAATGGTGATTAGTATCATACAAACTGGAGGTGAAAAATCTGTCGCTTTCTTGATGCCCACTTCCATGCAGCTATCGGTCGTGCGACAGGATCATCGCCTTCCTTACCCCATATGGCTGATATTCCCAGCATTCATCCTATCAACCAAAGTAGAAGCCTGGGAATCATCTCACATCCCGCCTCCCACTCCTTAATCCTGCATCCATGTGCTGATAGTTTGACTTATAGATTGAAAAGTTTTAAGGTTTAGCCTCTGGAACAATAGAAAAATAGTTTTCTACGCTGATTTATATATATAGTAAGATAGAGGGATAGAGAGATGTATGCGTAGAGCCTTTTATTTTCTCATGGGTAATTTTACAAATTTTCCAATTATTCTGTCAATCATTTGATTATACTAAATTAGTCAGTTTGGCTCACCTGATGAAAACTAACAAATTTAAAGAAAAAAAATACTTACATTCTGACCTTTGAGGATCTCTTGTCATGGCCTTCCAGGGTCCCCACAATTTCTTAATTGGTTCTTTGACTCTGGGCCAGTCAGTGTTCTCCTGTATAGTGACAGCTCTCTTTTCAGGGTTCCTCCCAGCCCTGTCCCTCAAACGTTGGCAGCTGCGCTCATAGTTTGGAATTTAGAGAGTTGTTAATGAAAAGGTTTCTTCCTGACTGAGCTTGTTAGGTGGCCCCAGGAAGTAGAGGGGGAAATAGCGCAGCAGCTCGTGACTTAGACAATGCTGCCACCTATAGGTCAAAATTGAAATTGCCTCTGGTCTTCTCCCCTAATTAAGAGTGACTTAATGGAACATTTCCCAAGGACTTGGAGTTGTTACCGGAATTGTAACTGAATTGTTACTGCCATTATTGCTAGTACTTCAACAATAAGCTTTTGATATTCGTGACACAATTATAAAATAGTCCTATGATCTTGGGCTGCTGCAGAAATGAGGTTCTGGGAATGCAAAGTAAGAAATCACTTCCAGCCCAAAAAGAGAATACAGGGAGGGACACATGGGCAAACTGCCCCGAGGGGATAAGGGAATAAAGAAGACACCTCTCACACAGCACATACAAACGCGGCAGGTACTGTGTGAGACAGAGCTCACTATGAGAGCAGCACAGCTGCTTTGACCTCAGCTCTCTCTGCTCTCTCCCCTGTCTATTCTCAGTCTCAGATCAAAACCACCAGTGCTGTTATCACTTTTGAGGACTCTTGAGTATCTGAACTTGTTCTGATCACAGTTTCCTGTTGGAGCCTTAGGTAAAGCTTTAAAATGATGCTTTAGGTTTACATTTTATGTATGTGAGTACACTGCAGTTGTCTTCAGACACACCAGAAGAGGGCATCAGATCCCATTACAGATGGTTGTGAGCCACCATGTGTGCTGGGATTTGAACTCAGGACCTCTGGAAGAGCAGTCAGTGCTCTTAATCGCTGAGCCATCTCTCCAGCCCTAGCTTTACATTTTAAGTGGTGGAGGACAGCTATCCTGGAAAATTTGGTGCCTGAGATTCTCTTAATCTGGGGAAGCCTTTGACCTGTTTCCCCTGCCCCTCCAAAACCTTCTGCCTGGCAGTGGATTCAGGAACAGTTGAAGGCTGTATCACCCAATCTGACAGCCACTACTTATCAGTGGTTATTGGTACCTGAAATGTGGCCAGACCAAATTGATATACACCTTGCCTGTAAAACCCACTTTGACTTCTAAGAAGTCTTTGTGCAGAAGTCAAAATATAAACTGTCTCCTTAATGATTTTTATATTGGCAGTACACTAACATCACACTAATTTTGGATAAGTTGGGTTAAGAATATCATTAAAATTAATTTCACTGATACCTTTTTACTTTGTGATGAGAAAGTTTTCTGTTGCATGGATGGGTACCACTATGTTTCTACTGGGCATCTGTTCTTCAAAGGCATACACATGTAAACAAAGGCTTTTTTTACATTAATTAGTACAAGGTCCCAAGCATGGAACACAAATCTATTTCCTACCACCTGAGGCTCAATTAAAACAACTATAATTATTAGCCAAGAGTTTCATGCCATGGAGAAACTAATGAAGCTTGACTTTCTCTGGTTATGTCTCTTGTGAGTGAGTGACTGGTTTGCTGATTATCCCAAGTTCCTATCCTACAGATTCCATTAACAATACTGTAATTTATGTGCTAAGTCAAACTCAATAAAGAACATAGTATTTCCATTAAAGAAAATAGAGGGGCTGGAGAAATGGCTCAGTAGTTACAAGTTTTCAGTGCAAGAATAAGGACCAGAGTTCAGATCCCAGCACCCACACAAACACCAAAGGGAGCTGTAATTCCAACAAGGATAGCCATATCTGTAAGCTCTGGGTTTGATTAAGAGACCCTGCCTCAATGAATAAAGTGAACGATTAAAGGACAATGATTCCCAGCATCAATACCACGCCTACACAGAGGGGGCATGCGTGCACATACGTGCACAAAACATGTAAAAGGCATATGTGCACCACACACAAGGAAATGGCAGCTTTTTAAAATGGACCTATTATTACTCTACTAGAAGTGTGCTTCAAAGGAAGGCTGCAGAATGTTCTTACCCTTGCCAGTCAGGTGCCTTTAAGTGAGATGAAAATGCTGTTGAGGATTAAAAACTGGTCACATCCTAGGATTAAACCAATTTGGCTTCAAAGGCTCTTCCTCAGACTAACCAGAGTTTCTTCACTTGTTGCATTCCTAAATAGAATGAAAATTCAATGCTCCTAATTAGGTGTTCAAAGAGTCCCTTTTTTGAGGGACCGTTGGAACAATGGTGGCCTGACATTCCAGTGCCCACAGGAATGGGCCTTGCCTCCTAGGAATTCTAATGTAGCTCCTTTCACCCTTTATGATCTTCTAAAATAATAGTTTATGTTCCACACTTAAATGTTTTATATTTCAAATTACTCCAAATGAAATGAAACTATTAAGCCCTGTCCCTAAATCCTATCCATCGTGATACTGACTTTTGGAATAGGAAAGCTGATTTCTCAAGTTCCTCTTCAAAACTGGACTCTGGTTCCTCGCTCTGTGCAAGAAGGAGCACTCTCAACTTGTTAAACCAGAAAGAGCAAGCAACCATAGTCGGAGGTCCCCCAGGAGCACATTTGAACACTGCACAGTGCAAACGCAACAGATCTCTTCTGCCAGCTCTTTTCCATTTTCTTTGCTATGTGTGATATTTTCCATGGATGAGACCAGAGATGTTTGGTTGCTAATGACTGTCAGATGTTTAAACAATTTTGTTGCTGAAACATGATAATTTCCAGAAGCTCTTTTTCTGTCCGTGGTGCCTTTTGGTAAGACCCACCACAAAGAAAACGGGTTGTACAAGAAAAATGGCAGAAGATCTGGGAATTGGCCAGAAAAACTAGACTACAACATGCCTCCAACAACAAAAAAAAATCATTAATAGGAAACAGGCCAGTTTCTAAGGGTCACGGAAAGAATACATGCTGGATTCTTAGCAACTGGCCGCGTTTCAGAGTCAGTAACCTCCAAGTTGTCAGGGAGGATTGTGGTTAATGCTGCGAAAGACGTGTGCTGAGAGATTTCTAGTTGCCCTTGAATTCCTGAGTTTCGAGTCAGGACATCATACCACACATGTGCAAAACAGAAAGTCTGGTAAAGTCTAAACAGGCCCCGCTGTAAGTAAAGCTACTATATACAATCTCAACTCATAAAATCAATACATTAGAAAGCAATCATTAATACTAAAGGGCAACTGATTTTAGTGAAATTTTCCTTATTCACAGATTTGGTTAAGTTATATGATAATACCAGTATTTGATTATTTTAACCTTCTTTCAAAAATAAAGCTCACACATTCTGGTCATTCCATATGATTCAGCCTACATACTGCATTGTATAGGTGCTGAAGGTTTTTCATGTGTATGTATGTTCTGCCCTCATATCTGTATATGTACCAAATGCCTGGTGCCCATGGAGGTCAGAGGAGTGTGCCTGATTCCGAGAACTAGAGTTACAGGCACTTATGAACTACCACGTACACTCTGGAGATTGAGCTCTGGTCTTTTAGAAGAGCAGCCAATGCTCTGAACTGCTAAGCCATCTCTCCAGCCTCCAGAAATAAATAAATAAATAAATAAAACGTTAAACCTACTTTCATGGAGCTAGAGAGAGAACTCAGTCAAGGAAGCATTTACTGCGCTGGCATGGGGACCTGAACTGCAGCCTCAGGGCTGTCAAAAAGAATGTGCTGGGAATGGGGCAACTGTAGTCACAGCAACAGGGAAGGGGAGACTTGCCTAATCAGTGGAGCCATAGACAGTGAGAGACTGTCTCATAAAAATTAGGTGAATGGCACCAAAAGAATGATAACTAAGGTTGTCCGCGCGCACACACACACACACACACACACACACACACTAACTTTTCCCAAATTAAAAAAAATAAACAGGAGAATATTTTACTCAATGTCTCCCATTTGTATGTAACTTTTCAGTAGCAAGCTGTTTTAATCTGAGTGCCAACATAGACAGAAATAGTGGTGTTTTCAAAAGCTAGAAGGATTTTGAGTGTTATCTGTTGAAAAAAATAACTGACAAAAAGAGAAATCTCAATAACACAAGATGTAATGAGTGATGACTAGGAATTTTGGAAGCGAAATTGTAATGCCTAAAATAATAATAATAATAACTACAAATTACCTACCTATTTGTGTATTTCAAAGCAATCTTGAGTGAAATTAAACTTTTAAGCCACATCTCCAAATCAGTTTTAAACTATGAGAATATAGAGTAAAGAGGAGAGACAGAGTGATTTTAGTGATCAGGATTTACCTATCCACCCCAGCACTCTGAATGGGGCGAAGGAAAGATGTCAAGTTTGAGGCCAGCCTGGGCTACAGAGAGAGATCTGTCTCAGAAAGCACCCTCTACCCAACTTATACATCCAAATAAAAACTGCTTGGAGATAAATAAGAAAGTAAGAGTTGAGGCTTAATAGTGATGTATTTGTGTGTCAAGTTGACAAGGGGTCAATTGTACTGGCTGGTTTTGTGTGTCAACTTGACACAAGCTGGAGTTATCACAGAGAAAGGAGCTTCAGTTGAGAAAATGCCTCCATGAGATCCAGCTGTAAGGCATTTTCTCAATTAGTGATCAAGGGCCGAGGCCCCCTTGTGGGTGGTACCATCCCTGGGCTGGTAGTCTTAGGCTCTATTAGAGAGCAAACTGAGTAAGCCAGGAGAAGCAAGCAAGCCAGTAAGTTACATCCCTCCATGGCCTCTGCATCAGTTCCTGCTTCCTGACCTGCTTGAGTTCCAGTCCTGACTTGCTTTGGTGATGAACAGCAGTGTGGAAGAGTAAGCTGAATAAACCCTTTCCTCCCCAACTTGCTTCTTGGTCACAATGTTTATGCAGGAATAGAAACCCTAAGACATGGAGGAAAGGGTTTATTTGCCTTAAGCTTCGACATATTCATAGAACTCAAACAGGAGAGGATCCTGGAGGCAGGAGCTGATGCAGAAGCCACGGAGGGATGCTGCTTACTAGCTTACTTACATGGCTTGTTCAGCCTGCTTTCTTATAGAACCCAGGACCACAAGCCCAGGGCTGGGCCCTCTCCCATCAATCACTAATTAAGAAAATGCCCTACAGGCTTGCCTGCAGCCAGACCACCTAAAGGTATGTTATCTGTTGAGGTTTCCTCCTTTCTGATGGCTATAGCTTGTGCAAAGTTAACATAAAACTAGCCAGTCCGTCGTCATTGCATTGAGTTTACTTCATTTCTAAGCTTACAACCTCAAAAGGTGCTAGAATTCTGGCCATCCTATACATAGAGACCCTCTCTGAGAGCTTTATTAAACTAGCTCTCAGCCAAAAGGCCAACAGGTAATTGCTAGAGAACTTCCTTAATAAAAGGAAAGGTCCTCCTTTTTCATTGTGGCACTACACTGATGGCATCACCTTATTCCTTGACAGTCTTCTGGGTGCTTTTGTGAAAGCAGTTTGATTATAACCAGTTCTCTGAGCACCTCTGTCCAGTCAGTTCGCCATTTGACCCTTGGCGGGTTCTCATTTGGGTCTTGAATTTAAACAGCTGGGATCTGTCTTTATTACAAGTCTTTGACTTTCTAACAAGCTAATGCACAGCTGTTTGGCTTTGCTGTTTCCTTGCTCTTCCTGCCCACTTCTCTCTTGGCTGATCTGTGGTGCTGACATTGAAAACATTCTATCTGTATGTATCTGTATTCTATACTAGTATATAGATGCAATCTATTTCCGGTCCTCAAGCCACAGAAGGGAACAAGCAATATTTTTAATGTTTACCTCAGATCCACTAGGCTGTAAGATGTTAGTATTACTCCAAACAACATGGGCAGTTTGATCTGTGTTGATTTTTACGTCATTCTGTATCCATCTAAAGGATTCTCTGCATGCTAAGGCTTAGGAAACAAACAATCCAAGAGGACTCACTGTACCCAACCCCTACTTGTCCATCATTTCTTTCAAGTAGCAGTGTTCTGGACACCATCCTTAAGACTCCTGGGGCTTTATACTCCGAGTGGCAAGCAGGCAGTGTGAGGAAGGAAGAAGAGTGAGAGAATCTGTATGTGAAAGCCTAAACAGTGGCCAGAGGGCATCAGCAGAACAGACTGTTCTAGAAATAGTGTGCTACAGAGGAAGAAGTGAGACAGGCAAATTTGAACTGTACGGTAAACAGGACAGCTGTGGGACGGGGGCAGAACACTCTGTGGTCAGAAGCACAAGCTCATGGTTCAGGTCCAAACTCTGGCACTTACAATATGGACAACTCCAGGCAAGCTACTCCACTTCAGTTTCCCTGTCCGTAAAAAGGAGAAAACAATGGTACTAAACTCATGCGAACTGTGAAAACTAAGTGAGTTGCTAAGATGAAGTGCTTACAGTGGGACCTCGCTTTTGGGAAGTGCTAAGTAGGCACTGATGGTGGTTATTCTGCAGCCAGCATACCACACTCAACTGTTACTGGGGCTCATTTCTTCTGCCCTCGCTCTTCCATCTGAATGGTGTCTGAAGCCATTTTGGCCATCTGTGCCTCTCTTCTCCCACAGCACATAGACTATGGGCTATTCTTTCCCCAGCCCCCAGCCCCATTTTTTTTTCTTTCAACTAGTCTCCCTTCTCATTTGTACAATGATGGACCCTCTGGTCCTCCTTCTGATCCTTACTGCTGATCCAATACTCACCACCCTCCTACAAAGTGGACTCTCCAATGTATCTCTAAGCCACATACTCCCTGTGGGACCTAAGTGAAGCCCAAGGTGGGATTCCAGTGACTTGGACATTTTATCAAGTTGAATCCCAACAGCACTGAACAATTCTATTACTTTTGAGCAATGCCAAGAAATTTTTCTTAGACTATATGATCTTATAGAGAAGAAATAAATTGAAGTATTAAAATTGAGAGTCCTGCCTTACTGGACTTTGGATAGAATTATAACCCAGATACAAGTAACTTTGGAGCTAGAGAGATGGCTCAGTGGTTAAGAGCACTGACTGCTCTTCTAGAGGACTGGGATTCAACTTGACCTACATGACAGCTCACAGTTGTCTGTAACTCCAGTTCTGGGGAAATCCAATACCCTTTCCTGACTTCTATAGGAAACAAGCATGCACACAGTACTTACAGTCAGGAAAAAACAATCATACATGTATTATAAATACATATTTTTAAGTGGCTTAGGAGTTATGAGACCTGGGTTATAGTCCCAGATCTGGCTTGTATTCTTAAACTAGATACTATTATATGGCATCTTATTAGCTATAGGATGAGAATAATATCTACCTTGTAGGATTAATAACATGTAAAATATCTAACTCAACAAGTATTAATTCTTTCCCCTTCATTTCCAAATGAAGAACAGACTAGATGTTTATGTTCCTTCCACTGTTAGTTATTCTAGCTCTGTCTTATTACTAGAAGGTTCCTGTTCTACATCTTATTACCTACTATACATAAATGGTGACTAATGAGGTACCTCCTGATTTGAATGCATAACAGGAGCCATCACAATGTGAGGCTGGATTGTTTCATGTTTCTAGAAGCTTTCACCTTTCCTTTCTCTCTAAACCTCTTGAAGAGGCAGAAAAGGTCAAGTCTTCTGCCAAAGGCTGCACATGAGTAGGAGGGGGTTCCCATCTTGGACATGACCTTTTATAGTGGGGCAGGCTCAGTTACTGCCCAAAGCAGAGTCCCTCAGAGCACACACTGTGGTGTTTTTTCCATCAAGGGTTCTCTTGTCAGTACCCCTGTCATTCTTCACAGGAACTCTAAGATATTGCAGATCCTGGTATGGGAATGCTCTGGATCAGTACCAATGCCTACACGAGTTAATACAGATCCTTTGAGCACAAAGCCCCACACTTGAGAGGGATGTTACATTAGGGGCTCCAAAACCTGACTGAACTTGTTGCTTCATTCTCCCAGTAATTGGCCTCAGTGAACCCCCTCAGTCTCAGAAACCTCCTAGATGGAATCTAGAGGATTCATGCACAGCAGCAGGAATACCCCGTATCAAAAGGAGCAGACTTTCTGGCTTTGACCTATTAGTCCTCTCTACTGGCCTTAAACTGAGGGAAGTTGCAAGTATAAAGCACATTACTCAAAGTGAAGACCCCCAGGGCCTGGAGCTTAGAGTTGATACTTGAGGTGATGCTTGCAGAATTTGCTGAGGAGCATGGTTCTCCGTGCTGGAGAGAATTATGGGTTGACTTGTGCTTTCCCACAATTCATGAGTTAATATTCTAGCCTCTGGTATCTCATAATGTGACTACATCTGGAGACAGGATGTCATATGGGCAGGCCCGCATCTAATGGACTAGTATCTTATTAGGAAAGATTAGGCACAAACAACACCAGAAGAAAATGGCCATCTACAAGGCAAGGAGAGAGGCCTTAAAAGAAACTGACCCTGCCACACTCTGACTCTGACTTCTCATCTCTAGTACTAGGACAAATTATTTTCTATTGTTTAAGCTACTTAGTCTAGGTGGTTTCAAAGTTATTAAAAAACCCCATAACTCTGCCCTTCCTAATGACTCCGACCAGAGGTATCTACTTGCTTATATAAATTTGCTGGACTGGACTCTTCCTTGAAGAAGCTGTGGTGAGGCAGAAGGACAATCAGTACTAAAATGGCGTGGGTGGCACACACCTGTAATTTAGGAGGTATGAAGGAGACAGGACAGAAAGTTCAAAGCTGCCCTGGGCTATATAGCAAGTCCCTATCTAAAACAGCAGCAGCAAAACAAAAACGATGCGAAGGTGTTGGTGCCACATTCTCTGCTTACTGTTATCCAACCCAAATGTTCACTGGATAAGTTCTATGTCCTTAGAGGAGTGACATCACCAGTGTGCATACGTTTGCTTTCTAAAGCATGAGGGATGCAAAATTTAAAACAGTCTCTGGAAGTCAACATCAGTGAAAGAATATTGAGAATGCAGATGGCAGCGTAATTTATGAAAAACATGTTATTTTCAACAGATCCATAGACAGGCTGTTAGGGGGAAAGTCAAGTACAAACAACCCTAGAATAGAAAGGGCATATCAAGGGCATTTCCAGGGGAAATACCAAACCAGTATATTATATGGCAGAAGTGTGACAAATGTAACTACACTGAACATATAACTTTCTCCTTGACCAAAAGTAAGCAAATAGCCAGGCAGTGGTGGTGCACTGCTTTAAGCCAAGCACCCAGGAGGCAGAGACAGGAGGATCTCAGTGAGTTTGAAGCCAGCCCTGGTCTACAGAGAGAGGTCCAAGACAGCCAGGACTACACTGGGAAACCCTGTCTTGAAAAAACAAAATTAAACCAAACCAAAAAAAAATTAAAAATAAAATAGGAAATAAAACCTAAAACTCTTTGACCAACTGAGGAAAGGCATTTGCAGAAAAGAAAAGCAAATAGCTAAGGTCCTCAATTTACAGTTTTATATAGGAAGAAAAAAATCGTAATAGAAAAAAATCAATGAATATGCAACAGTTAAAAAAACAGAGATGTGGATTGACAATAATATTCCACGTGGCACTAAGAGATGAGCATCAAGATGAAGGACTATGTTCTCTTCTGTGAGAGTAGCAGGCAGGACAGAGCAGGGAGCCACCCAGCCTGTGCAGACACACACCCAGCTTGGCTGGAGCTATCCAAATCAACAGCCCCAAATCTGTGAGGCCCATCAGGGAACAGCTATTCTTATATGCCACCACAAACTACTGCAAAGGTGCTAATTATGGATCATGACAATTGCTTCCAATACAGCACCCCAGCTGCTAGGAATCTGCCCTGAGTATAAACTAGCAAAATGTACCAGGATATGCCTCCTAGTTCAAGGAGGCTCACTGTGGCCTTTTTCATAATAAGAGGGGGAAACGGAACCAGCTAAATTGTCCACTACAAACTGTTTAAACAAAGTATAAGTACCTCTACACACTGAATTGAAACATACGCTCTAAGAATGAGGTGGCCCTGAATGCTGACAAGGAGGGCTACCCCAGAGATGCCGATGTATAGAGTGTAAAGACCTGTAGTTATACAACAGGTACAGGTATCTTGCCAGTGTGTGTAGGGGATATGCTACATGCATATAGTGCCCACGGGGACCAGAAGAGGGCATCAGATCCCATTACAGATGGTCATGAGCCACCATATGGTTGCTGGGAATTGAACCCAGGACCTCTGGATGAGCTGCCAGAGCTCTTAACCATTGAGCCAACTCTCCTGCCCACAGAAGTTTTTAGATATACAAAAGTTTATTTGGGTTTGAATACAGATGTGTATCTATAATCATTTGTTCATTTATTCATCCAATGTGCAAGTGTGTGCGCCTGTGTTTGCAGTATGTGCACCTGGGGTTGCAGGTTATAAGCCAGGATGTGGGTGCTGGAAACAGAACCCAAATGCTCTCAACTATTGAAGCATCTCTCCAGCTCCCCAAATATGAATCGATAAACAGATTTTTTCCAACGTAAAGACATTACTTTAAAGACATTTTAAATGACAAGCAGAGCAGGAAGGCAAACTTTCTTCTTATTTTTGACTTAGAGCTGGTTTCTGCTTTACTAAGAATTCTTTTTTTTTTTTTAATAATAAAATTTAATTGTTAGAAAATTTTAGTGAAATGTTCCATATAACAGTACAAATCAATACAGTACTTCTAATGATCAGTTTACCAAACAAGTAGCAAGGAATAAATTGTGCATAAAATTTTATCTAATAAACTTATTTCTAGGAATTTAAGTTGACAAAAATATGTATTTACTGTGGGGTATCTATCACAGTATTATATATAATGGTAAATTATGAGAAACATGTCAAAATTAAATACAGAATTAATAAATTATGAAATTACTTGTAGACATTTCTATGATTAAAATGCTATTTTTAAGCATCTTATACTTTCACATTATAAATAAATAAGTCACTAAATTAAAATAAATAAAATCACTCTGTAAAAGCATTATGCAATTGGAAATTATTTCTGACAGATCAACTCTTACAGTTTTATAGGCCATTCATTTTTTATCCTTTGAAATGACAAAGGAAAGTTGACTACATTCAAAATAGCACACAACCTAATCTCATAAACCACACTTTAATGTTACTTGTTTTCAATAGACTTTGAAAACCTTACTACTGTCACATTCAACTAGAAATAAGTTGACAATTCCTTACTAAATTCAGAGTAAATACTAGTCTTCTAAAATATACAGGGCTCACCTCCCTAATGTGAACATAAAATTAAAATACCTCTAATTTTCTTGAAGATATGTTAGCTTCACTCTGAGCAAAGAGCAACATTCCTTTACATTTCCCAAAGCCATTACACTGAGACTCATCAGATACCTATAACACTTGCTGAAGTTACCCCTTAAATATTTCTAGTTCTGCAGTGATTATTTCTGAAAAGAATAAAATGTGGGATTTTTTTTCAGGACATTTAAGGATTTTAATAGTTAAACCACAGATGTTAAATATAAAAGAATTCAAAGTATTAGCAACAAATAAAATTGTACCTGTGGACCTTGGTAAAATTCTACAAAATTATAATCATTTCAGTTATAATCACTGTTTAAGAGTGCTTTAGAAAACAATCCTGTGAGTCCTATCTAGCCTTCTGAATGTGTCACTTACCTGAACTGTGCCATATGTGTGTATTTTAAACATATATTATTATTATACTGCCTGCAATTTTTAGAGCATAGATGTTCAGAATTGAAAGTTCATCTTCAATAGATTTTTTTCTTTTGATCAATATGAAGTGTCCTTCCTTATCTTTTTTGATAATTCTTGGTTGAAAGTTAATTTTATTCAATATTAGAATGGCTACTCCCAGCTTGTTTCTTGGGATCATTTTCTTGGAAAATTGTTTTCCAACCTTTTACTCTGAGGTAGTGTCTATCTTTGTCACTGAGGTACATTTCCTGTAGGCAGTAAAATGCTGGGTCCTGTTTATGTATCCAGTCTGTTAGTCTATGGCTTTTTATTGGGGAATTGAGTCCACTGATGTTAAGAGAAATTAAGGAAAAGTGATTGTTACTTCCTGTTATTTTTGTTGTTAGAGGTGGTATTATGTTTGTGTGGCTATCTTCTTTTGGGTTTGTTGAAAGATTGCTTTCTTGCTTTTTCTAGGGTGTAGTTTCCCTCCTTGTGTTGGTGTTTTCCATCTAGTATCCTTTGTAGGGCTGGATTTGTAGGAAGATATTGTGTAAATTTGGTTTTGTCATGGAATATCTTGTTTTTCCGCCTATGGTAATTGAGAGTTTTGCTGGGTATAGCAGCCTGGGCTGGCATTTGTGTTCTCTTAGGGTCTGTATGAGATCTGCCCAGGATCTTCTAGCTTTCATAGTCTCTGGTGAGAAGTCTGGTGTAATTCTGATAGGTCTGCATTTATATGTTACTTGACCTTTTTCCCTTACTGCTTTTAATATTCTTTCTTTGTTTAGTGCATTTGGTGTTTTGATTATTATGTGACAGGAGGAATTTCTTTGCTGGTCCAGTCTATTTGGAGTTCTATAGGCTTCCTGTATGTTCATGGGCATCTCTTTCTTTAGGTTAGGGACGTTTTCTTCTATAATTTTGTTGAAGATATTTACTGGTCCTTTAAGTTCGGAATCTTCGATCTCTTCTATACCTATTATCCTTAGGTTTGGTCTTTTCATTGTGTCCTGGATTTCCTGGATGTTTTGGGTTAGGAGCTTTTTGCTTTTTGCATTTTCTTTGACTGTTGTGTCAATGTTTTCTATGGTATCTTCTGCACCTGAGATTCTCTCTTCTATCCCTTGTACTCTGTTGGTGATGCTTGCATCTCTGACTCCTGATCTCTTTCCTAGGTTTTCTAACTCTAGGGTTGTCCCCCTTTGTGATTTCTTTATTGTTTCTTTTTCCATTTTTTTAGATCCTGGATAGTTTTGTTCATTTCCTTCACCTGTTTGATTGTGCTTTCCTGTAATTCTTTAAGGAATTTTTGTGTTTCCTCTTTAAGGGCTTCTACCTGTATTTCTTTAAGGGAGTTATTTATGTCCTTCTTAAAGTCCTCTATCATCATCATGAGAAGTGATTTTGATCTGAATCTTGCTTTTCCAGTGTGGTGTATATCCAGGACTAGCTATGGTGGGAGAATTAGGTTCTGATGATGCCAAGTAACCTTGGTTTCTGTTGCTTATGTTTTTATGCTTGTCTACTGCCATCTGGTTATCTCTAGTGCTACCTGCCCTCACTATATCTGACTGGAGCCTGTCCTTCCTGTGATCCTGGTTGTGTCAGAACTCCTCAGAGACCAGCTGTCTCTGGGATCCTGTGATTCTGTGATCCTGTGATCCTGAGATCCTGGGTGTGTCAGAGATCCTGGGAGTCAAGCTGCCTCTGGGACCCTGAGATTCTGGTGTGACCAAGCTCCTGGGATCCTAGGATCTTGGGCACATTAGAGCGCCTAGAAGTGGAGCTTCCTCTGGGTGTTGTGGGACTGGCTGTGGAGTTCACGCCCATGGTCTGCTCAGGCCCAGACTGGAAGGAACCTGTGCCACTGTTCAGGCGGAGTCCCTGTGTCCCTGGATCCAGCTGGTTCCAGTTACTCCTGGTGTTGGGACCGATGTTGTGTCCTCCTCATCTCTGATCCTATGATCCTGGGCTTGTTAGAGTGCTTAGGAGTGGAGCTTGGTCCGGGTGTTGTGGGACTGGCTCTATTAAGAATTCTTGATGGAAAGTCTTTTTAAAAAGAAAGTGTTATCTCTTTCAGTTTGAAAAGAAGTAGTTGGGGGAGGGGCAACAAGAAGAAACAATGAAATACATAGAATGCATTGGATCATTGAATTTATAAGCAACAGAGTCAGAAGAAACAGGGAGGGTAGAAGTGTGTAATATTTTATTTTTAAATAATTTTAAATATATGGGAAAGTTGTAGAACTATTATAAAGAACTATATATCACATATATACATAACACATACATACATAGTTATGTATGTGTGTGTATCAGTTATCAGTGTGGGCTCATAGTCTGCTTTCTCATTCAGTACTCCATCGGGCTCATGAAGGACTGAGCTAATGGTCTAATACATGCTACGCACAGAGTGAGCGACAACATCAGCCTTAGTTCTATTGAGCATCAAGTTCATACATCTTAACTTTTGCTTTTTTTTTTTGAGGAAGAATCACACAGTGAAGCTCAGGATGGCCTTGAACTCATGATTCTTCTACTTTAGCCACTCAAGCACTAAAATTACAGGCATGTACCACCACGCTATTTTTTGAAGACAGATTTCATGTGATCAGGCTGACCCTAACCTTGAACTTCTGATCTTCCTTCTTGCACCTCCCTAGTGTTATGTGGTGCTGGGAATCAAACTCAGGACTTCATACATGCTATACAGTCACTCTACCAACTGAGATACATCCCCATCCTATCTTACTTTTAATAGATTTCTCATGGTTACCCTGGTGGGTATTAGCAGTTTTCCAAGGAGCTGTGACTCCTTTAACTGGGAATGTTAATGAAAAATAGAGACCCAGGTCCTCCTAGGTGCATTTCTTGGTAACTCCAATTCTGATCTAACCACAAAGGTAAGGTTCTCCTCAGCCATGGAAATAGTCAAATATTTACTACTAATATGTAGTCTGTAGAAGCAACTCCATCTAGCCAAAGAGATCAAAGTGGCTTTGGAAACTTTGGTGGTGGTTTGTGGAGGTGGTTTGGTGACAATGACAATTCTAGTTGTGGAGTGGATGTCACTTTAGGCTCTGGTGGCAACTGTGTTAGTAGTGCATAAGCAGCAAGGGGTCATTATCATGGACTGGGTAATGACGGAAGCCATTTTGGAGGTGATGGAAACTACACTGATTTTGACAACTACAACTATCACTCTTCATATTTTGGACCCACAAAGGAAGAAAACTTTGGAGGTAGAAGGTCTGGCCCTACAGTGATGGGGGCTAATACTTGCCAAACCACAAAACCAAGGTAGCTATAGTAGCTCCAGCAGCAGCAGCAGCAGCCACTATGGCAATAACGGAAGTTTTTAATTACTTCCAGGAAACAAAGTATAGCAGGAGAGGAGAGCCAGAGAAGTGATGGGGAAGTTCCAGGTAATGGCAGACCTGTGAGCTCAGCCAAGCTCAAGAGGGAAGGGCCTGGCTGCAATAAAGATGTGCTCTAGACAATACTCATGTTTGTGGGCAAAAACAAAACAAAATAACAACAACAACAACAACAAAAACCTGTCTTAGTTAGGGTTTTACTGCTGTGAACAGACACCATGACCAAAGCAAGTCTTATAAAGGACAACATTTAATTGGGACTGGCTTACAGGTTCAGAAATTCAGTCCATAATCATCAAGGTGGGAACATGGCAGCATTCAGGCAGGCATGGTGCAGGAGGAGCTGAGAGTTCTACATCTTCGTCTGAAGACTGTTAGCAGAATACTGACTTCCAGGCAACTAAGATAAGAAACTTATAAGCCACATCCACAGTGACACACTTACTTCAACAGGGCCACACCTTCTAATCCTGCTACTCCCTGGGCCAAGCTTATACAAACCATTACAAAACCCAAACTAACAAACCAAGGATTGTATTTCTGACTAGTCTGTAATGGGTTATTTTAGTTCTGTTCTATGGAAAGTATAACGTTTCTAACAACAGATTATGATGTAGATTTTTTTTACCCAGACTGTTGATTTAGTGGCACTCCAACCCAACACTTGTGATGCAGAAGCTCAGGAATTCAAAGTTAGCCAGAGCTACATAGCAATTTCAAGGCCAGCTTATGCTACAGTGAGATTCTACATTAAAAAAATTTTTTTTTTAATGTAGAAATAAGAGAAAAAAAGAAATAGCTGGGTATGGTGGTGCACACCTTTAATCCCAGAACCCAGGGTACAGAAGTAGGCAGTTCTCTGTGAGCTCACGGCCAGCCAGTTCTACAGAGCCAGTTCCAGGACAGCAGGAGCACAGACAAACCCTGTCTTGAAAACCAAAAAGAAAGGAGGGAAGGAGGGAGAATGGTCAGGAAAGAGTAATAACCATCTGGCTCCTCTGCAGCTTCTATCAGAGTGAACAAGCCCTCCAAATGTCTTTACATTGCTCTTTGTGCTGGTTTCATTTTCTGTTATGATAAAAACCATGACCAAAGCTTATGCTTTTATGTCATAGTCCATGTCATAGTCCATCCTTAAAGAAATTGGGACAGGGACTGAAGCAGAAGCCACTGAGAAACTCACTGGCTCATGTTTATCTACCTTTCTTATACAGACTAGACCCTCCTGCCCAAGGATGGTGATGCCCACAGTGGGTTGGGCCCTCCCATAGCAATCATCATTCAAGACTGACTCTCAAAGATTTGGCTCAGACCAAGTTGAACAGGGCAATTCTTCAGCTGAAGTTCCCTCTTTCCAGGTTGTATCAAGCTGATAATAAAAACTAACCAGGTCACTTGATTTTCTTAAGGATCAGACTTCAATACTACTAAGTTCTACCTCCACTGAAAGAAATATGGACTTAACAACTAAAACAGTCAATGGAACAAACGAGTCATCAAGGGGGAGTCATCAAGTCAATGAAGGAACCCAGGCTAGAGGAATGCAAAGAGGAAGGAGAGAAAGAGGGGGTCTCTGGAGAATGTGGAACACATTTTAAGAATCGGAGAGATGTAGAGCAGCCAGCAAGGACTCGGGATAAAGCTACGCATGAGATGCTGTGGAGAGTTTACAAGGCAAATGGTGACCTTTTAGAGAGCCATCTGAAAAGAGGTTGGAAGCAGAAGCCAGATTGTAAGTGGAGAAGGAATGAGTGGTGAGTGAAGCAGGGACAGCAACTTCTGGGCCAAGTGCTGCACATCACATTCCTGTTGTTTTACTGGGGTCTACAAACGCATTAACCTGAGGAGAAGCACACAGGGTTCTTGTGCATAGCTCCATTTGGTCTTCACAATAGCCCCAAGGTAACAGTTTTACTCCAACTTAGAAATAGAGAAAAGTATATCCAAGACCCAGGACTGGAGAAAATGCACACTCTTTTCCAGAAATGTCCACTGTTTATAGGTATCAGGAGATTTGAATAAGTATGTATGCTCCGACCCTGAAATCTCTCTTTAAAGAAGTTTAGTCAAATCATCGTAAGCACACATATAGATTTACTGTCAAAGTTGTAAATTGTAATAGAAAAACTCAAAACCTCCAGCTAAAGGTTTGCATAAAGTGGTACATAATCATCACCAAATAATGTTGAAGAATGAACTTCAGGCGATGAAGGAGAAATGGACTGCAATTTATAAAACGGACAAAAGAAAACAGTAACCACACTACTATTCTACCTGGAGTGTGCACATGTACATGTATCATTGGGGAGTGGGGCGGGTTCTCCAGTGCTTCCCAAGGCTCCTACAAAAGACAAATATTACTTTTGTAAAGTTTTGGTTGATTTGGTTGTTTTATTGATGGTTGGTTGGGTGTTTTTTGTTTTTTTTTTTTTTGGTTTCTGATTAGTTATTTTGTTGGGTTTGGGGTGTGCGTGTGTGTGTGTGTGTGTGTGTGTGTGTGTGTGTCGCACGCGCCTATTTGAGACAGTTGCTCATTAGGTAGCCCTGGCTGTTCTGAACTCCCTATGCAGACCAGGCTGGCTTCAAACTTACGAAGATCCATCTGCCTCTGTCTCCCAAGAACTGGGATAAAAGGCATTCGACACTACCCCTGGCCTTGTAAGATTTTTAAAATAAGATCCTACATGATCAATTCTTGTTTAGGGTCAGACAGGAATGTCTGTGAAAGAAGCCACTAGAATTATCCTGACTTTCTGGTCATCCATTCTACCACCTAGGCTGCCTTTTCTTATACAGACCAGTAGCAAGAAGAGAATGAGGCCCCTCAATAATACAGAAATGGTTTTTCCTATCTTCTTCCTTTATGTTCAGTTAAAGCAAGTCCTTTACACCCAATATGCCAGGTAACCTGAAGTGGAAACCTTTCTTATACTTAAGGAGTAAGCATAAGAACAACTGGAAATTGATGGAGTAGCTGGAGTAAAGATTTTATGAGCCTTCAGTGTACTTCTGGATGTGTAGGCAAGATAAGCCAGTAAAAAGGAAAGCCAAGCCTGGGCCCCTTTTTTGATTCTAGGCTTTAATGCCTGGAATTGTTACCCTCCCAAGCACTCTTTCTTAGAAGTCCAAATTTTCCCAAAGAAGAGATTCTAGTGGAGGATGGGCTCACTTGTGCACCCTTACAATGCCAACAGTTGGAAGGTGGAGGCAGGAGGATCAGGAGTTCAAGACCAGTCTGGGCTAAATGGCAATATAAATTTGAGGCGAGCCTGAGCTGTGAGGGAGAAGGACAGGTGGAAGAAAGGAAGGATATGTAAGCTGTGTTAAAGATTTGAAAATCTTAAAAATTGTATTGGTTAAAAGTTCAGTGATTGTGGAGGGGTGGAAAACTTCAACAAATCAAGCTAGCTTTAACACCCTTACTAGCCATTTATGTATTTGAACAGCTATCTTGTACCTATCACTCAGATCATTTCAGAGAGTACACACCTGCCACTAGCCTCTAGGAACTTAAAGAATGTCATCAGACAGTATAAGAGACCTTATTCCAGGCTTTGCTCTGATCTGCACATCTGATGCCCCTGCCCCAACGTACAGGAAAGGGAACTTGATTTATGACTTTCTTTTGTTCTGTTACTAGAAGTTCATGAAATACCAGTTGGAACATGGTATTTGTACATCCTGATTTGTGCCCTCCAGGCCATGGTCACTCATATTTGGCTACAGAATAAACTTTTTCTCTTGTGTTTGTGAAGGAGGGAGGGGAGAGGCTTTAAAAGGTATACACTGTCTGACCTCGGTTCTCAGGTAGTAGGATGTCGAGTTTCTTAGGGCACTTCGGAGACGCGGGGGGGATAAAGGTAATTTCGGTGCTTTCTGCGACGGGTTTAAAGCCGAATTTACAGAAATTAGCAGTCAAGGTCTACTTCTGCCCAGTAGGTCCAAGGCTCTCCTGAAGACCGCCACGAGGTGGCACAAGAGGGTGCGCCTGTGCTCTTGGTTAAGTCTGCGGGCTCGGGGACAAACACCTGAGCGAGCCCGCCCGTGGGGGTTGGGGGAGCGAGAATGGGTGCGGCGCACCGTGTGGGCAGGGCTGCGGTACGTGCCAACAGTGTTGGCTAAGGGCACTCCCATAGTCTCAAATGCCCCCTCCCCAGGAGAGTCCAAAGGTGAGACACAAGCCTTCCCCACTCCCACCCTACGCTCACCAAGAACCACACTCTATTTTCTGCGCATGCGCAGCGAGATGAGTTACGGTGGCCTGCTGGGGACGAATTACTAACGCGTTACTGTTGCTTCTGTTCCAACCAAGCAGAACAAATCTCTAGGACCAATTTAGTACTGTAGTCATGAAAAGATACTTGGGGAGGAGAGTAAACATACAGACTGGGAAGCCGGAAAAGTAAATATGCGGAATATCCGAAATATGGAGAAAATGCAATCTCGCTTAAGAGACAGCAAGAATCGCCAAAGCCAGAGGCGGTCCCGGGGGCGGTCCCGGGGGCGTGGCCTCGCGCTGCCCAGGGCGGAGTGGGGCGGGTCCTGAGGGACAGCTAGAGCCGCACCCAGGCAGTGCGGAGCAGCTCAGGTCTGCACCAGGAGCGCGAAGGTGATCTAGGTAAGTGCTGGCACCTGCGAGCTACAGGAGCTTTAGCTTCACTGGGGCACCTGAATGCCTACACACGCACAACCGATTTCTCAGCCACTTGGAACGGAATTAGGGTCTCTCTCCAACCTCCCTTCCTTATCGGTCGATTTGAGCTCTGCATTTCTACCCACTCTGCCCTCCGCCTTCCCTTCATGCTCCCCCTGATGGTATAGCTTAGGAGCTTCTCGGGGAGGCCCCTACCTCGCTATCTCTAATTCAGGGAGGTTCTCAAGGTCAGCTCATCCTCAATTCCTTATTTTCCTCCCCCTCCTTAACTCTAGTTGTGTAAAGACCTGGGGCTCCCTCTTTCGGCCTTTCGGAGACCACCTTACCTTACTCACTGCAGCTGTAATACAGAGAAAGGAGCCCCGAGCTCTGCAGTGGGAACTGGCCATTCTGACCTGATCTAGCACAGGTTTCATAAGTGGCGTTCAAGCGCCACTCCTACTATGAATGTCTTGTTGCTAGGATCCGTCGGAAGGGTCTCAGAGGGAATTGCATTTGTTTTCCTCTCGCCTCGTAGAAGTATTTGCCTTGGTACCTGAACATGGGTCATTTTCTTCTGTCCTAATAGCAAGAGACTTCTTGGGAAGGGTGGGTGGGATCTTCATTCATCCCTTCGTTGCTTGTCCGCAAGTGTCCCTTCTTGTGTCCCTACAGGGAGACCCAGAACCACAGGGGTGGGGCACCTGCAGGGTGGTGGAGAGAAGTAGAGACTCGGAGTCATTCCGCAGGTTGTGGTTTCTGCTAATTCTTTGCTTGGGAGGCACCACTTTACAAGTAGCCTAGGTTACACGTGAGTGCGGGAAAGGAAGTAGAGGAAAAGCTGAGACAGGTGGTCGGATGGGTAGAGAAGAAACGCTGCGGGTTGGGACTTGAATCCCTTAACTAGGGAAAGGAGGTGCCCCAGGGAGCAACCAGCTCTCTGCTCTTCCGCTCTTCTGCCTGTGCTGGTGACTTAGGTGTGGCCTTGCAGAGTCTGCTGCAGATTTTAAGGTAGTAGCAGAAGCCAGGGCTTCCCTAGGGACATCTGTAGGGCACCTGCAGACTGCAGTTTCCCGGAAGCAGCCAAGGTTATTGGTCAGGGTTACAGGCATGTTTTATTTCAGTGTGTCAATAATGAGAGTATATTGTCTGAGTCAAGGGATCCAGAATGTTTATTCTCACAGGAGCTAAATTTATCTAAGGAGTTAAATAAAACTAACATCTGAAATCCAAACATGTGCTTTCACCCTGGGAAGTACATTCTGCTCAGCTTCTTCCTGACACAATGTTACAGAAATAGAAAACTCTGTCAAGTGATTCTTTTTTTCTTTAACCGGTGTTACTATATATAGCATGACAGTGATAGTGTGGCCAGCCATAGAAACTGCACTCATGGGGCTTCCTTAGACTAAGGAACAAAATCTTACTGGATGCAGAGGCCTGAACTGGAATCCTAGCACCAGAGAGCCTGAGGCAGAAGAATGGTAATTCATGGCCAGCCTGGGCCATTTATTGAGACCTTGTTAAAGGACAAGGGCAGAATTCCCTTCACTTAGATTTACACACACACACATACATACGCGCACACACACACACACACATACATGAAAAGTTTGTTTATCCAAAGAGATGCTGAAAAGTCCCTGGACCAGTCAGGAATGAGTGGATGTCAAAAGTAATTTAACACCAACTGAACAGTTAGCTGATTTTAAACCTATGATTTAAATTTAAAGATTTTTTTTTTAATTTTAAAAATCTAAACCTATGATTTAGTCATTCTCTACGCTTAAACATCTCTTTAGAATGTGCTGCTGTTATTTTTGCAACTAAAGCGTGTATGTTTGTATATGATGCATGCATGCATGCACACGAATGCCTACGAGTACATGTGCATATCCATACATATGAAGATGGGTGTCTTCCTTAGTCATTCTCCACCTCAGTTTTGAGAATCTCACTGAATCTTACTAATTCAGCTAGCTAGCCTGGCTGGCCTGAAATTGCCCTATCTATGCTTGCTGAGCACTGGGGATTTTTTTTTTTTTTTTTAACATGGATGCAGGGAGCTGAAAGCAGCTACCCATGCATACTTGGCAAGCAATTTTGCTCACTGATCCATCTCCCCAGCCCTTGCAGCTGAGTTTATTGATCCTGCTTCCAATGTCTACTGTCCTCTGGAATAAGAAAACCTTGGTGTTATTGTCAGATTTGCCTGTGAAAGATTAGCTCTCTCACAGAGTCCACGTGCCTGTCTGTGACAAGAAACACAGCAACTAGAGCAGGAAAATCACATTGTTTTCCAAATGCATTGAGAGTTTCTCAGGGCCCTTGTTGCACTCTGAGTTCTTTCTAGACTGACCTGCTCATCATCCGGAATATGAATTCTAAAACGTTGGTGCCATGGCCCACTTTTTTGTTACTCTGTTGAAACAATGTCTTCACAAGCCTCAGATCCTCAATCCTCCTGCCTCTGTGTCCCACATACTGAGACTCTTAAGCATGTGCCATGCATAACACCTGGATTTTTCTCTTTTTAAGTAAACAATACTTTCTATTTCTCCAGCTTAAGAAATACAAATGGAGACGGTGGTTATGGCTCAGCAGTTAAGAGCACTTGCTGCTTTTCCAGAGGTCCAGAGTTCTGTCACAGTACCCACGTCACTGGCTTACAACTGCCTGTAACTCTAGCTCCAGGAGATCTGACACCTTCTTCTGGCCTTTGAAGACACACACACACACACACACACACAGAGGGGGTGGGAGGGAGAATACATTCATATGTTTCTGGCCTTTTCAGACAAACATTTATGCATAAATAATAAAAATAAAGAATTTTAAAAAAGAGAGAGAAAAAATGCAAATGATTATTTCAAAGCATGCTTCTAAGTCCTAAGAGGCATGGGAGGGTCAAGCCAAATGGAAGCCAGCAGTCTAGGTGGCTCCCTCACTTAACAACTAGGGATCTTCCCAAGGATCTAGCATCTGCTAAGAATTATAATAACTCTAAGCTGTCTTTATTTCTTATGATGGAAAATCCAAGTAGTATTAATATGACTCATTCAAGACGTTTTCCTCTTCTGGAAGTTTTAGCTTCACTGCCCTGTGACTTTACGCTCCTGTGTAATGTCAGTTAATGTATAGGTTTGTGGGAATCACAATGCAGTAATGAAGAACCAGCATCAGGACTGCCCTGCCAAGCTGTGTGCCAGGAGACTGGAGGAAGTGTTCTTCATTCGCCTTCTTTCCTCATACTGCCATACATTAAAATGGACATGTTCTTTTCTGGATCTTTTCCAAGATATTTTCCCCCTTTCCAATTAGAAACATCACAGTCTGTAATCAAGCCCAGGCTTGGAGCTAATTATTAGCTCCACTTTCTTGTTAATATATTTTATGCTCAGGAGAGGATCAAATGTTGGTAAACTTGCTCTTCAGCTCGGTTCAGAGACGGAATGCTCAAGGCCTAAAGTGCAGACCTGGAAGCACACTGCCAGGGAGTGTGGGAATCTAGGCTTTGCTCTGGGGGAAGCTGTGTGATTTAAAGGATATTATTTAATCCCTCTAATGCTTAATTTCCTCACCTGCAGAGGTAGTAATTCATGATAGAAGATTTAAATGAGCTAATATTGAACGGCTTAGAACAGGGTTAAATCCATACTAGATAAAAATTAAAAATAGACTTTTCCGACTCTTCCTCTGGGCTCTGTAACTACCCTTCAGTCACATTGGCCTCCTTTCTCTGCCATGTGAACATTGACCTGCCTGCCTGCAAGCTTCTACACTTGCTGTCTTCTTACCTGTCTTCTCTGTCATGATAAACTTCGTGGCTTCCAGCCCAGTCTTTTCCCTCTCCTCCATGTGCAAACTCTACCCTCACACCCTGACTGTGCATTCTAGAGGTTCGGAACTCCCTTTTCCATCTTGTTATCCATTACAGCATTGCACATGAGGTGTTGTATGGTATTTGAAACAGCACTGAAAAGGGAAGGAATCACTCTGAGACAGTGGTAGGCATAGAATTGGAGGCAAGCAATCCTCTGGGTAAAATGCTTTGTCCTGAACTGACTTTATCAATTGGCTTCATCTGATAAATGCTTTGGTGTCTTTTTTATTTTTTCCTGTCTGTATTCCTTGATATCTCTCCTTTCTCATCTGTCGCAGTTGCCTTTAAACCACTAGAAGCAAAATGTGAGATGTGTCTAGAGAGTTCTGTGCCCTGGAAGGCTCACCTCTAGGCTATCTAGTATGACCCAAGTCAGGTGTCAGGGTATCCCAGCCCATGGAACTTTAAGCATGGAGTGTCTCTTTAAGAAACCTAACATCATACTTACAGGAAAACCTGGAACTTATTCTAACAAAGTCAATGTCCTTGAATTCCTAGGGTACAGGATTGCCATTTCTTCCCAAATAAGACTCATTGTTCTTCAAGCATGTACGTTTGGGGTCTGGCCACATAGAAGCCAAACTCTGAAGAATAAAAGAGAAGTCGTTTTCGGTCTTGGCCTTAACTGGCACAACAGTGCAAGCTTGTCCCACAGCACCAAGGGCCATTCATTTGGCTTCCAGCTTCCCTCCCTGGTCCTTCCCTCCCCAGCCTCCCACCAGCCCCCCACCAGCCCAGTAACGTAGTTAACAATCGTTTTCAGTGGGGACAATTCACCACAGTGTTGGAATTAGAACACCATCTGATGCTTGAATGTGGCTGAGCTGTGCCTCCTTAACCGTAGAGCTGAATGTTTTTGGATTAAAGGGGGGAGTCTTCCATCTTCCCAGCATGACTGATTTCCAGACCTGCTGATGAGGCTGAAGACTGAGGTCCTAAGAAGGACCCACTACGTCCTGCCGTCCTGCTGGCTGCAGCTGGCCTCACAGGAATTAACAAGCGAGCAGTCCATACATCATGCTCCTTTTGTTTAGTCAGCTTCCTGAAATAGCTACTGAACCTGTATCACTGGTGGGTTACATAGGTTCAGCATCTAGGTTCTTATTCCTTTTCTTAAGTGCCTTTAAGTTAGTGGTGACTGGCTATGAGCAGTGCTTATTTAAAGGTTTGACAAACAAGCTTTGATGTGTTTGTTGTGGAAGTGAACTAGAACTGGCATTATGGAACCATGGGATGAACACAGAGAAATGGCGTGACTCTCACTGGCTCTTAATTCTGGAGATGGAATTACTCGGTGTTGCTTCCCCTCACTTCCTACTTTTTCCTCACCAAGCTTCTCCTGGGCTTGGGAGAATCAGCTCCCCTCTAGGAATTCTGCTGGCAGATCCTCCTGGGAACGTCACAAGTACTCCAGTTTCCGTCAACCTTGTCTCTGATTCCTCCTTCTGTGACTTCCAGCCTTACCTCACTGGGGTTTCAAAATCCCATCAGGTATCACTGAAAGGCCTGTACCTTTGTGGAAACATCCAAAGGCCAAATTGAAGCTGGATAGCTGTTAGAGGAAGCTGTAAGTGAGTAAACTGAGCCTCCAGAGTTTGCTGAGCCATCTGGTATGTGGGACTTTAAGAGACATCATTCTGTATGATTAAGCCAACCCTTGAAATGACCATCCCTGTGCCACCATCATTAAATTGTTAGGGTTTTGCCTTATCAAATAATTGGACTGATAGCACAGCCAACGAAGTAAGGATTGCTATGAGACTTTGAGGGAATGGTGGCCTTGCTGAGCTAAGGATACTCATGGTCATGGTCACCTTCCTGTTTGTATTAACATAAAACACTAGCTAAAAATTTGCAAAAGAGCCACATCACAAACTGAAATAGAAGTTGCTGTTTGTCCAATCTTGGTTTTGTTTACTAAAGTGGAAAAGAAATCTGTCATTTAGGAGAACCTAAGTTTCTGTGTAACTTGGTGACTTCGAAGTAATAAATTCTTTGGGGCAAGTGCCTACATTCATCCATAACTCCTGTCTTTTGCTCTACTTATGCAATGCTGATTGTGCCCTGGGGCATTTCACTGAGCAGCCAAGAGGACTTGGGTACACAGTGAAAGAGAATATTTCACCAGAGGCGTTCACTTGACTGTAGGCTTGCCCAGAACCCTCCCAGTAACTGAAAGAACTGGGCTATGTCCCTATGAGATAAGGCTGGCAGGGTCAGAAGCAGGAAACAGAGACAGGATTGATCAAAACTGAAGTACTAGAATAGTGATATTCCCAGAAGAATTTGTCAGCCGAATTCCTAAAAGAGAGTACCTGAGCCAAAGAGCCTGAGAACCCCATGCTGCTGCCTCATAGCCTGGAACAGAGTGAATCCTGGAGGTGAAACCAACAATGCCACATTTTAAGCCTAGATTTTAAATCTCTTAGCCTGTGGGTATGGATGGTGTCTGTGACAGACCTATAATCTGTTGGCATCTGCTAGCTAGCTATACCGTACAGCAGTTGCTTTAAGTGCTGTTCTAACCGCATCCCTATAGACCTCAAGGGCTGGTTACCAGAGTACCCTCACTCTCCCAGAAACCCACCATGGCCTGGGGCTTTTTTTTTTTCTTGAAGAGGGGATTAGAAGATACTTTATTGAAGTTTAAAAACTAGCTATATATGTACATATGGTTTGAACATATCAAAATAATTAGATTTATAACATCTGCAACAGAGCATCTATAAAACCTCCTATAGCATCATATGTAATGGTGAAGAACTGAATGTTCCTGCATACATGGGGAACAACACAAGCATGTCCATTTTTGCCTATTCTATTGAACATTGAAATTGGTTCTAGCTAGGGCCATTCACCAAGAAGAAAATAACAGCAATAATTAAAAAAAAAAAAAAAAGCCATCCCTATTGGTAAGGAAGCAATAACTCTTTCTCACTAGCAGATCCTGGATGTAAAATAATCAGAAACCCAGGAGGGTGGTATTTTGTATATGCTTAGCTCCAAACATGTGTAGGGTTGGATCTCAGTGCCTTAGAAAATGTAAACAGGAACCAAAGAGCCTCTGTCTAGCTGCAGCCTCCCCTAGGCTGCTAACTTTTCCTTTTGCTCCTAAAACAGAAGCAGGGTGTGGCTGTACTGCTCAGGACATAAGTTCTGCCAAGGATTGTTTCTTATTGCTGCTTCTAGCATATAAGGCACAAGCTCTGCAGAGTGATTTAGTAGCAAATGGTTGAGACACTCACTGGTCAGTCTGCCTGCACTCTGACCCCAGCCCTGCATTCAGCGGTGATGGAGGCTTAGGCAAATTGCTAAATTCTTCTTTGCCTTATTTCCCTCCTGGGTAACTTAAGGACAGCAGTAATAGCAACTGTAGCATAGGATCAGCATGGGGGAAAAGAGGGTTAGCTTATGTAAAGTCTCTGCCTGGAACGCATGCGGCTCAGTAGTTAGATTTTCAACATGTATTGGTGAAATGATTTCCCATTTTGCTGTTTCTGCCAGAAAGAATGAAGAACTCCATGAGAAGTTTATTGGAAATCCTACTAAGCCTTTAAATATGTTTTTCACTTAGCTCATGCTCATTTAGAATTTGAGGTACAGCAATTCGTGGTAAAAGAAGTCCCGTCCCCTGAAGGGCCTCTTTTGCACAGTGACCATCACTCTTGTAGTATGTAAAACCTTAAACTCCTTTGACTGGTTTAAAAAAGAAAAAAGTCAGGTCTGGTGATTGTGGTCTGAAAGAAGGGTCCAGGAAGGCAGAGGCTGTCACAGGCCAGGGTCACTAAGTAAAGTTTTCAGGGGGTTTGGGGCACCCTCTTGCCCACTTGTTTAATTCATGTTGAGACAAATGTTAAACCTGAATAGATGGAATTGGTCCTGTGGTATGTGCAAGCTCTGGTGTAACTGTGAAAGGTCTAGCCTCAGCTGAGCCTACAGCCATCATGTTCTAGAGATGCCACAGACAGCGGAGGGTTCCCAGACCATCCAATAGAAAGTGTTGTATAGATCACCGAGCCAGGGGTGTGCTTCTTAGTGTGACTCAGGTGCAGTCATCATCACCATCTACAAATTTCCTTTTTTCCCTAAAACAAGCGTTTTAAAATTTCATTTGTTTATTTTCATATGTATGGGTATTTCACCTGCATGTATGCAGGTACAACATGTGGGTGCTTGGTGCCTGTGGAAGCCAGAAGAAGACATTGAATCCCCTTGAACTGGAGTTATAGACAGTTGTGAGCTGCCATGTGGGTGCTGGGAATTGAACCCAGGTCCTCTAGAAAAACAGCCAGTGGTCTTAACCACTGAGCCACCTTTCCAGCCCCCCTTCCCAGCAACAGTTTTTAAAACGTGATCTCTGGGCAGTGATCTAGACACCTGAGACCTTTTGAAAGTTGCGTTCACAGGCCCCACTGGAGCCCTTCTGAATCAGAAACTCTGGGAGGGGGCGTGGCTTAACACACCCTCCAGATAAAGACTGAGAACCTCAACACTCATCTGAGTTTCTGTATTTGTGCACCTGACTATTAAGAAACACAAATAGGAGGCTTGTATCTTGTGTTCTCTGTGTTTGGGATCATGTTACAGCCAGTTGGTCTGTGGGAAACACAGTTACAAGCATTCACTGCAGAGCTTCTATGTCCAGACCATGAAGACCAAGTCCAGGAAAACTCAACAATCTTATCTTGGTGGGTCCATAAAAGAGCTGCAGGTATGTGATCAGCAAGATGTGCGCAGCCCACGTGAGTGCTCATACCATAGGGGACTTGTATATCAGTTATCAGCTCCTCAGGCCTGGCCCTGTGAGTTATCTGCTGCCTCTGGATTCCTGACAACCCAGGGTGTGGCTGAGGCTGCCTGGGTGTGGATACTGAACGGAGCTGCCTTCCCCTTCTTTGTGCACACTGACCCAGAGGCCACCCTCAAAGGGCTGAGAACATCCATCTCTTTCCTAGAGTCTCAGAAAATAAGAACTTAGCCAATGATAAAGGATTTTTGAACCTTGACTGAATTAGGTGAATCCTATCCTTAAAGGCTAAGGTTTAATTATTTTTATCCCTTGGTTCAGCTATGGAGCAACTATGACGCAGACTTCTGTGTTCTAGATTCTTCTTTCCTATATAATTCGTCATCCCATTTTGTTTCAGTAGATGCTTTGGAGGGAAGAAAAGCAGTATTAAATGGTTTAGATGAATTTTACCAGGTACTATGTAAGGTAATGATCAAAGTCTTTTTGTATGTGTGGTAGTGGGGCATTCCTGAAAGCCACCCAAAGTTGCTGCTGTTATCATGTACTCCGTAAGCACGGGCATATGCTATGAGTAGTCCTAGCCATGAGGAATGTCAAAGCACATATAGCTCAGGGGCTCTTCTCATTGTCTTCTCTGAGTGCAGAGTAGACATACGAAGTAGGACTCCTCACTGGAAGGGGTATGCGGAGGTCTCGGAAGGACTCTTCCACCTTTCTGAAAGACAGCATTCTAGGATTTGTCCCTGTATCTGTTCACAAGTATCCAAGTCTACTGCAGAAGATACCCTATAGGAAGAAGAGGGCTCTCCACCATAGAGGATCACATGGTCTCTACAAACCGGCCATACTAGTATCTGATACCCCTTCCCTACCTTCAGTTACTTCTCTGCCTTTTCTGCTGAACCATTTCACCAGGCTACCCCCCCCCCCCCCCCGCAATGGAATGGAATTACATCATCTTCCCAACCCCCACTCTCCTCCCTCTGGGCCCTCCTAGCTACTCTCCCTCCCTTAAGCTGATAGACTCTGGCTTTATTACTGCTATATGCGTATGTGTGAATGTGTGTGTATGCACAGGTGCATATAAATACAATCTTCCAAGTCCACTTTTATTGTCTGAATATGGTTTCAGAGCTGACCACTTTGCAGTCAGCAACCAGTAAGGGGGCTCATCCCTGGGAGAGGCTAACTCTCCATCTCCCAGCTGTCATTCCTGGCCTGAAGTTCTCTGCTTAGAGGTGGCATCCTGTGAAATTTCCTCCTTCCATTAAAACATGTCCGTTGCTGTTGCAGCCATTTCTAGGAGAGATTTTCACAGCAGACTTGCTGGTATACAGACTCTTACAGTCTTTCCATGATGTCCCCAGAGCCGTAGGTTCAGGAGCCAAGATATAAATCTATCAGTTTCAGCTGTACTCCTCATAACCTCTGCATTGTATCCAACTGTGGTTTTCTGGGATGGTCTCTCCATCTTCTCTAAAGAGAAGCTCCTTTGATGAGGGGAGGTGACTACACTTACCTGTGTGTATAAAGAATTATGTTGGTCTGGTAAAGTGACAGTAGTGGATTATTTTTCAAGGTGATCTCAGATGTTCTAGATTATTGACTAGGTTTCCAGCACCAGGCATGATAGCTTCCTGTTGAATGGGCCTTAAGTCCAATTAGATAGCTGTGGATTGCCACCAAGCTGTGAGTCACGCCCGGCTGATTATTGCCAAGGTTCATAGGTGTTGCAACTGGGTAGGGCTCTTTAGTTGCTCTCTGCCCTTTGCGTACTTTGAATAGTATTTTTGTGGAATCATGAAATTGGAGTGCAGGAAAAGGGCGCTCAGGTCAGATCCAGCCTTGAACCATCCAAATCCAGTGTCCTAAATGTCACCAGCACCTCTCGATGCTAAGTCTTGCTTGCCCCCACCCAAGTTCATCCTAGTCACATCGTCTTCATGAACTGAGAAGAGGGACTCTCACCAGGTGTGAACACCCAGCAGACTGCAGTTCTCCTCTGAAGGAGGAGCCTGGCAGAAATGTCTCTTTCTAGTTGTAGATTGCAGAACAGTTGCCTTGAGAATGGCTCTTATGTGCAGTAGCTTTCCACCCAAAGATTGCTTCGTCTGTCTTGCCTCCTGGCTGCTCTTAGACGGCAGAAAAACAGGGGTCAACAACTAAGGCCTGCTCTGGTGTTTTGCCGAACTAGAGTGTTTTTGTGGATTCTAAAACCTGACCTGGTCCTAGGTCTACCCTCATCCACTTGAACCCTTGGACTCACAAAACGCCCTGGAGCAGATATGTTTCCTTATATTGTCCTTACAAGTGCAGCTCTGACAGCCTTGGAGGCAGCTTCATTTTCAATGGCCTGTTTGGCCCCAGGGGTTAACTCCAAGGATGGCAAGTAGGTTTGATCACTTTGTATTTTCAAGGAGGTGTTCAGAATTCATACTGTATTTTTGCTACATAATTAATACCATAGTTTCTCATGTGTATTGACTTTATAACTTGTGAAGAGAAGGAAGAAGAAACTTGGAGAGCATCCAGGCCCTCTTCTCTGAAGCTGGGCAGGTGTGGCTTCTCACCTGGAGGCACCTTGTGCTGACTCATAGAGACAGTCTGGCGTGGAGTGTGTCTGGCCCCTCTGAAGGGCAAGTGATCAGGGCAGGGTGAAGATCATAAAAGGGGAAATCTGGTGAGAATTGATTGCTGTGTGCTGTCATGGGGTGGTGACAGGACTGAGGGGCTTAGAACCCAAATGTTATTTTTCTAAGCCAGGAGAACTATATTTTTTAAAATTTATTTATTTTTATGCACATAGGTATTTTGCCTGCACACATGTCCATGAGCCACATGAGTATAGTGCCCTTGGAAGCTAGATAGAAATAGTTACTGAATTCTCCTGGGAGTGGAGTTGTGAGCCACCAGATGGGTGCTGGCAATCAAACCTGGAATAGCAGCCAGTGCACTCAACTCCTGAGCCACCTGTCTACTCCTGAGAAATTTATTTTTTAAAGATCTGAGCAACTTGCTCACCCCCAAAATTTCGTATTGAGAAAGACATTGTGGCTCCACTGCAAACAGAACTGGAAGAGGCTGTGGGAGCCAGACAAATCTGAGTTGAATCCTACCCATAATACTTCCTGCTTTAGACTCTGGGTGCAGCACATAAGCTCTGGGTATTCCTCTGCTGGTAGGGGTACTGGAATCATGTCCTTTTGTTTTTAAGGATCCCTAGACATGTTCTGCAGCAGAGCAACACCCTGAGCTGGCTGTTGGGCAGATGAAAACTAGACACCCATCAGAGACAGACTTTATTTATTTTAGTGGGTGTGTGGATGTGTGATATATTTGCATACACATGCATGTGGAAGCCATAAGACAACCTGGGTTGTTGGTGCTCCTCAGGAGGAGCTCACCAATCAGGCTACACTGGCTGTCCTGCAAGCTCCTGGAAGCTTCCTGTCTCCACAGCAGTAGGAATACAAGACCGCGGGTGCCTTTTTTGCATGGGTGCTAGGGATTGAACTCAGGTCCTCATGGTTGCTCAGCAAACATTTTGCCAACTAAGCCATCTCCCTAGCCCTTAAAGGCAAAGCACAGGTTACCAGTGTGTGCTTTCACAACCAGCAAGAGATCACACAGGAGCTCCTGGCTTGGGACAGCCTTGCATGTGGTAGTGAGTCACTTCAGCATATTCTGAGGTGTTGTAGCTACCCTTTCTGCCAGCCTGCTCTGAACCCTTAGCTCAAGAGGTTAGTGGAACCCTGTCTCCAAAAACCAAAAAAAAAAAAAAAGAGGTTAGTGGACAGCCCAGTGGGCTCTGAGATGCTTAAAGCCTCTTCCATCTGCTGTTTTGTTTTCTCTGGTGCCCAGTCTAAGTCTTTCCCTTGAGACAGAAGCTTGAATGCTAAACACTGCAAGATGAGCCGGGATTAGCTTTTTCTCAAAGCACTTTTCTTCTGTTTGGTCAGAAAAATGAAAAGAGTCATATCTTGAAACCACATAGCTACCAGTCCAATCAATAGTTAACATTTGTTCAGCTTGTATTCCCAACTTTTTATGGATTCCAAAATAAGTTGCAGATATCAGAACTCTTCGTGAGACTTGTGATCATCTGATGGGCAGCCTGGTTTCTCAGGAGACTGCCAGACTGTGTGTCTTGTCCACACCATTGGCTCAGGGGTCATTCTTTGATGTCAGAGCATTCCAGCAGGGCTTCTCCACTCTGGTTTCTAAAATTGTGCCAGCATGTGGCCAGGATCAGTGTGGAAGGGCAGTCACAAGGTCCTGACCTCACAGTCAACCTCTCCAGAAGCCACTGTTGTAGATGCTACTTTGTTACAGTGTGTCATGTTAAATACTTCCTAATGCAAATTTTAGTGGTCATAACATACTACAATGACTACTGCAATGATGCAAATGAAATTTGTAAATGGATATTGGGCCAAAGAAAATATACAGCTAGTTATAGTAGCACACACCTGTAATCTCAATACTTGGGAGGCCAAGGCAAGATGGTTGCTGTGATCTTAAGGCCCCTCGGGATTATATTGAGTACCAAGCCAACTTAGGCTACACAGAGAAACTCTGTCTCAAAAACTGCAATTAAGTAGCCAGTGACATGGCTCAGTGGGTAAAGGTGCCAGCTGCCAAGGCTGATGACTGGAGTTCAACCCCCCAGGGCCCACATGGCAGTAGGAGAGAAGAGACGCCTACAAATTGTCCTGTCACCTCCATGTGCACAAGGCTGTATGTGTATGGGTGTATACTTCCCTGAGACCATACTGCAGGCAGGAGTAATTTTTAATCCTGTTGTCTAATGCACAGTAGTATTTCTGATGACCTCTTAGAAACATCTTCCTTTTTAAATTGGGCAGAGTGTATGTGTGTCATATATATCTATATATATGGAATGTGCATGCATGATGTATGTGTATGTGTGATACATGCATGTGTGCGCACTTGAGTATGTGCAGGTGCTCTTAACGTGCACATGCTCATATGGAGGTCAGAGGTTAACTTTAAGGGTTTTTTTTTTTCCTCTCTCACTCTCTACCATCTTTTTTTGAGGCATGTTCTGTCACTAAGTCCAAAGTTCACCTTTTTTATTAAAACTGGCCAGCCAGTGAGTTCCAAGGATTCTCTTGTCTTCGTTCCCAACACAGCCTAGCACAGTAGGGGCTGCGGATCCAGAGTCAAGTCCTCCAGTTTGTGCAGCAGTTTGCCTACCGAGTCATCTTCCTAGCCCTGAAATGTCTTTGTGACCCGTATGCATCTGCCGGGAATGATGGGAATGACGTACTGTGCTAAGGCCTTACACTACACGATGCTCACAGCAGTAGGTTAGTTTCCCACTGTGATGTACTTTCTTCTACAGAGCCAAGATGGCTGTCCTCTCTAAGGAATATGGATTTGTGCTTCTCACTGGTGCTGCCAGCTTTGTGATGGTGCTCCACCTAGCCATCAACGTTGGCAAAGCCCGCAAGAAGTACAAGGTAGAGGTAAGTAGGCTCGCCGGCAGGTGCCTCCTGTGGGCTTCCTGAAGCCACCAGCTTATCCAAGGCTTGTTTTCAGTTCTGGAGGAAGAACTGAGTTATTAGTGGTAGCAGGTGGTGGCAGTTTTTGGACAACGCCCATTAGGATTTTGTTCCTAAGAGGCAGGAACACAAGGATGGCTGGGACATAGTTTACACTTTGTTAGACTTTGGCTCCTCTGTAGAAAGACCGGGCCTACTGGGATTAAAAGTCCATTTTTGTCTGGAGCCATTTGCCAGGGACACTGCTGTTTTCTAAAAAGGGTGAAATAGCCGTATTGCTTCCTAGTTTAACACTTTAAAAGGATGTCTTCAGTTGATCCTGATTCCTAAATAGAAAAGAGATGCTGAGCTTACCCTGAGTTTAGCCAGTAGCTACAGAAAGGAAGTCTGTTAAATACTTCCTTTAGTTTTGGCTGAACTAGAAGGGGAACTTCTAAAGTTCTCCCTGGTGAGCAATTAGATGTCTGTTTGCATTTAGCATCTTGTAATTAGACTCCCTCGGTGGAGATTCAAGTGTTCATATCTGGCTGCCTCTCTCTTTATTCTAATGGACACTTGCAATAAAAGTCTCACTCACTCACTCAATTATCTGTTCCCAGTTAAGGGAGATCTTAAGGGGATGTGGTGTGTGGTGACTCTTGGGAATCAGCCATTTCTCTATGGTGCCCCTGTAATCATCTGCAGTCCACCATTGATTTGTGACATCATTGAGAAACACTGGCTGGGCAGAAGCCACTCCTGTCTCTTTTGCAACCACAACGTAAGTCACAGGTTCTCACTACCTTATGCTGGCTAGAACCGGCAAACCTGCTGCTGAGAACTGAAAACCTTGTCACTACAGAGACTGCAGAGTGGCACCCAGGCGCTCA
Organism: Rhynchomys soricoides; assembly: GCA_019843965.1. Taxonomy (NCBI): domain Eukaryota; kingdom Metazoa; phylum Chordata; class Mammalia; order Rodentia; family Muridae; genus Rhynchomys; species Rhynchomys soricoides. Next base: position 3,438,329 of record JADRCH010000010.1, read on the forward strand.
TCCATCAGAGGACAGTAGAAGGTGCTTTGGGGTGTCTCCATTTCAGTGTTAGTTACTTCTCTGCTTGGCCTTTGCTTTAACAGTACCCTGTCATGTACAGCACAGATCCTGAGAATGGGCATATGTTCAACTGCATTCAGCGAGCCCACCAGAACACGTGAGTGTCATGCTGCCAGATACCAAAGATGTCCATCACTTCAGCCCTGGGCCTCTGAATTTGCTCAGTGATAGCATGACAATCAGGGGTACCTCGTTAAAAGTATCATTAAAACATTAGTGGGGGGAGGAGGCAAGATAGCTCAGAAAATTAAGGCATTCTTTGCCAAACCTGATAATCTAAATTTGATCCCTGGGACCCACATGGCAAGATGAGAGAACCTAGTCTAACTTATACATGTGATCCAGGGCATTGTTACACACACATATGTTGACTCATATACACAAACAAAAATAAACTTATGTTACTGTGTGAACAGATTTAAATACTGAATAAAACTAAGTATTTTTAGAATGGGAAAACTTCTTAGTCAGGCTGTGGTGGCACACATCTTAAATCCCAGCACTTGGGAGGCAGAGGCAGGCATATTATCTCTGTGAGTTTGAGGCTAGCCTGGTCTACAGAGTGAGTTCCAGGACAGCCAGGGCTACACAAGGAAACCCTGTCTTAAATCTTTTCAGAAATGTCTTCTCCTGTTACCATGATAAAATGAGCTAAGGGAGAGAGGTTTATTCCGGCTCACAGTTCAAGGGTCAGTCCATCATGGTGAGGATCTCATGGTAGAAAAGTCAGGGTGACAGGAGCCTGAAGCAGGTGACAAAAGGTCCCATCGCATCCTCAGTTAAGAAGCAGATTGTGACGGCGGCCTGATAACTGCTCAGCTCTTTTCTCTTACACAGTTCAGGTGCCAGCCAGGGATTGGTGCCACCCATAGTGGGCAGTTCTTTCTACTTCAATTAACAAACACAATCCAAATAATCATCCATGGGTGTGCCCATCCTCCAGGTGAGTCTAGATTCTGTTGACAATCAGCAGCCATTACAATATCTTTAATGTGACCCTCTGCAGTGTTTGCAGGTCCCATCCAACTGACTGCATTCATATGTGTGTGTGTGTGCATATTACACACACACACACACACACACACACACAGACACACACACACCTGACAGAGAACTGAGTAGAGAAAGGATTTATCTTGGCTCACGATTAAAAGAAAGTAGTTCATGATGTCAGAGATAGTCACCAGACTCGTATTGGTGATGGCAGAGACTTGCAGCTGGTCACAAAGCAGACAGGAAACACAGTCCTCTGCTGGGCTGTATCCCGCAAAGCCCATCCTTAGTGGCCTATACCTGCCTGTCAGGCCCCTGTCCCAAAAGGTCCTACAACCTCCAAAAACAATGCCACTGTGGAGACAGATGTCCGAACGCATGAGCCTGTGGGACATTTCAATGGCTTCCTTCCATTAGGAGACCTGGTGAGCAGACTTCACCCTTCAGCCAGTGTGTGTTCTTGGGCTTCTAACCCTCCAGCAGGAAGGTAGATCTTAACATTCTGGGCAGACATCCAGGAGGAAACTGTTTGTTTGTTTTTTTGGAGGGGGAGGAGATTGGTTGGTTGTTTTTCAAGACAGGGTTTCTCTACATAGACTGGAACTCACTTTGTAGACCAGGCTGGCCTCAAACTCACAGAGATCCTCCTGCCTCTGCCTCCCCAGGTATAGGGATTAAAGGTGTGAGCCACAACTGCCAGGCTTGAGGATACTTTTTAAAAAGTTAACTTTTTGTCCATTCCAGGTTGGAGGTGTACCCTCCCTTCCTGTTTTTCCTAACCGTGGGAGGTGTTTACCACCCGGTAAGTTTCTTCTGGGGCTGTTCATCCATTCAGATGTGGTTCCCTGAGCTACCCTGAGCTACCCTGAGCTACCCTGAGCTACCCTGGGCACAGGGAGAAGGAAACGAACACTGAATGAGGAGCCTTGGGGTCAAGCAGCACATATTTAAAAGGATTTTATTTACTGATTTGTTATGAAGTTTGCTTTAAAGTAGGCAGTATTCCACCTAGTTTTTTTTAGAATATGAAAAAGCCTTTTAGACACTGTTTAACTTTCATGGGGTCGGCTAAGGCACAGAAGCATGGAACTTTGAACCCAGGTCTATTTCTAAAAGGTTTGTGTCCACAGGGGGTGGATTTTACTTTCCTTATCTATGCAAAAAAAAAATCTACCCACACCCAAGGTTACAGCAGTGAACAAGACAGGCAGATGCCTGGATTAATAGTCTTTCCTTTAATTGGAGTCATAAGTAAATTATTTGGTATGTTAGAGAGCAGTGAGTGCCCAGTAGCAAACTGTTGGGAGGTGGAACAGGAGTGTGGGACTCAGAGATTGTGAGTAGTGTGATCAGGTTTGGGGCTCTTACTCAGGTGACAAGCAAACTCACAGGAGACGAAGGAGGAGGAACTATAGGTGTCTATCTATAGTACCCAGCATCAAGAAGGCATGGAGTCATTAGTCACCTGAGGTTATGGCAGTGAGCGGGACAGGCAGGCATCTGTGCAACTAAAAACAGCCCCTAAAACACTGTCCCAAAATTGCTAGCAATTACTCAGCGCTGCAGTGAAGAACGACCTGGCAGAGACTAAGCTAAAAGAGAGAGCAGCTGGGGCTGTCGACAGTTGAACTTCATATTTCATCTTTCCGAGGATACTTCTTATCTATAGTCAATTCAAGCAAAATCCTCCCATAGCAACCAGCACCACCCATAGCAACCAGCACTACCAGACTGGACAGGGACTTGGGGGAGGTCACCTGCTCACCCTACCATAACCTTTGTTCCCTCTTACTCTGGCCAGTGGGGTTCCTCAGGATGAAACGAAGGGAGGGGTGTTTCAACCTTCATAAGCCATTACTCTTTCCTGTCAGAGGTGTTGGGAATGGGGAGCCCTTTTCCCTCTGAGTACACATCTTCTGGGGTTTGCTATACATTTTTCTCACCTTTTCTCATCGAGCTCCACCCCTACTGTGTGCAGCTGCAGCACTGGCTGCATCCAGGTGTTGTCACTGCAGACAGTGCAGCCAGCAGCTGTTAGTCACTGTGGGACCCAGGGTCCCATTTGAGATATCAGAGTCTCCTCACCCTGGAACCCTGAGGCCTGCCTGCCCTCGACCTGAGCTCCAGAACCAGTTCTCCCAGTTGCCCTGAGCAGGAAGTTCCTTCTGGCCCACCCACCAGGAAAGCTAGGACTCACTCAGAAGTTGAGCATGCCATTGTAGACAACCACTGATCTTCAGCTTTCCTGACTGAAACAAATAACCCCATTATTTCCTAACTCTGTGAGAAATGCATGAAATTACCGTTGGCCAACAAGGGTGTAGTCAACTGAGGGCATTAATTAATAAAGGTTTGCTTCTTAAGTGCAAAAACTGAGCTGTTCTTTTATCTTAGCGCATAGCTTCTGGCCTGGGCCTGGCCTGGATTATTGGACGAGTTCTTTACGCGTATGGCTACTACACAGGAGGTAAGTACATGTTGACATCTGCCAAGGAGATACATTGTAGATTTGTCTTCTTTAACATGTATTATGTACCTGTGTGCATGGGGCCCACGGAGGGCAAGAGAGGGTACTAATCCCCTGGAGCTGCAGTTACAGGTGGTTGCAAGCCACCTAACGTGGGTGCTGGTGACTATATTTTGGTCCTCTGCAAGAGTAGTAAATGCACCTAACCACTAAGCCATCTTTTCTGCCCCCCAAACGAATTTTACTTATTTTCTATTTTTATTTTATTTTGTTTTTTTGAGAGTTTCTCTGGGTAGCCCTGGCTGCCCTGGAACTCACTCCATAGACCAGGCTGGCCTCAAACTCACAGAGATCTGCCTGCCTCTGCCTCATGTATCACCGCCCAGACGAATTTTATGTTACTGTATTTTAACTCCTGGTTGGAATTTTAAAGTGGAGGAAGAAGTAGGGCCAGAGAGATGGCTCGACTGCTCTTCCGGAGGATCCATGTTTGATTCCCAGCGCCCACACAGCAGCTCACAACAGTCTGTAACTCCAGCTCTAGGGGATCCATGCAAGCGGAGCATAGATACACACATGCAGACGATATGATACAATTTAAAATGAGGAAGTTGCTTAATCACGTGGAAGGTCTGTTCTTTTTCTTCGTACCACCCTTAGAAGGTAACAAACTTCTGAGCATTTTCTAAGTGCCAGTTGCTTGTCTGGGAACTTTACATATGCTATGCAAGCTCACAGCAATTCCACGTACAGTTAACAGCCTGTTTGTTGAACAGATGAGGAAACAGCCTTAGAAATATTAAGGGGCTAACCAGAGCTACCAGGAATCAAACCAAGATGCTATTGTCGGCAAAACCTGACCACTACTGGGATAAATGGCTAGCAGAGAGGAAAATGCTATGTGTCATTCTGGAGTCAAATGTTCCTATTGGGCCTAAGACAAAGTTGCTTGACTTATAAGAGTTCTCCATAGTCTAGGCAATGCTATTGGAGAATTACTTTGCACATAGCTTTCTAGCATGCTGATGGCCCTAGGCTAGAGTTGGTCAACCTCCCAAGAACAGCAGGTTGAATATGCGACCGCAGATGCTAGAGCAGAATGGCTTGTGAATGTTCTGGTGACTTCTGCTCTCTTGTTTTTCAGACCCTAGCAAGCGGTATCGAGGAGCTGTGGGCTCTCTTGCCCTTTTTGCCCTGATGGGCACAACTGTGTGCTCTGCTTTCCAGCATCTGGGCTGGATCAAACCTGGCTTAGGCAGTGGGTCCAAATCCTGCCACTGAGGAATGGGAGGCCTTTCAACTCTCATTCACCTTGAACGACTTACCCTTATTTCTAGTTCCACTGTTTTTTTAAATATAATAAAACTTATCTGGCCTTAGCCTCATACCTAAACCTCCCGACTACATCTGTTTCTGAGAATCTTACTGAAATAAGGGTGTGATTTCTACCCATTAAGAGCCAAGCTGTGAGTATCCCTCCTCACGTAGTCTGTGTAGCTGAGATAAAGTCTGACTATGGTGATGAGTGCAGAAGGTTGAGCCTTAGCTCGAGTTCAAATGTATTACTGCTTGGTGCTAATAACTGACAGTATGGACTTTTAAAAATAATCTATTGAAGACTGTTTATATTGCTTAAAAAGTTAAGTAATGGTTTCAGTCAGACGAGCAGGTAAAGACACGTGTCACAAAGCCTGATGACCTGAGTTGAACTGGCTTCCACAAGTTCTCCTCTGAGCTCTACATGTGCACCATGTGCTGCACACATATGTAACACCCATACAAATAAACATACTGTGTAAAGCTTTTCTAAGTTCCGAGATAGACACAGATGATGAAACCAGGGATGACTGTGATGCTAGAACTGCTAACAGCTCAGTTTATAGATGAGGAAACAGGCTTAGAAATGTCTGCACCAGGGCTGGAGACATGGCTCAGCGAGCACCGACTGCTCTTCCTCAGGACCCATGTTCAATTCCTACCTCCCATATGGCAGCTCACAATTGTCCGTAACTCTGGTTCCAGGGGATCTGACACCCTCACACTGACAAACATACAGGCAAAAAACATCAACATACATAAAAATAAATTTTTAAAAAATGTCTATGCCAATGTCTGATTAGGAATAAACGGGAAAGGCCTTTAGAGAATGGTCTAAGCTGGCAAAATAATGACTGTGAAGTATGAACAAGAACATGGTGTCTAGACCCTTGCCAGGGGTCTAGTGGCCAGTGGTCAACAGAGTGGCCACTAGCCATGAGTGGCTTTTAGATGGATAGTGTTTAAAACAAAGACACAAGTTCTTCATTTGTGCCAGCCACACTTCACATGCTCTATAGCTTCTGAGGATCAGAGCTAGGAGTTGAACAGAGGCCTAACTAACTCTTAAAACCCATGCATGTTCCATCGTACCGAACTGCTCAAGCTTCAGAGATGAAACACTGAAGGGTGGCTCAGCCACGCCGGGATGACTGTGACACCCATGGGAATTAGATCAGAATACATTCCCGGGCAGGGTCATGAGAATATGTCACCAGTGTACTGAAGGAAAAAAAAAACAAAAAGGAAATGGGATCTCTCACCCCCTACTCCCATACAGCTTTAAATTTGCCTTCACTTTAGCAGCAGTAGGGTGTGCACTTATGGAATGGGGGTGGTGAGGTAGGAAGTTTGGGGTTGGGACTAGAAAGAGTGACATCGGTAAACCTCTGCAGTAACTGGGTTTTATTCATGTTATATAAGTGTACCCCGGGGACCTGGAGAACTGCTGCTTCTCACTGCAGACTCAGGGAGGCAGGAGGACCCAGTGCTGGTCTCTGGAGCACAGGCTTCCCTGTGTGACAGCAGTGGGCTGAGGTAGTAACCAGGTGGGAACAGCAGCGTGGGGTGCCATCTAGTGTCATAGTCCTTATGCAGGTCCCAGGCAGTCATTCCACTAAGGCAGGGGTTCTCAACCTTCCTAATGCTGGGGCCGTTTAATACAGTTCCTCATGCATGCCCTCCCAACTATAAATTTTCCATTGCTACTTCATAAAGGTAGTTTTGTTAGTTACAAATCATGATGTTAATATAAGACATGCAGGATATCTGATATACGACCCCTGTGAAAGGGTCGGTCAACCCCTTGGGGTCGCGACCCACAGGTTGAGAACTCACTACTGAAGCAGCCAGTCTTGGCCCAGGATGTAAGATCCTTGGTCTTAAGGAGGACAGCTCTCTTCGGACTCTTGTAGCAACTAGAGACGGCTGTTTCTTGTCTCTGGGTCCTAATAGACATCGTTCTTCTGTCTCAGTTCTGCCCTCTGCTGCCGTTTCTGCTGCGACACCTTCCCTCCTAACCTCCCTCAGACTGTAGCTGCTGCTTTCTCCGTGTGACCAGCAGTTCTCACATTACCAAAAGTGTGCTAGACCAGTGGAGAGACAGCTTTTATTGGGTACAATGATGTGAATCAGAAGAGGCAACCAGAGCATCTCCCCACCTAATTAAATTATGTCCCAAAGATTCCACAGCCTCCTAAAACATCACCAGTTGGGCACCAAGTTTCAAGCACCTGAGCCAGTCAAAGCCTACTAGTAAGGATATTGGAAACACTGTACACAATTACTGCGGCTCCATGACCATGCGTGCACAGTAGGAGGCGCTCAAGACCAGAAGCTGGACCCAAGGCTCCCACAAGGTGTGGTAGGAAGCTTGGGCGCCACCTGCTGGTGTAACCTAGGAAACGCCAGCGACCAGGTTATCATCTATGTCCTGCAGTCTTCCAGAATTTGGATAACTTCCCCTTTACATCCTTTTACATTTTTTTTTTTTTTTTGCAATTGCCTTATTTTTTTGAGACTTTCTTTACATTTCAAATGTTTCCCCCTTTCCAGATGTCCCCTTTGGAACCTCCCCATTTCCTCCTCCTTCCCCTGGAGAATCCCCTTTACATTCTTAAGATGCTATCCAATCCTAATCACGATGACCAGTCTTATCAAGAGAGATAGATAGCGCAGCCTGTAGAAGAATTTGCCACTGAGTCTGTTCTCCGGAGTGCAATTCCCTAATCTACATAATAGAAGGAGAAAACCCACTTCCTTGAATGGGCTCCTGACCTCCACTCCTGCCCACACACATCCTCTTACACAAATAAATATAATACATAAATGAACAGTCTACCTGTTCCATCCCTCTTAAACAACTTTCCAGTAGAATTTTCTGACGTGACAGAAACATACTCTGTACTGTCCGATAAAGTAACCAGCACCTGTGTTCAAATACTGAGGACTTGAGACGTGGCTAGGGCAACTCACACGCTTGATGTTTAATTGTAATTAAGCATAAGTACTCAGAGCATTCTATATATATAAAACACTGGTCAGGTGACTTTATTAGATCTGGGCAGTAGGCAACTCACCATTTGTGCATTCACAGTATATTCAAATCTCTCATTAAGGTTGGCTACAAGATTTGTCACTAGTAATGAAACTCCACAGTGAGGCATGTCCTTCACAGGGAGGCTACCCGGGATGTCCTAACTCAGAACTCTTGGGATAGGGTATACTGAAACACATTCAATCCAAAAAAAATCTCAAAAGAATTCAAATAAATTCATCTCTGATTTACTCTTCTTTCTCCCTGTTCCTTTTCTCTAGCTCTTAACAAAATAAAAACAAAACAACCCAACTTAGAACCAAGAACATTTACCATACTAAAACAGGATTCTAATGAGTTCTAGGATTTATTAGTAGGCACAGTTTTCAAAGATCATATACGATAATAAAATAAAAATTACTCACTTTTTTAGTTCACTTTTCAGAAGTCACACACTTATGCTTGGGAGCAAATAAGCTCATGGGTCAGATAAAAACTAGAAATAAGGGCTGGGGTTCTCTCTAGTGACAGAGCACGTGCTCATAAAGTCCTGGGTTCAAGTCTCAGTATTAAGAAGAAAAAAGGCCGGAGATTAAGTTAAATTGCAGAATTAATAAATTTTAAGGAAACAAATTACTGTATTATTAAGTAAGGTCTGTCTGGCATTGGGATAAAAGTCAGATCATGTGTTTGACTAAGACTACAGTTTGAACTGGGCGTGGTGATATGTCTATAATATTAGGGCTATTTTCTATATAAAAAATTACACAAAAGTTCATCATTCATGGATTCATGAATATTCAGATCAAAGAGGTTTTAACGGCAGCAGATAAAAAAGCATATCCCAATCTAGAGTATCATATAAACATCATCTGAGTAGCCAAGTTTTTAGATTCCCGTCTTAACAATCCCCCTTCCAGTTTCACAGATGATCATTTTACAACCTCTTATTATCTTTCACATTATTGTCTACATTCCATGAAAACTACAATAGCCGCTTTTAACAAACTTGGCAATACCTCAAAATATTTTGGAATAATGACGTTATATTTTTGTCATATGTGATCTTGTAAACAATCTTAATTGAGTTAGGAATGTAGCCTCAAAACAGAATTCTTTTACCTTGTCCCAAACAGCTCAGCATCGACATCCTCAACAATACATAAACCTATATATAAAATATAGAATATCTTCAATATTTTTCTTTTATATGGCAGCACAATAGTAAACGCAACAGCACTAGAAGTGCTGTTGGTAGGACACTCATCTGAGTAATGTCCTAGTCAGCCAGGTGCCAGCATCCAATGACCAGGAAGAGAAACGGTCTGAAGAGAGTTCCTGCAAAGCTGGGTATACGCACCTCGTTCTGCACCCTGCCATTCCATGCGCAGCCTGACTCTTCTCACACCTCTTAGCCTTTGGAGTGGTACTATAAAGGTACAGGAAATGCCTGCTTGATACTAATTTTTCACCATGAAAATTCAAAATGGCTTAAAAAGAATATATTGGATTTCAGAAGTTATTTACCTTCATCAGAAAAAAAAAATTACTGTAAATACTTCCTAAACTACAAAGTTTATAACATCCTGCATCTAGGAGTAAACATTTACTCAGGCATTGTCAAATTGTTTAGTAACTTCTCATTAGCCCTCTCGTCTCTGGAAGGTCAACAACAACCTGATTTCTTTTGTATCTGTTGCTGCCCACTTTTACCAATGGGAGGAAGAACTGCCATGTTCTAAGTCAGCTGCTTTTCCTTAAGTCTCAAAGTTTATGTTCTGTTTCAATGTTACCTTATTTTATACATACAGAAGCAATCTCGGCTATGAAAAAACAAAGAACCCTCCAGTTTCAGGGCTTACAAAGGGAACCCTTCTTTTAAAAAATTAAATTTAAACATATGAGACCAAGGCACAGGCACTTTCCAAAAAAAAACCCAAAACCCAGGCCAATCACAGAATTACTCAATAGTTATAGAAGACAGCTCTGCCTTAGGGGGTCATCTCTGGGAGCCTCAGCATAAGCACTGGTCTTTAGTTGCTCTTGCAGTTCCCTCTGAGCAGTTCTTAACCCAGCTGCCTAGTGAATTCATCTGAGAACCTTTTCAGATTCCAGACGCTCAGATCACTTACATTAGCATCTCATCTAACGAAGGGCCAAACTTAACCATTTCTCTCAAAGCGCTGCCTGGCAAACCATCGGGTGTATGCCTCATCTGAGGCTCTTACTAAAACGCAGACTGAACAACAGGTTTGAGGTGGGTTCAGTCTGCGTCTCTACCAACCAGGTGCTGTGGCTCCCTGGGTCACACTGAGCAGTAAGTAGCTGCTTAAGCACTCAACAGTTTGAGCCTGGAGACAGGGCATCTTGCTTTCAGTTTGGTTCTAGTTAAGGGAGGAAAGGAAGGATACAGTTTGCACAAAAAGTTACAGTAACAATGGGTGTAACAGGGGTGGAGGTGGTGGTGTGTGAGGGGTACCTTACCTTGGAACAGAGTTCAGCTTGTGGTTTCAGGAGCCTGGAAGGTGAAGAGCTGGGAAACGTGGTCTAAAGTTAAGAGGGAACAGCCTGGCAGTGAACCCAGAGGACGAAGTGGAGAGTAACAGACATCAGACATCAGGACAGTGTGGATGGTCCTGATGAGGCACGTGGGCTTTCTCCTAACTGCAGCTAAAAGCTGCAGCAGGGCCTGAGCAAGAGCAAGCTATAATCTCACTGTTAATTGCTTTATCAACTCCCCCAACCTTGAAAAGGAAGACAAAAATGTGTCTTTATGTGTAAAGGAAAAACAGATTCATAAATATTTCAGGACAAGTAACACCAAGAAAGGCTGCTTTCAGCATTCTGGTGCTAACGGCCATAACTCACCAGCCAAGAGAAGAGATTGAGGCCTAGTAACAATCATTCTTTATCTCTAATTGCCACCTTCACTGTACTTAACTGGTCCCCAGAAGGAGCACTGGGTTGGGCTTAACTGCAGCAGGTGGCAGTTACAAGGTCTAGCCACAGCAGGGAAGGACAGGGCACAAAAGGCCCTCACGCCTCACCCTGCCCTTTGTACTTGTAGGACCTGTCTGGTGCTTTCTCCTCCATCCTATTCAGCCCTGAGATTCAAATTAAGACAGCAAAAAGATTATCGGTGTGATAGGTCTTAATTCACACCACAGTAGCATACAAGTAACTCACAGTATTCCAAAGGTTCTCTTCAGTTCTAAGACCACAGGCTGTACTGCAGGGACCAGAGGTAAGTGTGTGCTGTGGTAGACTAGGATGAGTGTTTACTGAGTCGAGTCTGTATCTGCACAAAATCTGACCAACTACCTGTCTCTCTAGCCAGGTTGTCAGGTTTCTCAATGAAATGACAGAAAAACACAGAGTTTAAGGAAGATTTTATTGTTGTGCATTATATGGCTTGGGGAAGGGGCTACCACCTTGATGTGGGTTCTGGAGATAAAACTGAGGTCATCAGGCTTATGTGCTAAGACCTTACCCACTGAGAGTCTTGCTAGCTAAGAAGAACATAGCTTTTTAAATGACAATGAATCACATTTTCCACAAGTATTAAGACTTGAATGTCTCTGAATAACAACTTTTAAAAATTATTTATTTTATTTATTTTAGATTTTTCAAGACAGGATTTCTCTGTGTAGTCCTGGCTGGACTAAAACTCACTCTGTAGACCCGGCTGGCCTCGAACTCAGATATCTACCTGCCTCTGCCTCCCCAGTGCTGGGATTAAAGACACACACTACTACTGCCCAGCTCCAAATAAAAGCTTTAAGATTTTTAACTCATCAGTGAACAAAGAACATATATATCTACTGATTCATCAGGAACCCAGAAGGAAGGCCTTCTTTAAAGCAAATCAGAAAGCTGCCACTGTTGGTGGAACAAATGTGTCAGAGCAGAGCTGTGGCCTGACCATGTCTGAACAGTGCATTGCTGGGGTTTACAGATTTCTCGAGGACTTGCTGGACAACAGGTTCCCTGGCTACCATCAGAAAGGCACTTGTGCACATTTTCAATTTGGAAGGTGACTGCAAGACTGAGGACAATACTGATCCATCATCACCCTAGTGACCCAAAGCCCTGATTAAGAATCTTGTCAGTTACACTGCCTGTCAAGGCAGTCAAGCTCATTCCACAGCTCATTCCACAGCGTGGCTACGTCAACAGGCATCACTGGATTTCAAAAGGCCGACTCCACGTTGCCCATCTCCACATACACTGTCTTCAGCTGTGAAAAGTACTCAATCGTCACACGGCCATTCTCTCTGCCAAATCCTGAAAAGACACGGGGGTCAGAGTGAGCTGGTCACTCCAGTGCTCTGGAGTCACACTGCTTCAAAGGCAGGCTCTGCTGGTCAGGGTGGGGAGCAAGTCCTCAGAGCAGGTACTTCTGTGGAGCTGGGCCAGCAAGTGGTAGGAGACATTCAAGCAGAGTCCCTGCTTCAGGTGCCTGCCACTATGTATGAACATTTGAAAAACCTCCAGGCTTTTGAAGGAAGAGTGCTAAAGGCAGGGGCAATAGCTTGGTTGGTAGAGTGCTTGCCTACCAAGCACAAAGCCCTGGGTTCAATCCCCAGCACCATTAGCCTGGGCATAGTCTCACACGCCTATAATCCCAGCACTTCACAGACGAGCAGAAGGAACTCTGCTCCACTACATAATGAGCTCAAGGCTAACCTGGGATACATGAGACTGTGTTCTCCATCCTCCCCACCCCTAGCCCTACAAAAAAACAAGAAGTACGTTAAAAGCAGCCTCTATAACAATCAACCTGACAGCCCTGAAAAGCAGGGTCCATTAAAACTTGACTGTGTAACAAAATTTATTAACCTTAGCATGTGCAAAGAGCAGACTTCCAGTTCCTTCAAAGGCCCATGCTTGGACAGTGTGTTGTGCCCCAAACTCATACTGGCTAAGCATAGAAGGCCAGGCTCTCTGCAGACCTAGCCATTGCTCTCTTATCACACACTGTTGTCCTACTCCAAAGGAATGAAAACTGGCCTGGGGTTGGGGGACCCTAAGGCCCATGCCCTATACCAATATGAGCACCGTGACTAGTAGGGTGTCATTAGGGAGCGCAAGGATAGAGCTATGTATGAGGGAAGACTATCCACGCCCACCACCGCATCCCTCTTCCCGATAGTAAGGTGGCCAAGACTAGAGGCTGGACTCTCAAAACTGTGTTCAAACCAATTTTTAGTTAAATGAAAAGAAATATGGGAAATGAATGAACACAGGCACTACAATAGAAAGAAAAAACCTCAAAGCGATGGCTATATCCTTCTGCCTCAAACCCCCCAACACACCAGACCACACATCTATGGTGACAGAAATCAATGAGTAGCTGCTTAGGGGACCATTTTGGTGTCATCCAGAACAGAGTTGTGCTGAATATCAAATGTGGGCCCAAAGGAGAAACTAATTAATACAGGCTTTCTGGAGTGTGACTTCAGAGACACCTAAGCCCTACTGATGGGCATGCCTGATGTGGAAACCCTATAGGAGTGTTTAATGCCCAGAGCAAGAAAAAGTAACACTGCCCACAAGACACACCCTGAGATGTGATCAGCAGTTCACATGCCACGCTACACAGAGCTGTCTGGCGGTGCCTGGCCTGCACTCCAGCGAGGCTGGGGAGGACTGAGTGCCAGGCCATAGTCAGAACCCTGGTGAGCCAGTACTGGCTAGGATGACCTCCCTGCAAATCTGATTTGTCTGTGCTTCCCCCTCCGCCTCACCTGACTTCTTGTAGCCACCAAAGGGCAACTCCACCGGGCCGATATTGTAGTTGTTAATGTAGCACGTTCCGGCCTGCAGCTCAGCCGCCACCCTGTGCGCCCTCTGGATGTCCCTGTTAGGGAAAAGATAGTATTGGTTATTAGCAAATTTCCTCAGGAAACCTCAGAGTGTGAGCTCTGAGGGTCCTGAAATCCTGGCACTGTTGCTTCTTCAAACTGTTTAAAGCCCTTTCAGACAGACCCAATCTATAAACTAGGAGGCAGTAAGGGCACCACTGTTCAGTGGTGTGGGAACAATTACACAACCTCACACACAGGGATAAAGGTGGGGCCCCTTACACCATACATATGTGTTCACTCACATGAAACACGGATAGCGGAACTATAAAACTTTTAGGACAGAAGTATGTCTCCATGATCCTGGACTAGACAAAGCCTCCTTAAGTAAGCAGAAGGAAACCCACAGAAATGCAAACCCAAACCACAATGGAATATGCCCTCACACCAGGACTGGCCGAGATGGAAGCACAATGGCTGATACCAGTATGGAGAAATTAGAGCCTTTTATGTGTGCACCTGTTTGGCGCGCATACACACTGCACTTGTGTGGTGGTCAGAGGACAACTCTGAGTCAGCCCAAGGCCCGCCTGTGCTGCAGAGCTGTCATGGTCAGTGTTGACAACTTAGAGAACCTAACTCAAAATAAGAAGTAAAAGAAAGGTCTGGTGATACTAGAGATAGTCAGCTGAATACAGAATGCTTGTTTCCTGTGTGCAAGACCCTTGGCTTAATCCTCAGTACCCTCCCCCAACACACACACACACACACACACACACACACGCACACACACGGCACTCAGTCTCCAAATCAGAAAACAAATGAAGCCTTGGCATCTTCTAAATTAAGAAACACACAGGGTTAGGGGCCTAGCTCAGTTTGAGCCTCAGCACCAGAAAACAAACAGAAGCAAACAGAGACCCTGGGGCCTCTAATGAGAGCACAGTGGGAAGGAATGAGAACGATTACATACTCAAGAGATACCATAACCCCTCCCCCTCCCAAGACGCTGGGGATGTCCGGATCCATGTACCTGGTAAAGACTCCAGACGCTAGTCCAAAAGTGGTGTCATTGGCCCGCTCCAGAACCTCGGCTTCAGTTTCAAATGTTAAAATGGACATAACTGGTCCAAAGATCTCTTCCTTCACACAAGTCATGTCATCTCTGCAATTAGCTGCCAACATTCAAAAAAAAACCGAAGATGGTGAGGGACCATAATCTCATACACCCAAAACACAGTATCTGTAGTAACAGTGAGACATGAAGCTTTCGAGGGAAAAATTCAACAGGCTATTGCCACTGCAGATATCAATCAGACCTTCCTCCTGTATGGCAATTTGGTTAACAGATATTAGAGGGTCATCCTCTGTGATTCTAAGCCCCCTTTTAGAATTCCTAAGGAGTCTCCAGTGAGGTACACAGACTCACAGAGATCTTCACTACAGTGTTAACTATAAAGATGAAAGCAGAGGCAACAGACTGACACTCAAAGAGCAGGAAATGATCACACAGACCAGGCACACCCTAATGATCAACTTTTATAAAGCTTCTCAGAGCTTTGTTTTTGAACAGGAAGATGATGCTCATAAAATACTCACTGAAAATGACCCAAAAATATATTAATCAGATTTCTGTTAAAATGTCATATAGTTTTTTATTCAGTTTGCCACATTTTTTTTAAAATGATTCTCTCATGTAATTACAAGTAGAAACAATGTTATAAAAAGATGCAAGGGGGGCTGGAGAGATGGTTCAGTGGGTCAGAAAGTACACTGCCCTTGCAGAAGACCCAAGTTTGTCTCCCAGCACCCACGTCAGGCAGCTGGAAACCACCTGTAACTCAAGCTCCAGGCAATCCAATGCCTTCCTGTAGCCTGCACAGGCACTGTACATCTATGCATGCAAACTGTATGCAAGACACACACACACACATACATACACACAAATAATTGCTTTTAGAAAGAAAATGCAATATAAAAACAAAATTTAAAAATTCATGAAGGTATATTTGCTTTGTAAAAACTGTTCTTAATGTTTCTATAAACAACTCACTGCCTGCAAGGATTTAATTCATGCTTGACACTTGAGTTCTCTGCCTAGAGCTCAGATAAGGGGCAGAACTGAGCCCCGTGAGTCACCTGCGCTGTTTCGGCAGCACTACACAGGAAGTTTGGAGGTAGCTGACATGTAAGGGGATGGGGCTGGAAAGGGAGCTTTGGGGACTGTAAGAAACACTGACTCATTATAAAGGCTAAAAACAGTTCTAAAATCTCTTCAGAACCGGGAGGAGTGAAGGGAGGGGAAGCTGTGGTCGGGATATAAGAGAATACATTTTTAAAAAGAGGAAAAGACAATCTCTTCAGAGGTGGCTTAGATGTGCACCTGAGACACTGTGCACCTCACACTGCATAGTGCACCTGAGAAACACCAGTGTCTCAAGGGTAAATAATATTTAGTTGTGCTTACAAATAGCTGGCTGTGTTCTAAGTCTTTGAAAACTAATAATCCACATATAAGTTTCATTTAATTACTCAAAACAATTACCCAATCATCTCTGAAAATATTTTATCAGCTTACAAGCCTGGTAACACAAATGGCTCTGTGGGCAGAGAGCTTTACACTGGAGACTGGGAGAAATAGCTAACATGTGACAACAGGAAGCATGCCTGTCCGTAACACAGACCAATCCTGAAATCTTAAGCAAGTAAAAGCCAGACTCTCAAGCTAGTCCTAACCTGTCATGTACAAAGGTCAACAGTGGGTCTGTGATAATGCACATCTCTAGGCCCCAGGCTCCAAGAATGACAGTCAGAGGTCTAGAGCAGAAACCAGAAATCTGTCTTAACAGGTTTTCCATGTCAGTTATGTTAGGACACAAACCGGCTTCCAGCATCACAAGAATAAAAGGTTAGCTCCCTTTTGTTTGCCTAGCTTCACAGTCTGCATAAAGTCTAATTAATTAATCCCAGCACACAGAGAACTCTGTTAATATGGCCTCCATCCCTTCTTCTCCTGAATACATACATACCTGCTCTGCTCTTCAACAGATCTGGAACAATATTGCATACTTCACTGTCTAACCCATATCTTTCACTTAATAACATATAAACGTTTCCTACTTGTTAACTCGTTCTGTCACAACTAGCCTGGGCCATGGTCCAGACGTTAGGCTCACAGCTTTTCAACATCAGTGCCTATACCTTTAGGCTAAACTGCATCGTGTCAAGTGCTGAAAGGCAACAGCACCAGCACCAGGGCAAGGGCTGGGATGGGCAGAGTGTCTGAGTAGGATGCCTATGTACACCTGACTGTCCAAAGCAGAGTTTTAAGAGTAAAAAGATGTACTAAAACTTACCAAAATTACATCTGACAAATTGGTTTTGCTAAACTGATACATTATAGTTCAAAGGAAAAAGCATGTTTTACATTACTGAGGTTATCATTACCCGAATTTTTTTTTTTTAATCAAACATGTATTTATGAGTTTGGGGTTTTGTTTTTTTCTTCCTTTTTGTTTTTAAGCTTGTTCCCAGAACTGATGTCTCCGGCAAACCAAGACATATGGCTGCCCTAGAGGAGGGGCACCTGGGGGCTTCAAGAGTAACAAATTTCTTCATGAGTCTGGATAGTGGGGCCATTCAGCTTGCCAACCCTTACTCTGTATGCCATTACATGTTATAAATATTCATTTATAACTACTTTGTATTTAATCCAAGCCATTTAAAAGCGAACAAGACATACTTAAAATGCAAGGCGTCATGTAAAATCCATGTTTTAATTTGGGATCCTCCGGTACATACAGCTCTCCACCACACAGCACAGTAGCACCCTAAGAGAAAGAGAAAAGGCACACAATCCATGTGTGATCTGTACTGAACACACAATCCATGTGTGAACCCAAAAGGCAAAATGTGGCTCAAGCAAATGCAAGCACATTTCCCTCCCAAAGCAGAACACTGAGGGACAGCAACCACCAAGTCAGTGTAGAAAGGGAAGAGGATAAGGAGCCAGGACGTAACCCTCCCTGCCCGTCCCAGCTCCTGTCATTTCTTACCTGTTCCTTTGCCGACTTGATAAACCCGAGGACTCGTTCCAGATGCGGGGCGTTGATGAGTGGGCCCATCCTTGTATCTTCCAGAAGTGGGTCTCCAAGTTTAATCTTCTGAGTCTGCTTCACAACCTCTTTTATAAACGTATCAGCAATTTCCTTCTGTACAAAGACTCTAGTGCCATTACAGCAGACCTAATGGAGACAGGAGACATACATATATATATATGTATGTGTGTATATGTGAATACATATACACACACACACACACATATGTGTATGGGCTGAAAAAAGCAGGGGAAAAACACCTAACAACCTCAAAGGAGTTACGGTACATCTTTTTAATGCTTTATTTTATGTATACTGATGTTCTGCCTGCATTATGTCTGTGGACCACATGTGTGCCTGGTGCCTGTGGCAGCCAGAAGAGGGCACTGAACATCCTGGACCTAGAGATGCTGATGACTGTGAGCTGCCATGTGGGTGCTGGGAATCGAACCCAGGTCCTCTGCAAGAGCAGCCAGTGCTCTTAACTGCTGAGTCATCTCTCCAGCCCCATAGCACATTTTTTTAAAGAATATTTTCATTTCTAAAAACTGTCCACAGAGGCTGGAGAGATGGCTCAGTGGTTAAGAGTACTAGCTGTTCTTCCAGGGACATGGGTTCAATTCCCAGCACCCACATGGCAGCTCACAACCGTATGTAACTCCATTCCAAGGGATCTGACACCTTCTCACAGACATACGTGCAGGCAAAACACCAATGCAATAAAATAAAAATAAATTATTTTTAAAAAAACCTGCCCATAGTTATTAGGAAGGATCATGCATGTGATTGAAGACATGCATTCCATATGCACAATCTGCCCTTTAACAGAAAGGTTAATTCTCACTCTGCTTCAATTTCCTGAAGACCTGTGTCACCTGATGCTCACTCTAGCTATTTCTAAAGTGTGTGCTAAAAGTAAAATGAGGCTCAACCCAATTTTTAAAATAGAGCATTTTAAATGGCGGTGGTGACACACACCTTTAATCCCAGCACTTAGGAGGCAGAGGCGAGTTCTGGAGTTCCAGGACAGCCAGGGCTACACAAAGAAACCCTACAGGGGTGGGAGAGGTGGGGGTTAGTCACTATTCTCTCTATCTCTAAAACTGTAAATAACCACTAGTCATTCTCACAGGAATGAACATGAATACTGTTCAAATACCACACAAGCATACAGTAGAACAGAGAGCAAAATCCCAGAAATAGATCCCTGTGAAGTTTAATGGAGTAATTTCCATGATATATTAAAATTATATATAAAATTATATATAAAAAGTGGTGCTTCTAACCTGCTTCCCTTTGTGAAAGAAAGTAGAGGAAATCAGAACATACAAATATTTGGTCACTGTGTTCACAGAGCAGCATAGAAAAGGAGAAGCAAGCATCAGTGATACAGTCTCAGAATGGGAAGTGGGTGAGAAAGGAGGGGGGAACATAGGAGGAGTGGGGACCTACAGCCCTGGGAACAGAGGAGGAGTGGGGACCTACAGCCCTGGGAACAGAGGAGGAGTGGGGACCTACAGCCCTGGGAACAGAGGAGGAGTGGGGACCTACAGCCCTGGATGGGGCTCTTTAAAAATTTTTGACATTTAGAACCATGATCATGTTTTGCCTGATCAAACCATTTAAAAAATTTTAAAAGTCTTTAAAGGACAGAGGAAAAGACACCTCACATGACATACAAACAGGAACCAATGGACCTGCTATTCTAAATGAACATCATAACCAGACTGAAAGCAAGGGAGGACAGAATAGACCCAGTACCTTTTGAACATAGCATTCATCCAGGCTAAAGACAAAAAAAAACTATAAAATACCTGAAACTTTTAACTTTATTTTTCACAATGCCATTCTAGGATCAGGTGACTGAATACATTGTGGACAAGAAAAGCTAAATCTGTCACTATTAGAAAAGGAAACTACAAATACAGACAGGAAGGAAGAAAAAGGCCCAAAAGATTTCAAGTAACTGGATGAATTTGTGCTTATTAATAATACAGATTATTTTTAAAAAGGTGGTGGTGACACACACCTTTAATCACTACACTAGGGAGGCAGGCAGGTGGATCTCTGAGTTCAAGGCCAGTCTGGTCCACAGAGCAAGTTCTGGGGCAGCCAAGGCGTGGGAGGGTGGTGTGAGGAAAGAAGGGGAGTTACACAGAGAAACGCTGTACTGGGGGAGGGGGGGCTGTGCAGCTATGTGCCTGCACACATACACACAATCACACGTTCCCTAGCCCCAGCCTGAGCGTTAGGAGCAGCACAGACCTCAGAGCTGGGCACTGAGATCCTGGTTGCTCTTTCCCTTGGCTTACAGGGGTTGATCTCACAGCTGCCGGGTAATCATTTATTCTACCACTGAGCTACAGCCACGCCCAAGAACCTGGTTTCTAAGTATCACTTACCACTCACTGAAACCAGGGCTGTAGACAAATGGCTAATTCCAGAGTTCAGCTGGAAAAGGAATGAGATGGATCTACAATACTGTAATGTGCCAGAAATCAAAGAAGTGTCTTGGGTAAAAGAGAAAAAAAACCCGGAATGATGGCACATGCCTGTGCTCCCAGCACTTAGGAAGCTAGGATCCAAGGACAGCCTGGGCTACTCAGAGGGACTTTGTCTCAAAACATCAACACTCATACTATCCACAATGCCAATTACTCCAACTCAGACAGTACCCAGTGTTTAGCCTTCTACATGCATCAGATCACCACACTGTACCACATACACATGTACAGAGAAACAATAACCAAGGCTGGCAGTGGCTCACTTGCGCTTGCAGAGGACTCATGTTGAGTTCCCAGCACCCACAGGGTGGCTGCCTCACAACTCCATAACTCCAATTCTAGGGCACCAAATGCCCTCCTCTGGTTTCTAGGGACATCCAGTACACATGGGGTGCAGATTCATAACACTCAGACAAAACATTCACATGCATAAGATAAAGTAAGTCTAAAGAATTTTTTTAAAAAGCAGTAGCAACTGAACAGAGGGGAGAAAACAAGCAAAACACTAAATATACTGCCTCATCATCAACGGATTCTTTGGATCCTTCTGGTTTTTAGCTCATATCTCAGACCCTATGATAGGCAAATGCTCTACTACTGTACTACTTTAGTCCCTTCAGGTGGATCTTGTCCCAGGAAAAAACAACAATTATTTCCAATTACTAAGATACTGGTCAAATATCAAGTTTTCGTAAGGGTTGCAGATGACAAAACAGTAAAAATCAGAAAGTTAACACCAGTAAGAGTACAGTAGCGCTATGCCTGTGTGTGTGTGTGCATGTGCGTGTGTATTACAGTGTGGTAACTCTACATAAAAGATTGTGCTGTTTTAGCTAGAGTACGTCACAGTTGCAGACCTGTGCCTACAAATACTACCAACACTAAAGGAAAACTTAGCACTTACATACTACATGTGTAGGCAGACGGAGAGGAGGGCAAACATGGTAGCTTCTGCAGGGCTCTCAACCTGTGACCAGCTCTCTTGCCAACAGTATTCACATCACGATGTCTAACATTAGCAAGATCACAGTTGTGAGGTAGCAACAGAAATAACTTTATGGTTGGGCTGACGACCATGAGGTACTGTATTAAAGGGTCGCAGCATTAGGAAGGCTAAGAACAAATGTATTACAGCGATCTAGTTCAAGGGTCCACAGAAAGCCTTGTACTATTTGCTCAACTATCCTGCAATTCTCAAAGTGGGTCCAGAGTGTCAAGTGTGCTGGCGGGTGGAGTGGGGTGGGAGCTCCCTTATGGGCCCTTTCAGAAAGAGTGCATACCTGTCCTTGTGTGAGGAAGTTGGCCATCAGGGCCCCCTTCACAGCATTCTCCATATTACAGTCTGAGAAGATGATGAGAGGAGATTTGCCCCCAAGTTCCAAAGTAATGGGTTTGACTCCTTTAGCAGACATCTCCATGATCTACAGAACAAAGCAAGGCATTCAGAAGTTTAGCATAACTTAGCCTGTAGCTAGATCAACCTCAACCCAACCTGAACCTATCAGGCCATCTTGATCTGACGGAGCCCTTCATCCACTTAACATACTCTTCGGCAGATGCTTCTGAGAACTGACAGATCTTCACTTCAAACCCTGAAACAGGGTTTGTTTCAGTGTGTAAAACACACTGGCTGTTCACAGGGCGCTCACAGCCTGGAATTCTGTCTTGAATTTTTGTGTCTAGGGCTGTTTAGAACTTGGGACATAAATTCTGGTCAAAGTAATGAATCTGAAGTAACCTAAGAAAATACTCTGTCTTCTATATGATATAGTTAACTCACCAAACAAGAGAAGTACCAGCCCAGCGTAGGCCGCAATCCTCAAACACATCCTCTCCTTCGGCAGGGAGAAGTTCTACCCCATCTGGCCCACTACAGACCACCTACCTCTCCCTCTTTCACACTTGCACAGGAAACTTTAGACAGGTAGAATTTCCTGGCCCATTCTCAATACAAACTAGGAAATCTAAAATACGTGAACTACACAGTGGGCAGGATCAGGTTTGCCAAAGCTAGTTATTTGTTAAATAAAACTGGTTTCATCTGCACCTTCATGCCAGTAGGCACACTTCCAGTGAAGGAGATTTTGGCCACATCACGATGCTGACACAGAAACTGGCCCGTGGCAGCCCCACCTTGCACCACGTTGAAGAGCCCGGAAGGCACACCAGCTTTGGTGTAGATCTCAGCCAGGAACGGAGCAGACACAGGTGTGAAGGGAGAAGGCTTAAAGACCATGGCATTACCTGTAGAAAACCAAGGGCTCCTCTTAGACAAGAGTAGACTATTCCAGCCAGTTCCTGTTCTTCCAAATTCACCAAAGGTGTTATTAATAACAGAAATGTCTAGGGCCGAAGTGACGGCTCAGTAGTTAAGAGCACTTGCTGCTCTGGTGGATGATCTGGGATCGGTTTCCAGCACACTAAGGATGGTTTATAACCAATTGTAACTCTGGATCCAGAAAATCTAACACCTTCTTTTCTGGCCTCTACAGGTACCAGTAGTGGTCATTGTATACTTATATACATGCAGGCAAAACCTCTCTCTCTCTCTCTCTCTCTCTCTCTCTCTCACACACACACACACACACACACACACACAAACTACTAATAAATCTGAAATTAATTACCTTTTTTTAAAGGACATACCTTGTTTTCCTACCTTGGATTCTCACATGTCAAGGTCTCAGCACATGTATTACCCCATTTAAAGCTTGTAACTTCAGCGTAAAATAAGGATAACCAGTTTCGTTTTAATAAAAGTTAAAGCCCGGAAACATTCATTTCCCTTCATTCCAACACTAGAGAGGCTAATTCAAAAGGACAGCCTAGACTACACTGCAGATCCTATGTCAGCGACTAACTAGACAGATGCAAACTAGAGACACTTAAGGAGCGACCTGTGACCTCGACCTTAGATTCCTTCAGGAGTGAGGCAGAGCAGGGACAACCCCCGGCCTCTGAGATCTGACTGCCCAGAGCACATCAGAAAGAAACAGCAGGCTTGCTGGAGGCTCTCTGTGGGGGAGACATTCATTCTCACCACATGCCAAAGCCGGAGCTGACTTCCAACAGGCGATCTGGAAGGGGTAGTTCCACGCCCCTATCCCCACACACACCCCAAGTGGTTCTCTTCGGGTGTAGCCAAAGGACCCTCCTGGGAGCTGGATGTGCTCTCCTAGAGGTAAAACAGAATAAAGAATGATGCATGTCTATGCTTCCCACAATTTCACTAGCACAGGTTCATTCTCGGTCATTTAATTCTCTAAGAATCTCCTGTGGGGGCTGAAGAAATGGCTCAGAAGTTCTCTGCTCTTTCAGAGAACCCAGGTTCGGTTCCCAGCGCCCACTTAGTGACTGGAAAGCATCTGTAATGCCAGTTCCAGGGGATCCTACAGCCTCTTTTGGCCTCCACAGATCCTA
Organism: Rhynchomys soricoides; assembly: GCA_019843965.1. Taxonomy (NCBI): domain Eukaryota; kingdom Metazoa; phylum Chordata; class Mammalia; order Rodentia; family Muridae; genus Rhynchomys; species Rhynchomys soricoides. The sequence goes on from JADRCH010000010.1 coordinate 3,462,025, forward strand.
GGCATGCAAGTGGTACACAACATACATGCAGGCAAAATAGCCATACACATATAATTTTAAAATTAAAAGTAAGCCAGCCATGGTGGTGCATGCCTTTAATCCCATCAGTGGAAAAGCAGAGACAGGTGGGTTTTGGTGAGTTCAAGGCCAGCCTGGTCTATACAGCAAGGCCCCGGTATGCCAAGGCTACAGAGCCAAGACCTTATTTCAAAAATAAATAAATACACTAAAAACCAAAAACTATCTCCTGAGATCTAGTGCGTAACTTAGGTAAAGTCATATAGAAACGAGGGGACAACTCAGCAGCAGAGGAAGTCTGAGGGCCCTAAAACCCTGGACTGTTCATCTATAACATATGGCTCAGGTGGGCCCTACCAACCATTCAATAAGAACTGCTGTAAACATTTGTTTTTTAAGTTATGTTTCATTTACCTCAGGCTAGCCTCAAACTCACTATGTAGCTGAGGCTGCCCTTAACCTTCTGATCCTCCTGCCGCTACTTCCTAGGTAGGATTACAGGTAGGCATCACTACACTAAAGAATATGCAAAATTTGGAAATGGACCCAGGGATCCATGCACATCAGGCAAGCAGTCAACTAACTTAGCTACATTCCTGGCCCAGCCGCGAACTATACAACAATGATATGCACAGCATGGACTCGTATGAACTAGTGTCTCTGTTTGGTATCAGGTTCGATGCTGGGTGCTTTCCGTGTACTACCTCACTGAATCCTTAAAACCCAAGAAATTAGGTGTTATCACCTCTACCTTATCTAAGAACAATAAAGTAATCATTAAGCTACCTGATAGGTGACAATGAACTTAAGACTTTGCCCTTCACCACTAGGCTGTTTTTCTGCCCTCTTGTTACCCGAGGCCAGGCCAAGGCTTACCTGCCATGGACGCAGCCAGGCCTGCATAGTATTCCAGGCACTGCCAGCAAGACTCAATATCCAGGCGAGCTTCAAATATGGACTTCCCATTGTTGATGGTCTCCACAGAGGCAATTTCATCCTTCCGCTCCTTTGGGTAGAACAGAGGAGAATGAATACATAGTATGTCGTCTCCACACGGCCAGTGTTTAGATAGAATGTGTTGCTCAAGCTCTAAGCCTGGAAAGGGCGGGCGTTTCCCATGAGACTCTACAGAGGAATGGTGCTGTACAGGGAGATAAAAACCTGCTGTCACAGAGGAGTCTCCTCTTCACCATCAGGTGACAAAAGGTTCAGACCTCAACCTCATCTCAGTGTCAGTTAGGAAAGTTTTTAAGCACTATTCTGTGCATGTATATAATGAAGAACATGCATTTGAGCATATTCTCAGACATGTCTGCATGGCCCAGGCTATCGGAACAATGACACCAGGCAGGCCAACTGAAGAGCAAAGGCCATGGAAAGCAGAGATTACATTACCCTAGAAAGAGACCTTTGGAGCTAGGATTTCCTGTTCCTGAAGCCACCAGTTTATACTCCAGGTCATAACCATAGTGATCCTTCCCTCAGGGTCCCAGAGACTTGACTGATAACCAATTAATCTCACTACCTCCCCAGAGGACAGGAAGGCCTTCAGATACACTAACTCCCTGAGGTGCAACCCACTGCATGTGCAGGCTGTAACAAAGCTCTTTTCTATAATCTCCAAAGCCTCGTGTGTCCTATCAGAATACATGTGTGCACTGATGTGTGTACACAGATATTTGGATATACGTACGTATACACAAGCTTGCAGACCCTTCAAGGTTTCTCACAGCATAGCTTACACACATACAAACACACACAAAAACCTACCCTACACTCCCACCAAAGATACAATTCATGTTTTGATGTATTATTCTGAATTTTTCTAGACATATACCAGGTAAAAAATATACCTGAAAAAGATAGGCTTAAATATTATCAGAAGGGGGAAAAAGCAAAAACAAGAACTAAACAACAAAAAACATGCACACATTAAAAGCAAGCATCCAGGGCTGGGAAGATGGCTGAGTCTGTGAGGAGCCCGCTGTGGAAACACAAGGACCTGAGTTCCAATCCCCAGCTCCCAAAAAGGCCAGACACGCCAGCATCAGAGCCATATCCCCAACACTAGGGAGGCAGAGCAGGCAAATCCATGGATCTCACTGATAAGCCAATGTAGCCAAATTAATGAACCCTAGGTTCACTGACAGAAACCATCTCAAAAAGCACGATGGACAGAGATCAAGGATACACTGACCTCAACCTCATACATACATGTACATATACACACACAATCATGTACACATAGCATACAGATAAATAAGTAAATACACTTTTAAATAAAAATAATTTATGTTTAAAAGCAAGTAGGTCATAAAGATCACGCTATAATTCAAAACAAATTCAGGAAAGAAAGCAGACCAAGGGAGCTATCAATGGGGCACATGGTGGAAGCTTATTTCACATACCAAGGTGGGCACTTGGGAACATTTCTCCGATGCACAGAAATGCCACAACCTAAAGCTGCATCCAAGTCTACCTGCAGCTCCCCTCTGGGCATCGTGAGCGGCCCTTCATTCGAAAGAAACATAGTGAGTGATACACACCCTTATGATCCGGGCAGCCTCTAAGAGAACTTGACAGCGTTCCATGCCACTTTTCTTACTCCAGATTTTAAAGGCAGCCTTTGCATTTTCAACAGCCAAATTTACTTCCTTTTCTCCTGAACATGCAAAAGTAGCTATCACTCGGCCTGAAAGAATCGGAAAGTCAGTTTTATCTCAAGCAGTTGCAATTGTTTCTATCAGTATTCTCTGGGGCATGGATCCCTTCCACTGTCTCATTTAGTTCTTAACTTCTTTTTTTTTTTTTTTTTTTGTTTTTTTTTTTTGGTTACCTGGAATACCTTTAAAGTCCAGCAAAGGTTGCAGATCTAGCTCCATAAAAACAAGAATTTAACCACATTACAAAACTGCTGAGACTATCTGGTGTCTAAAACTCACCATGGCCTGAGAGACTAAGAGGCCCTGCCCTCCTCTGTTTGATAGCTAAGTTTACTAACATTAACCTTCTAGAAGTCATTTTGTGATGCTCCTCAATATTGTCTCAGAATCTTGACAGTCTTTCAAAATCCAAGTTGAAAGTCATCAATCTCCTGCTGTGAACTCTCCCTTGTCTGTGTTCTAATCAGGGCCTATCAGACTACTACTTGATGAATAAGGTTAATTAGTTTTAGACACTGAAGGCCAGTCTTTTCTTAAAGTCTCATCTCCCATCCCCCTCTTGGAGCATAACAGAAAGATTAGGGGTTTTTTAGGCCTGTATCTCAAGGATCATAACCCAAACTAACCCCACCAACAAAAATTCTTCAGTTTCTTTTCACAAGGAATTCCTGAGATTTCATAAACCTACTTCTTTGACAAACCAGAGGGGTCAGCTAGTAAAAGCAATGGGTGGAGATCACCTGCAGGCAATTCTGCTTTTGTACCAGTAAAGAGAGGGAGGCAGAGAAGCTATACCCAGCTATCATGGCCTCTGTGGTCAGTTCAGGTTCTGGCAAATCACTGCATCGTGGCTTAGTTTTCCACTTTTATTGCTCTCACTAAACAGTTTAAGCCCTTCTGATTTACAGAACACATTTTTTTTCTGCCCAGAATATTCAATCAAAGTAATCAAAACAAACACAAAGGTCAACCCGAAGTCCAAGAAACAAAGAACTCTCTTCCTCCCTAGCTTGTGCTGAGTGCTCCAAGCATTACGTGCTTGCAAGGATGGATTGTGGAAATCTAATGAACGGCATAAATACAGTTAATAATACGGTAAAATACATATTCACTTAAAATCTGCCAAGCGTACAGAGCATTGAAAGTTCTCACTACTCAAAAGTGGAAATTACGTGAACATAACAGATAAGTTCATTGACAGTGGTAAGCATTTCAAAAGATTACACATGTTCGAAGTTTTTTTCCTTGTTAACCTTCTGGAGAACTAGCAGGCACTAAAACTAAACGGATGTTGCTGGCTGCTGTTTTTTTCTTTCCTTTCCCATTCTTATCGATGTTCTGAAATACCCCAGCACTAGAAGGTGTAAGGTCATGTGGGACATCATGCACAACAGAAATCACCTGTGAGTCAACAACACAGCAGCAGACGCTCCTACAGGCTCCGCTCTCAAAACTCAGCTCCTGCACCAGACTCCTCTGCTCTAGCCACGTAGTTACTCCCAACCCCAGTGCACCCCACAGCACCCTAAGTGCCACCTCTTTTCCAGGAGCCTCCCCAGCATTCTGTGCTCCGTGCTGCAACCACACAAGTTCAGCAATCCTTTATGGAGAGCTCGGAAGAACTCGGGGCAGCAGACTCAGTGCACAGGGCCGGGGAAGGCCCACCCCACCCGCGTGCCGCTCCGCGCCCGGTTACCGGTGGCTGGCTCGAATGCTTTCTCGGTGCCGGTGGCATCCACCGGCTCCACACGGGCCCCGCCGCGATAGTTAAGCGGTTGCGACACGACGAAGGTGCCAGTGCTCATGGCGGCGATCGCTGCAGGCCGGGGAATACGGAGGAGCGAAGTCAGCGTAGTTCCGACCGCACCGAGAATCATCTCCGGAAGCCCCAGCAGATCACGCGCGAGGGGAATGGTGGGGGGGGCGGGAGCGGCGAGGGACGGAGTCTAGGGGGCGTGGCCCGGGGAAGGAGGCGACGCTGGGCAAGTGTTGACCGCTAGGGGGCGGGGCCTCGGGGAGGTGTGGACCGTGAGTGGGAGGGCATGGGGACTGCAAGGAAAGCCCAGTAGAAGCCACTGGAAGGAAGGGATAGTATAAGGGGCTGGACCGCGTGCCACGGAGGGGTGTGGCGAGGGAGGACGGCCCGTGAGCCTAGAGTGACTAGCTTGGGCCCAGCCAGAATAGTTAAGGGAAATTGAGGCCGGGAGAGAGCTTCAGGGGTTGGGGCTGGAAGACCTCTTGCCTAGCTGAGAGCATGGAGCACCACACCACCCAAATCCTCCAGTCCAAATCCCCAAGGAGCTCCAGGAAGGGGAATGAGATCCTCCTATTGGCCTGCAAGCTTTTGCAACATTCTCTTTGACCTACAAAGCACAGTATTAAGGAATGTGTTCTTCTAATTTAGTAAAAATTTTGGTCAAATTTCCCAGCTCTCTGTATGAATTAACCTTTCAGTGCCTCTGAGATATGTAGGTTTCGGTCCTCAAATGGAAACAGCAGTGCCCAACTAAGAACACCTAGGCCCAAACTCAAAGGACTGCTTTTGTTGTCGTTGGTCAGAAACATCTGGAAACATCTGGCCTTGGTGGTTAACATATAACTGGAGATCTCACATGACTGGAACAAGAATGGTTATTGACAGGTACAGAGACACCGTCTGGTCGTTTTTTTGGCCACTCCTATTTAAAGTATTCTGCCCAGCAATCCCACGTTGATTTGTTACATTTAGATAGATGGTCTCATGGGTGTTTCGGAAACGTGACCATGGCATCTGTTAATGTAACCATGGCAATAGAAGTAGGGTATGACCCAACCCTATGAAAGTCAACAGCAAAATTTGTTCTTACTCTATCAAGTCAGAATGTTGGTATAAAAATTCATTCTTATTTTGGCACTTGCTTTTTTAAGTCAAGAAAAGGAGAGAGTTTTGAAACTCCCTAAGTGGAGGGGGGGAGCTGGAGGAGGTCTGAGCAAAAGCTTAAAGGATGTGTAAATTTCTTAGGAAGAATGGTTAGTATTGATTATCAGCTTGATGGTTTCTAGAATCGTCTAAGGGCTAAACTACTGGGCATTTCTGTGAGAGGATTTCTAGATTGGGTTAAATGAGATGTGAAGACTTACCTTAAATGTAGCCAGCTGGATCCCAGGCTGAGTATAAAGGAGACAGGAAGCTGAGTATCAGCATTCATCTCTCTGTGTTTAATGTGACCAGCTACCTCACTGTCCTGCTAGGCCTTCCTCTCCATGAGGGACTGTATCCCCAAACTGCAAACCCATATAAATCCTACCTGTCTTAGTCAGGTTTCTATTCCTGCACAAGCATCATGACCAAAAAGCAAGTTGGGCAAGAAAGGGTTTATTCAGCTTACACTTCCACACTGCTGTTCATCACCAAAGGAAGTCAAGACTGGAACTCAAGCAGGTCAGGAAGCAGGAGCTGATGCAGAGGCCATGGATGGATGTTACTTACTGGCTTGCTTCCCCTGTCTTGTTCAGCTTGCTTTCTTATAGAGCCCAATACTACCAGCCCAGGGATGGTACCACCCACAAGGAGCCCTCCCACTTGATCACTAATTGAGAAAATACCTTACAGCTGGATCTCATGGAGGCATTTCCTCAACTGAAATTCCTTTCTCTGTGATAACTCCAGCTTGTGTCAAGTTGACACACAAAACCAGCCAGTACACTACCTTAAGTTGAAAAATAATCACTACACAGATGGCCTTGTTAGCAATACCCAAGGAAGCATCCGGGAAGGCAGAGGGTCATCGTGAGAATTCAGAAGGAAGATTGTAGGAGCTCAGAGAGTGCAAAGGAGAAGCATCCTCAGGTGGGTGAATACTGGCAGACAGACATTCTCGTAGAAAGAGTTGATGGGGAAGAGGCAAGATGAAAGCCGTGGAATGAAAGCATGCCGAGAAGTTTACTTAAAGCCAAGCTGGGGAGACTCTAAAGTCCCCTCAGTTCTGTGTTTTCTCCCTAGATAACTGGAGGTACAGAAGAAATATAACTTGATCATCTTCCCCAAGGAGAAAGTCCTTGAAAATCCATCTTCTCACCGAAGACCATTCCTCAAAACAACCCCAAAGCATCCTGGTGTCCAGGCTATTGATTGCTAGAGTTCAGTTTTACATTAGTAACACTCTTTCATGCCGACAGACACACATTTTTATTCCCTGAACATTAATGACTATAACTCTTGTTATTTCTTCAATAAGCTACAAAACAATTCATAAAGAAATATAGAAGGAAAACAATAATTCACAGTCGAATGTGCTTCCTGAACGTTTTCCTGGGCCCTTTTCTTAAAGCAGATTACATACTGAATTCCATGTAAAGTGTGAACCTCTCATATTCTTCATACATAGAGTATAACATTCTAAAGCTGGGGGGTGGGAGCTAGTAGGTTTATACACAGCCTATTGCTAAGAGCAGGTCCTTCAAGAATGTATGTTGAAAGGCTAATAAGCAATAATTGAAACCAGAGTTATTGCAACCACCGCTCTAGTGAGGATGTGCCCTGACATTGGGCAAGCTTTTCTAACTTGAAAAGATAGTCTTTTTCTTTTCAGTAGTTTTGAAGGATAGGTTTAATATCTGCAAACATGATATTATACAGGATATATGGTAGTGATCCAAAGTTGAAAGCACTGTACAGATGTTATTACAAGAGCAATACACACACTTAGGAGGCAGAGGCAGAGGGATCTCTGTGAGGTGGTGGTCTACATACTGACCTCCAGAACAGCCAGGGCTACATCATCAGACCCTGTCTCAAGAAATACATAACTGCAGCGCACACCTTTAATCCCAGCACTTGGGAGGTAGAGCACTTGAGTTCGAGGCCAGCCTGGTCTACAGGGTGAGTTCCAGGACAGCCAGAGCTACACAGAGATACCCTGTCTTGAAAAACCAAAAAAAAAAAAAAAAAAAAAAAAAGAAAGAAAGAAAGAAAGACATAACTAAGTAAAGCAACTTAAACAAGAGCAATTTCTGTGGTTTAGCAGGCCGTCCTGGTTCCAAACAAAATTCAGTGTCATGCACTTTGGAATTTGATCTGAGAGCTGGTAATAACCTAGAAACTACAGGCAGCTTCCAGAAACATTTAGATTGCCTGTGTAAGCTGAGAAAGCAGGGTAATGAGAAAATCATTTCAACTCCTTTATCTGTGTAAGATAGATCCATAATTGGTCATCTCAGTGTTTATTCTAGAGCCAGGGAGAGCTTTAATTATCTAAATGTGTGTGTGTGTGTGTGTTTGTGTGTGTGTGTGTGTGTGTGTGTATAGTCAGTTAGAAAACAAAATTTCAAAAGTTTAGCAAATACTTAGCATAATTTTCTAAGTCTATAGTATTTCAATGTAAGTAGGTTAAAGTAAACTTCACAGTCACTGTAGTAAAAAAAAAAATTAAAGTATAATTTTTTTGGTGTTGCTGATTAAACCAACACATTCAACAACCTCTATGGCCTCCCCCATGTTAGGCCAAAGCTCTGCCACAGGTAAATTCTCTGCCTTTAAACATTATGTGTGAATTTTTGTTTCTCTGCTTTTTGTTTTGTTGTAATTAGTTTTTGGGGTTTTGTTTGTTTGTTTGTTTGTTTAAACAGGATCTCACTATGCAGGTCTTGTGCTCCCTCTATTGCTCAAGCTGACCTCCAACACATGATTCTCCTGCCTCAGCCTCCCAAATGCTGGATTACAGGCTTCTCCCATAATGTAAAAGTATGGGTTGTTGTTTTAAGAAAAAACTTACTTCATTGACCATAAACAACATCAACAGCTAGAATGTACTAGAGAGACTTCATGGACCGTAAACAACATCAACAGCTAGAACGTACTGGAGAGACTTCATGGACCGTAAACAACATCAACAGCTAGAACGTACTAGAGAGACGGCCTTTGTCCGTTTAGGTGCTATAAGAAAAGACCTTCAGCTCAGTTAGTAATAAAAAACAGAAACAGGCTTCCTACAGTTCTAGACTCGGGTCAGCAGCAGGTGCAGTGGTGCTCTGTACCTGTTCTATTCCCAAGTTTCCTCCTTCTTGCCAAGTTCTTTTATTGCAGAAGGAAACTAGCGGTTTCTCTCTTGCATCTAATTTTTTGGAGAGAAAATTATGTATATACAGTGTGCAAAATGGTAGGTTTTCTTATAGCATTGCTCTCAATTGATATAGCATCTACTCAAATTCTCTGCTCAAATTCTCCCCTGTCCTTAACACCCCTGTCCATGGGCTCTCTGGACAGCCCCACTTGCAGCTTCATGATTTATACCTGTGTTATGCATGTTTACTATACATAATACAGTGTATGTGTGAGTGTGTGTGTGTGTGTGTGTGTGTATATATATATATATATATATATATAAAATTTTAAGAATCTAGATTTGACATATGAGCAAAAACATGTGAGACTTGTCTCTTTCAGTCTGGCTTATTTTGCTTAACATGATGATCTCTAGGTTCATTCATTTGCAAATGACAGTAATTTTTTTTCCCAAAGTCTTAGGGTTTTTTTTTTTAAGATTTTTTTTTAAGATTTATTTATTATATTTATATGCTGTATATATATATATCTGTTTTTAGATGCATCACAGGTGGTTGTGAGCCACCATGTGGTTGCTGGGAATTGAACTCAGGACCTTTGGAAGAGCAGTCAGTGCTCTAAACCACTAAGCCATCTCTCCAGCACTAAATGACAGTAATTTTGTTCTTTATCACTCTGATGTGTACATCCATCCCTTGTGTGTTTGTGTGTATGTGTTTACTTTTGTCTGTTCATCTGTTCATCTGGCTATTGTGAATAGTGCCACACACCTTCTGTCTCTCTTATGAAGTCACAAGCTCCAGCTGTGAGTTAGTCACACTCATGACAAGGCCACCTCCTAATGGCCCCTACCTTTTAGTACTAGCACACATTGCATTAACTATATTGTTTTACTGTCTCCTCCCTCAAAATGAAACCAAGACTGCTGTGCCTTTAATACGCCCTTTCCAAAAGGCGCGCGTTGAAAACTTAGCTCTAATGGGACTGTACTGAGAGGTGAGGCCTTGGGGGTAATTCACGTTGGGAAGGCTTCATCGCTGTTGGTAAATATCTTTCTAAAAGAGCTAGGGCGGGGGCTCAGTAGTTTCCTTCTGATCTCTGGTGGTAGAAAGCAGGAGGAAAGCCCTCACCAGAGCTTCTGGAACTATGGGAAAGTGCATTTCTGGGGTTCAGACTTTGGTCTTGCTTTTGAGACAAGGTCTTGCCCAGGCAGGCCTCACACTCAAGGTCTTGCTGCCTCTGCTTCCTTTGCTGGGTAGGCACACACACACATAGCTGGTTCCTGTTTATAAATCACCCAATCTTGGAGAACTTTGTCAAAGCTGTACAAAACTAAGAAAGGGAGGTAGGAAGTGTTGTCATTTTATAGACGAGAATAGTGAGGTTTTGCAGGGTTGAGCAGTTCTCTACAAGCTAGACACCAAGAGACTGAGCTACGAGAAGAGGAAAATGTCCCCCAGAGCACATTGACTGAGAACAGCAGCTGAAAGCAGCCAGTGTAAAGAAATCACTCTGACCTTTGAGCTATTGCTTAAAAGTGGGAGCTAGGCGTCTGTGTGGCACACGTGACATGCATATCCTTATGAAGAAGTTAAGTCCAAGCAAAGCCTGGACAGACCTTCTTAGAATAGCTCTGACCTCTTAACCTTCATCCCTAATTTAGCTGGTTCTTCATAACATCCAATCTAGTCACCATCTGTCACTGTTTCTCCACATCTCATTTCCCTGTCTGGGCTCCCAAGGCCTGGAAACCTCAAGACAAGACAAAGGAACCTGAGCCTTTTCTCCTTTGGTATACTTTCCTGTCAGTTTGACTTGCTGGCCCAGCCAGAACTCTAGAGGAGGACATGCACTTTTCTGTGTGAAGAGTAACCAGCAGTGAGCCAACTAGTCTATTGTAACTACCTTTCCTTTTCTTGTACACATTTTGTTTTTTCTGGAGTTCATAATTGGTTGTTTGGTTGGTTTTGGTTTGGGCTTTTGAGATGGGATTTCTCTATGAAACCCTGGCTGTTCTAGAACTCTTCTCGGTAGACCAGGCTAGCCTGAAACTCAGAGATCCTGCTTTTGCCTCCTGAGTGCTGGGATTAAAGGCATTTGCCACTACACCCAGCTCATAATTGCTTTCAATTATAACTGTGACTGTCATAGCAAGTCTTTTCACACTATCAAGCAGTGTAGCTGGAGAATAGAGATAGAGAAAGTGACATCAGATTAACATACAGGGGACGGAGGATTCTGCTCTGCCCTCATGAAGACTCGTGTTCAGGACTCAGATCCCAAGTAACAAGCAAGGAACACCTGTTTTAATCCCAGCTCTGAGGTGAGTTTTCCGGCTTCCAGCCTAAGATGGAAGCCTTAGGTTTAAGGAGAGATGTTGCCTTGAAGGAATAGGCAGAAAATTATGTGTATACCTGCATGCAAACGTGCACATACACACATAAATAAGCTTTAGAGAGAGATTGATGTTTACAAGAAGACAGATGGAGGGAGAACTGAAAGTCTGTTTCCAACAGGGGCTACATATAACAAAACAAGAAGAACCTCGGAGATCTGGAAAATACAGATGCTGTGTAGATGACTTATGAAAGATCAGAAATTCTCTTAAGTATCTGTCTTTCCCCAGCATACTAGGCCACTCCTACTTTTCAGAATACCTTTAAAATTTTGATTACAATTGTGTGTGGAGTTTGAATGAGGGATATGCCCTTGTGAGTGTGCCACATTTCATGTGTGGAGATCAGAGGGCGACTTACGGACTTCAGGTCTCCCTCCCATCAGGTAGGTCCCAGGGATAGGATCCAAGTCCTCAGACTGAGTGGCCTTTAGCCCACTGAGCTGCTGTGTTGGATTCCTTTTTATGTCTCAATAGATTGCCTCTATTTCTATCAGTATCCATGTGTCCTTGATCCAGGTATTGTTCTGGGAACCTCTGGCTCTCATCCACTGCTGTAAGTGTATCTTTGTAAAGAAATAATGTTGGGGCTGGAGAGATGGCTCAGCGGCTAAGAGCACTGACTGCTCTTCCAAAGGTCCTGAGTTCAATCCCCAACAACCACATGGTGGCTCATAACCGTCGGTAATGGGATCAAATGCCCTATTCTGGTGTGTCTGAAGATAGTGACAGTGTTAAAAAGGAGCTGAAACATAATGCCAACATGCTCAAACCCACTAGATAGTTGATGTGCTGGTTCTCATCTGGAGTCTCTGAACCTCCGTGTCTGCTGGACTCTCTCAAGCTTTTCTTCCTTTATTTCAGCCTCCTGTCTCTTAGAAAGTCTTCCTTTTTCTTGGATACTCCCATGTTTTAGTGGTGATATCATCTAGCAGTTGCTATTACATGACAAAGCTTTTCCAGGGGAGACATGACACACACATCGATTCATTCCAGATAGGGAACCCACATTAGACCAAAGTATAGATATCACCATAGTCCAACCTGGTGAACTAGTGAGTTTTATTGAGGATATACGACACAAGCCAGAGTCATCAGAGAGGAGAGAGCCTCAATTGAAAAAATGCCTGCACAAGTTCAAGCTGTAGGCAAGCCTGTGGGTCATTCTCTTGATTAGTGGTTGCTGGGGAGGACTGAACCCATTGTAGGTGGTGCTACCTCTGGGATGGTGGTCCTGGATTCTGTAAGAAAGCCTGGCAGTCATCCATGCCGTGCTATGTCCCCCCAACACACACACACACACACACACATTGCTGGGGGACCATGTTGGTGTCTGGGGCACACGTTACCACCAATGGCCATGCAGAAGTCTGTGGACTGTGCTGCAGCCTGAGGCCATGGTGATATCAGTGGGCCATGCTGCCACCAGGGGCCATACTGACGTGAGTGACCTGCCATGACACTGAGGCCATGGTGATGTTCAGACCCATGCTGCTACTGAGAAACATGTCTGGGTCTGGAGTCTTTCTGTAGCTGGAGTCTGTGTTGATGTTCATGGCCCATATTACCATTGAAGGCCATGTGGATGCCTGTGGTCTGTGCTGCCACCTGAAGCCATGTTGATGTCAGTGGGCCATACTGCCACCAGGAGCCATGTTGATGTGAGTAACCTGCTATACCACCTAAGGTCATGTTGATGTCCGCGGTCCAGGCAGCCTTTGAGGGCCTTGTCTGGGTCCATGGTCCTACTGCAGCAGGGGACTGTGTTTGTTTATGGTGGTGGCTCCAGAAACCCTGTAAAGACCCATGACCTATGCTCCTGCTGGCTTCGAAGAGCAAGGAGGCTACTTTTGCTGTGATATTGATGCTGAAGTTGCACACTGAAGAGGAAGGGACATGGAAGGTTTCTGTGACAACCCTTACCCCCACCCCCAAGAAGTAACAGTACAGACAGGAAGCCACCAGAGAGAACTCTTTAAAAGTCTGATGGGGATGCTGAAGTTAGCTCTCCACAACTGATGGCTTCTGGCAGAGGTGTGGGAGGCAAAGGACTCAGTTCTATTTAAGGAGCAGGCCACTGAGAGTTTGAGCATGCTCCAGTGAGTATATCGATAACACAAATTTGACTTTTTTTTTAAATTCTTGGTTATATTTTTACTTTTTTTTGGGGGGGGGAGCTCACAAGAGGGAGCAGACATGGAAAAATTAGAAAGTCAATATGATCGGAGTACTTTATGTGAAACTCCCAGGGGATCAATAAAAATGTTATGTTGGAAGAAAGAAAGGGGAAGGGAGAAAAGCAAGCAAGCCTGCTAGGTCAGCCATGATGAGTCAGCCAGTAAGCAGCACCCCTCCATGGCCCTCGAATCAGCTCCTTCCTCCCGGTTCCTACCCTGTTTGAGTTCCTGTCCTGACTTCCCTTGGCGATGAACAGTGACATGGAAGTGTAAGCTGAATAAACCCTTTCCTCCCCAAGTGGCTTTGATCATGGTATTTTATTTCAACAATAGTTGAAATACAATAGAAAACGATCCAGTAAGAACCACCAACTTTAGCCGGTTTGAGTAAGGGTGACCCCCATAGGTTCAGGGGTGGCATTATATGAGAAGGATTAGGAGGACTGGCCTTGTCAGATGAAGTGTGCCACTTTGAGGCTTTGGGATTTCAAAAGCCCATGCGCAGGCTCTCTCTCTCTCTCTCTCTCTCTCTCTCTCTCTCTCTCCCTCCTCCTCCGTCCCTCCCTCCTCCCCCCAACCCCCCACCCCACGGCGGCGGATCAGGATGTAATTCTTAGCTACTTCTCCAGTATCACACCTGTCTGCTGCTGTGTTCCATGCCATGATGACAGTGAACTAAGCACCTGAAACTGCAAGCCAGCCGCCAACTAAATGCTTTCTTTTATAAGAGTTGCCTTGGTCATGGTGTTGCTTCACAGCAATAACAGTGACTAAAACAATGTGTATTGTTGTTTTGCCAGCATGTACGCCTGTGTACCACATTCATGCAGTGCCCATGGATGCCAGATAAGAGAAGTGAATCCCTGAAACTGGAGTTACAAACAGCAGTTACTGGGAATTGAACCTAGGTCCTCTGGAAATGCTCTTAACCACTGGCCCATCTCTCCAGCCCCTATATTCTAGCTTATAATGATGTAATTAAGAAGTCTTTCTGAATCAGTATTTACAAACTCTTTTTCTTTTTTGCAGTACAGAGGATTCAGTCTAGAGCCCTGTCAATGCTAGGCAAGCGCTTTAACACGAACACCCTCAGCTATGATCTTTTATATTTGGCATGCAAAGTGATTTTATACAAACACACCCGAAGCCTACTCACAATAGCCGAGAAGGCCCTTGTCAGCGTGTTACTGGGTTAACTTTACTATGGTTGGCAGAAAACAGAGAAAGGAAAGAAGGAAGGATTGAGGTTGTAGAGACTCCCAGCTAGTAGAAAAGCAGGCTTACAGAGGGCGGGAGCCGGTGTGCAGAGACTTCTGTATTCAATAATGCAAAGTCTTAGATAGTGACTAGATTAGTTCCTGGGAAGTAACTGTTGGAGTGAATTGGAAGGGAGCATTGCTTACATAAGAATCGCTTAGGTCAGGGTTCTCAATCTGTGTGTCTTGACGCCTTCAGGGATCACATATCAGATATCCTGCATATCAGATACTTATGTTACATTCATAACAGGGAAACTAGTTATGAAGTAGCAGGGAAATCATTTTATGGTTGGGGTCACCACAACCTAAGGAACTGTGTTAAAGGGTTGCAGCATTAGGAAGGCTGAGAAGCACTGCTGTCAACGGTGTAATGAAAAGAGAAAAATCTTGATTCTGTCTGTTAACAAATGAATTTGATTTTGCTGCTTAGTCCCTCCACTCTGTTTTTACTTGTGCGTTAAGAGGAAGTGATGAGCATCTGTAAGGAAAGCGTCAGATGAAAAGTATCTGGCATTGTGACCTTGCTAAGTGGCAGGTATTTATAATGGACTGACCAAGTGAGCAGATGTTACAGGAACCGGAAATGGTGGCAAAATAAGAAAACAAGGCAAAAATCCTCCAGGTAATTCAGTCTTCAGCGCATCCAAGGGACTGACTCAGGGGTTGAAGAGGAGTTGCTAGGAAAGATCTGAGAGAACCCAGACAATGTAGAGTTCCCATCAGAGCCACTGGGTGGCGCTCTAAGATCCACTTTGCTCCATGTCCTCTGTCTCAGCAGTGGGAGACTTCGTGTTCTATTAGAGAAAACTGGGGCCAGTTTATCCTTTTGCTTTAAGAAACTATAAAATTGGATAAAATACAGGAAAAAATGATTTGCAGATAACTCTACATAGGAAGGAACAAAGTAAGCACTCCAGGTTCCCCTGGAGAAAAAGGGCAGCAAAGGAAATAGCCAAGGAGACGTAACTCAGTGGTCAGGAAGGTCACAGTGGGTAGACTTTGTGCAACAGTATCAGAAAAAGGAGGGAGCTTTAGGAAGAGTGAGATTTAGAGACATGTAGAATTTCCCTTTTTATTTCTGTAGCTTCAAATTGGAAAGATGGCCCAGCTGCTAAAAACACTGACTACTCCAGATTCAATTCCCAGCTCCTACATGGTGACCGACCGCTGTCTATAACTCCAGTTACAGTCAATCCAACAGCCTCTTCTGACCTCCGTGGGCAATACACACATGTACACAGACATACACGCAGGCAACACACTCATACATGTAAGATACATCTTTTTTCTTACATTGGTTTTATGTAAGGTATAGAGCAGGATGTTCCAATGCACACTGACAGGGATAGGATCACCACAGCCAAGCTAATGACCATCCATCACCTCTGAGGTGTATGCATGCACTCGAGTATGTGTTAGAAACATGACATCTCTTCTAGTAAACAGCCAAGGAGTGGTAAAGATTATGCTTTATAAAATCAAAGGTTTAGGAATACAGACCAATGGCGTAGCACCTGCCTAACATGTACAAGAACCTGGGTTTCATCCCTAATAACACATGAACCCCAGATAAAACAGCAAGAACTTCATTCTTTTTTCCTGCCATCCTAGACTCCAGTCACTGGAGCTAAGATTGGTTGGTACCTTGGTTATGTAACCACCTTTCTGGGAAGAAGGGACAATGTGACTGATGGCTTTTTATTAATTACCCAGCCTTTGCTGCAATAAAATGAAGAAGAAAAAAAAAAAACAGCCAAAAGCAGCTTAATGAAGTATGGTTTGTTCTGTTAAGTGTTCAAGGGTGTAGTCTATTGTGACAGAGAAGTCACAGCAGTAGGAGCTGAGGCCTGTGGTCACATTGCCCTTGCATCCAGGAAGATCAAATAAAGCAGGGCAAAACCCAGCTCCCTTTCCCCTTTTTATTCAGTTCAGCCATTAAAGTGAGTCTTCCCACCTCATTGAACCTAGACAGTCCCTCACAGGCATGCCCAGAGGCTTGTCTCCTGCTTGATTTTTTTTTAGATCCGGCCAAGTTGACTGACAGTGATAGAACCAGCACAGCACCTCTAGGGTCCTAGGAAGTAAGAGAGGTTAAGGGTGCTGTCAAAGTTTGAATGTGAAATGTCCTCACATATGTTGGTGATACGGCTGCCAGCTGACAGGCTTTTGGGCAGTGACTGGCTCCTGGTAGCTCCTCCTTCACGGATGGATTGAGTCCCTGATAGATTCCTAATATAATGGGATTTTTGGATTGGCTGAAAATAGGAGGCGAAGTCACTGGGGTGTGTCCTGAGAAGAGTGCTCTAGCCCTTCTCTCTCTTCTGGCCGCCATGATGTGAATAGCTTTGCTCTTCCACATTCTTGTACCATAACATATGTCTCATCAAGGCCCTGAGAGAAAAAGGCTACCTGCGAACAGAAAATAAGAATCACAGCCAGCCCTTCCTTCTTCCAAGTTGTTCTCTCAAGTGAAAGTCCAACAGTTCCATAAGAGAAATTGTTGAGCAGGCAGAGCCTCTAGAAAACAGACAAATACTCCTCCAGTTTTGACTTTGTATTTTTGACTCGGGATCTAAGTTGCCTAGGCAGGCCTTGAACTTCCAATCTCCTCTTCTCAGCCTTTTGGAGGGGCTGAAATTACAGGTGTGGGCCACCATGTACCATTTTAGTTAGCATTGAGAATAATGTGCTTTGTTATGGTATTTTCATATACCACATATAATATACATTGTCCATACCCACTCTGCTTTATCCCTGCCCCCATTGTCCATACCCACCCTGCTTTATTCCCCCAGCCCCACCCCCTGCCATCTCTCTTTCTCCTCTCACTGGTTTCCTATCCTCCCAGGCTTCTTAAAGGCAAAGCCTTTACCGACCTTCGCTGACACAATCATCCATGACTTCCTCAAACAGAACCAGTGCTTTCCTTCTCTGTGGACCTCGATGGCAAAGTGTCTTGGCAGTATTGCTGCTCACCTCCCTCCTTCTAGGACACTATATTCATGGCTGCTGAGTGGCTCTGACAACACCAGAAAGAAAAAAAAATCACCATCAAGATATTCATAGTTCAAGGACATTTGAGGACTGAGTTGTAGCTGAGGAATGCAGCCACGAACTTTCTCAAGAGTGGATGCAAGATCCTTTATTGTTTCAAGTCTTTCTAGGTGTTTCAACCTTTTTTGTGTATCAGTAACTCTTCTCTACTGAGATAAGTATTTATCATTGGAGAAGAAGATAAGATTTTTAATTAAGTGGTGTATCTTAAATTATCTAGTGAACACTGAGTGCATCTCAGCCTAGAAACAAATGAAATGTGCTGGCCCACAAGCCTGGTACTTTATCAGTAAGATTTACTAGATTAGGCCTTTGGACAGAGGGAGTGTGACAAACTAATCTCTTTCTTTGGGAATTGCCTCTGAGGTAGAACAACTTCAGAAAAGTAATCCATATCCAACCTAGATTGCTTTGGTTTCCCCCCAAATGTTTCACATATTTATCATTGAACTAAGCCAAAACAGATCCAAGAACAGAAAGAACATATTCCCAAGCAGAGACGTCCATCTCCAGGGAGTGTTACCATGTGGCTTGATATAATAACTGATCTGGACTTAGCAGAGATACATTGTTATCTCACATTCAATTCCTGAGAGACTCAGCCGGTTCTCCTCCAGAGTCTTCGCTCAGAGATGTGTCTGATCTTATTGCTAATTTCACCGAAACCCTTCAGGGAACGGTGTGATTGACTCTGTCAATCATGTGGAAACATCATGAGGTACTGGGTCAGTCACATGCACCATGACAGCAAAGAAAACATGACTGTTTTTTTGTTTTGTCTGATATGCTGGTAAACTGGAATCCTTGGCCTTTGATGAAGAAATGGCACTCACAGATGCGACTAGGAATTGGATTTCAAAGTGAATTCCTACAGGGCTCACTTTCATGTCTTCAGTTCCCCTGACACAGGGTCTTGCAGAGGTGTGGTGTCAAATGTCCTAGGTGCACAGGGCATCGAATGCATGCAGTTATACCTTGATGTTTCCCGGGGCTGAGGCTGGCAGAAAGGAGACTCCTGCATCCTTGGGGAAGGAAATCACCCTCCCTGATAAGATAATGCCTTTCTAGGGAATGGGTTGTTTTGCTTGACTTTTTCACCTGGTTGCTCCTTAACACATTCAAACTCTTAAATAACATCACTACAGTGTGGTGAGCAGCATTCCCCACTGCCCCAGGGTTTAACAACATCAACAAAACCCCCCAAAATCCAAAAACTTGGGGGGTGGGGAGGAGCGTCTGTGTTGCTGAGGTTGTGTCTGACTCATGAACTCACAGGACTCTACTCTCAGGAGCCAGGACTGCAGGAGTGGGTAAATCACCTCACCACACTCATTTCCCAATGATATTCAAGTCCACAGAGAAACTCTTACTCCCGTCTGTAGAATGGGCTTATTTTCCGCTGTCTAGTGCAATCAGAACTTAGTAAAACTGAACTTTTTTTTTTTAACCTATCAGAACTTGGTAAAAATCTGTGGGTTATGACCACATTTTTGAAAAATGAAGGAACAATATTCAAAATGCATAGAAGAGGGAAATATTCCAGGAAACTTCTATGTTTGGATTGTGATAACAAATCCTTTCCCCTGGGTTGCAGTTTAAAAAACAAACATGAAAACCATGGCGCTGAATATTTATTGTCTCATCTTGCTTTAAAATGCATTTATTTTTTCTTCGAATGGAATACTCTACCACCAGGCCAAGCAGTCTCAGAGTTTTGCTAGCTCTCTTCATAAGACAGCTGTGAAGGCCAATTTAGCTGTTCAGAAAATGGCTGGAATAATTAGAAACCTGAAAGTAACTTTTATACTAAGAAAAAAAAAAAAAGCCTTTGATTCTATTGAATTATCTTCAGTGGCAAACGAACCCTGGATCCATACAAAAATATATTTAGCTTCCACCTGCAAAAGGTGGCCATTTGAATCATCTCACTAGACTTCCACCTGTCTCCTTCCTTACAGTGTGGTAACAGTTGAATAAATTAAAGGAAGCTTTAATTCACAATTAATGAAGGTTTCTTAATATAAACTATTCAGATGGAGTTCCAGGAGCAAGGAGCTATTTTAACAAAATAGTCACAAGTTTTTATAAGAGTTTTTACAGATCCTGACTTACCTTCATGAAGCCATTTGAACATGGGATAGTGGATCTAGCTGAGAGTCATACTAAGTAATTAAATACTTTAACAGGACCAAAGGAGTCAGCACTGGAGGGTGCTAGGTAGAAAGCCAATGAACCCTGAACCCCAAGGATCTGGGTGTTTGCTGGGTCTGTGACCTACTGGTATGTGATTTGGGAATAAATCATGCAAAAGTCTCTAAACCCGTTGCTTGTTTGATGAAGACACAGTCTCGAATATCTCAGGATGTTGACCTGACCTTCTGATTCCTCTGCTTCCAATCCCAAGTGCTGGAATTACAGGCATAAACTTCCATTCCTGACTTCAGCACTCACCTTGTTTTACCTTTTTAGGTATACCTATCAGCGTGTGTGTGAGCACTCCCGAGACAGTGTGTGGGGAAACCAGAGGAAAACATTCAGACTTCTCTTCTCCTACTGTGGGTCAAGTCATCAAGTTTGCATGATGAACACACACCTGCCCTTGGGAGACCTCCAGTGCACCACTCCTATGGTGTGAAGCAGCATGCATGCCTCCAGGATCAGGTCCCACAGAAATCTGATATGTTGGTTGAGGGCCCCAAGGCATAGCCATGCCCTGGCTTGCTGACATTCTTGTTGAGGCCCACGGCGGTGGGGTAGCACAGGGCCATGGATGCTATTCTCTAATGGTGGCCATGACAGGAAGCTTGATTTATTATTAGGTCAATCTAAACCATTCAACTTAGTTTTCATAGAAGCAAATACTACATAACCAATGTATCTAATTAAAATAACAAGTAAACCAATGTTACCCAATCCACTGTAGGAACCAAAGCAACCTGGGAGGGAGTCAGGCAGGCTCTGTTCAGAGTCACATACACGGAGGCTGTAGAGCTTTCACAAGGTCATTACCCCTTTTGCGGATCAGAAAACTGAGGCTTAGAAAGATCTGTTAATTGTTTAACAAGTGACTTTTATGAGACGCTTAAACAGAAATATAGGGAGGGAAGTCCAACCCAACCATGTCCAGGTCAGAGAAACCTTGCACAAGATGGTGGCTTGTAGAGCGACAGGAGAAAATCAGACATAAGAACATACCAGATGCAGAAGCCAGCACAGTCCTAAAACGAACAACAACAACAAAAACCCACAAGAAAAATAGAGAATATACTTAGTCTGCCTGCAAAACTGAAGCCTAGGATTTAGAAAGTAAGTGTGGGAGGGAGAACTGAGGTCTAGTTTGGGGTGATGGAGCCACAAAAGGCGTAAATCAATCAGATATAGATTACACAAAAGTCACTGCCAACGCAGAATGAAGAATGGGACACCAGGTTAAGACCAGAGTAAATCAAAGTACCCGGGAGATGAATGCTGGGAAATAAAGGGACAGTGATGAGGACCCAAGTGAGCATGTGTTGGTGACGTCCCCTCATAGTGACTTCTTTATCCAGAGTCTACTGTCCATCAAGCAATGGAAAAGAATAAGGTAGCAGTATCCTGAGACATGCATAGCTTTCTGGACTGACCTGAATGTCAATGACAGACGCACTTACAGAAAGTCTGGGATAAGGCGGGCCATGCACTCTGATGGAGACACATCAGCTGCGCAGAAAAAGCAGTGCTTATTATTTAACAGGCAGGTAAGCTAGTCTGTAGCCAGTTCGGGTAGGGCATCTCCATAGGGAACAGCCTCAGGCTGCAGTCATCAGGGAAAGCTGTTTGATTCTTCCGAACACAGCCAGGTTCATACACAACCAGGGGAAGGTGTTGCCATTCCCACGTGTCTGAGACATGGTTGTGCTCATATCAACACCAACACACACACACACACACACACACACACACACACACACACACACAGGACTTCATCTGCTCCCCAGAAGGATTACTTCAGGGGTGTTCTTGATGACCCCTGCATTGGTTTACAATTAAATTGCTTCAGATAACCTTCTGCACCTGCACATCTTTCTCACCTGTAGAGTCTTATAAACAGTTACACTCAGTAAACAAGCATAACCACCTCCATCTATTTAGATTTTTGCTGGTAGCCTAGAAACCATTAAAACACTGTACGGCTGTAACGTGAAGCTATAATGCAATCCCGAGCTCAGGATGAAATGCTTATCTGCAAAGAACACAGTCCCAGGTGTGATTCCCAGCATGAGCAAGTCACTTAAAAAGCAGTCTCTGAAAATTAAAATCAGAGAAATGTTACTTGAAATCTCAGTAATTCGACTGTGAGTCCTCAGTGGGACGTACCTCAGACAATCTTCATTACTCCCTATCAAAATCAATACATTCCAGAAGCTTCAGTTACATTGCTGGCTAATGCTTGCATTTACTTGGGACTTCTGGGTGTGTCTATGAGAGAGTATGCCAGTGGGCAATTGTGTGGTACTCCACGTTCATAGCTCCTTCACTAAAACCCAAAATTCTAAATAAGCATTTGATAAAGGGAATGCAAGCCAGAGAAGTAAAGATTCTGCACTTGGATAGTTTGAGTTCACGAAGAATCTTCCTTTAAAATAGCAGCAGCAAATATTATGTTCACAGAGAGGTCTGAAACAGTAAAGCCGTCTGCACGAGCATCCCAGTGCTGAGAGGACTCCGAGCACTACACTCTAGTGAAGAGGAAGCAGCCCTCCCTCTTCCCCAGCTGCTGTTTCAAGTCAAGCAGGAGTACTCGAGATAAGCAGGCTGCCCCCACACACTGTCCGTTTCCTTCCTACGGTAAAGGTTTGTACTGCGTTTTTATTGTCACCTAAGTAACCTAGAGTCACCTGGCAAGAGGGAACATCAACTAAGAAATTTCCCCAGGTCAGACTGGCCTTTGTCCATGTCTCTGAGAGACTGTCTGGATTGGTGATGGAGGGCCCAGTCCAACCCTGTACAGTTACAGTGTGTGATCTTTTCTAGGTGGGTGGGCCTGGCCGCTAAGAGAAAGCTAACTGAGAGCAAGCCAGAGTGAGCTAGCTGGTAAGCCAGCCTCCATGGCTTCTGCCATGGTTCTTGCAATGAACTGTGACCCGGAAGCATGAGCTGAAAAAACCCTTTCCACCCTTAAGTTGTTTCTGGTCACAGAGTTTGACAAAGCACCAGAAAGCAAACTAGAACACTTCCAAAGTGTACACTAGGACAATATTTTAAACATGAGACAAGGCTGGTAAAAGAACATGACAAAACTTTATTTGAGCTTTTTGGGGCCAATGCTTATCCTTATGTTCAGATTACAGAAAATACTCTTTTTAATATGCAAAAAAAATCAAACATATCTCTAAATGAAACACCTAAAAATTTGGCTCATTGTCAAACACAAAGTGACATATTTGGCTTTTTAAAAAACACAACAAATAATTCCAATCATGTCGTTACATAAACCGCTTTTCTCCCGGTTGCCTAGTGTTCAAGGGCAGTCTGCTTCTGTGTACATGGCACATACACTGCAATACTTAAGTGAGACAAGAAAGACGATGTCTGTGGTTACATAAATCACCCCCATGTAACCACTGAGTGCACTTACTAAAGAAGTCATCTGTGCCCATGAGCACTATCTCATTTGTTATCTCATTTGATCATGTCCATAGCTGAGAAATAACACAGACCTAGAATGTGGCCAGGGACCTTACAGTCTGATTTGAATGTCTAAAGAGTATGATAGGAAATCCAGAATTCTGCTTTCCTTCAAGAAAACTTCCCAGAAGGAGGTGGGGGGCCAAGAAACCCACCAGCCTGCTTGGTGGCAGCTCGTGAAGGGGCAAGGCCAAGAATCTTCTGGATGTTCTGTAAAAAAAGCATAGTAAGAACTAATTTTAATATAAGCTATAAAAGATGTTTTGCATACACTTCACCAAGAGAATGCATATAAACTAAAAGTATGGCTACCTGCAATAGGCTGACGTGTCAGTTTTGAATATAATGAAGATCACAACAATAAGAGCTGTACATACTTGACAGGACCTGGGTCGGCTACTCTAAAGAAGCCAACTTTGTAAAGTGAAACACACACACACACACACACACACACACACACACACACACACACGAGGGGGAGGGAGAGGGAGAGGGAGACAGACTGATTCTTACTGAAGTGCCAAGAATATGGACCCTATGGCCTTGTTCATGGTAGGCAATCGCTCTACCACTGAGCTGTACCCCAAGCCTCCAGGTAATCTATCTTTCTTCCTTCCTTCCTTCCGTCCGTCCGTCCTTCCTTCTTTCCTCCCTCCCTCCCTCTCCCCCCCCCCCCCCCCCCCCCAGCTTTTTGAGACAGGGTTTCTCTGTGTAGCCCTGGCTGTTCGGGAATTCACTCTGTAGACCAGGCTGGCACAGAGATCCGCCTGCCTGTCTTCCGAGTGCTGGGATGAAAGGTGGGTGCCCCCACTACCTCACTGTAATCTTCTACTTTGTAACACAAAGCCTGTAAAATACAAGTGCTTTCCCTTGAGTAATAGTATGACTGACCTTAGTCTTTACTGAAAGTAGTGACAGAGGGTTGGGACGCAGCTCAGAGGAAGTACCCTTGCCTAACCTGGAGGCCCCGAATCTTTAGATTTTTAAAACTTTGCATCTTTTTCTTTATCTTAATTTTATCTAATACAACAATATAGGTGTATTCAGATTTTTAAAATACTAAAGCAATTTCCATAAAAAAAACAAACATTTTTATGTTCTGATTTCTTTGACAAATATAACATTTCATTTAATTACATAACTGCAATAACAAGTAAAACCTGTAAAAACAGGTTTTGGAAAACAATTGACTTTTGGAGCAGACAGGCGTGGGTGTGCTAAAGAGTTCTCATGAACAGACAGCTGACTAGAAAATCAATTGGCATATACTTTAACAGGAATGGAGAGGGCTGATGAGTGGGCAAGGGTTACGTCATGGCCAACCGTTAAAACGTTCCCAGCCCCTTTAAAGACAACCCTAGGTGTTATCTCACTACTCTTCTCGATTCCTTCATTTGGTGTTTGAAACCACTAAACTTTGGGAAGGACTAAGGGTTCTCCAAAATAACAAAGTTAAAACAGCAGCAGATGTGGTGGCTCACAGCTGTAATTCCAGTGCTCAGAGGTGGAGGCAGGAGGATCAAGAGTTCAAGGCCAGCCTGAGCCACATGAGCCCTGTCTCAAAAAGTTGTAATTTAAACCCGTATGATCTGATTCTTAGTCTAGTGGGTGCGTTTCCACCACACTTTCTGTGTTAAAGTGCTGGTCTTAAGTACAAATGGCACTCAGTGCACACGGTCTTATACACCTGAACCATCCGGCCTCCACTACTCCATTGTCTGTTGGACTTAAGACACTAGGAGAATGCCCACATCTAGGCTCCTTTATAAACACATACCACTTTCATCCCTTGTCAGAGGACAATGAAGTAACAAATACGACTTCAAGGACCCTTTAAATATATTTCCATACAATAGCTCATACTTTAATGAGAAATTTTAAAAGGAGTTAGGAAGATCAATCATTAATAGTTCAGGCTAGAGAAATATCTGAGTTTGTATTTCTATTATAATAAATATAGCTTCACAGATAGCTGTAAAAAAATTAAAAACAAAAACACTGCATAAAACAGCAAGAAAAATCAAACAATATGCTACCGATTTCTAGCCTTTAAAATCTGGGCATTAATAGCCAGGTGTGATGGCACATGCCTGTAATCCCCAAACTTGGAAAGCAGAGGCAAGGAGATCAGGAGTTTTAAGACCAGCTTGGGATACATAAGATTGTCTCAAAAAATAATTAAAAAGAACAAAAACTGATCAGTATTTCCTGGGCACCTACAATAATGTATTTAGCACAAGGCTAAGGATTCTGAAAAATAAGAACAATTTGAAATTATACCATAGAGAACACATGATGATAACACATTTGTTCAGCCAACAAACACAGAAGTCTAGACAAAACATACAAAGGATCTTGGCCCAGTTATTCTGCAGAGACAGGGGTCAATTATATGAGTCCTTGTCATTTTCCAGAATAAAAGCCAGTTTGAAAACTCTGATGGCCTTTAAATGACAGGGTTACTATAATGAGGTAGAAAATGGGAAGCAAAGTAAAAACTATCTGGAGAAACAAGACACTGAGTGGGCAGACTGAGAGCTTCATGCTCCTGTTGAGGACCTTACCTTTTGATTCAATGCAGCACGGCCAACAAGTCACTCTATAATTTTGTGCTGCTCTCAAGCTTGGCCAATGTGTAGTGGTTAATGCAGAGATCCAAAGTAGATAAAGGGTTGAGAATATGTGACTGTGAACGGTCAGCTATACTCTGGCTAGCCATATCAACCCCTCCCTAGGCTTCAGGGAACGTCTCGAAAGAAGGAAGATGGAAAGAATACTGTAAACTATCTCCTGGATGAACTCATGGCATATGTGGTTACCTACACAAGATCAGTCACAATTCCAGCATGGATGCTTGGAGAGGGGCTTACAAGGCCCCACCCCTAGCTGAGGAGCTATTGGCAACTGATGGCTGCTGAGGGAGGGAGAGTCACTTTTCTTTGGAAGGGTGGTGACTGCTAGGTTACCCATGCTCCCTCCAGCGGATGGCCTCATACCCATATGCACACAGGTAACACTAAATAGGCTTTGTATAGGTTAGGTTAAGTTACCTTAGGTTAGGTTAGGTTAGGTTAGGTTACCTTAGGTTAGGTTAGGTTAGGTT